>FR989979.1:0-600000 GCA_905404175.1 Anthocharis cardamines
ATATAAGATATAAGATATAAGATATAAGATATAAGATATAAGAATGAAGATATGAGATATGAGATATAAGATATAAAATGGCAAAATGTTCAGAGTCGAGCAAAAAATGCTCGGCAAAATGTTCGGAGTCGAGCAAAAAATACTCTTTAAAGTGTTCGGAGGCAAGCAATAAATGCTCGTCGAAATGTTCGGAGTCGAGCAAAAAATGCTCGGTAAAATGTTCGGAGTCGAGCAAAAAATGCTCGGCAAAATGTTCGGAGTCGAGCAAAAAATGTTCGGCAAAATGTGCGGAGTAAAGCAAAAAATGCTCGGCAAAATGTTCGGAGTCGAGCAAAAAATGAAAAAATAAGATATTATATTATATGAAATATAAGATACAAGATATGAGATATAAGATATAAGATATAAGATATAAGATATATGATATAAGATATAAGATATAAGATATAAGATATAAGATATAAGATATAAGATATAAGATATAAGATATAAGATATAAGATATAAGATATAAGATATAAGATATAAGATATAAGATATAAGATATAAGATATAAGATATAAGATATAAGATATAAGATATAAGATATAAGATATAAGATATAAGATATAAGATATAAGATATAAGATATAAGATATAAGATATAAGATATAAGATATAAGAATTAAGATATGAGATATGAGATATAAGATATAAGATATAAGATATAAGATATAAGATATAAGATATAAGATATAAGATATAAGATATAAGATATAAGATATAAGATATAAGATATAAGATATAAGATATAAGATATAAGATATAAGATATAAGATATAAGATATAAGATATAAGATATAAGATATAAGATATAAGATATAAGATATAAGATATAAGATATAAGATATAAGATATAAGATATAAGATATAAGATATAAGATATAAGATGTAAGATGTAAGATGTAAGATGTAAGATATAAGATATAAGATATAAGATATAAGATATAAGATATAAGATATAAGATATAAGATATAAGATATAAGATATAAGATATAAGATATAAGATATAAGATATAAGATATAAGATATAAGATATAAGATATAAGATATAAGATATAAGATATAAGATATAAGATATAAGATATAAGATATAAGATATAAGATATAAGATATAAGATATAAGATATAAGATATAAGATATAAGATATAAGATATAAGATATAAGATATAAGATATAAGATATAAGATATAAGATATAAGATATAAGATATAAGATATAAGATATAAGATATAAGATATAAGATATAAGATATAAGATATAAGATATAAGATATAAGATATAAGATATAAGATATAAGATATAAGATATAAGATATAAGATATAAGATATAAGATATAAGATATAAGATATAAGATATAAGATATAACATTTTCAGAAAGAGGGTCGAAGAGTACTATATTAAATTATTAACCTGCTAATTTTTCCATCTTTCACAATTTTCTTATTTGTTTCTGTTTTTTTACGTAAAAAAAATAGTTTTTAATTTTTTTCCATTTTCTTCTTTTATTTACTATTGCACTGCCTACACACCTCTCCACAAAGCCAAGGTTAACTGGCAGAAAATGCCTTTAGGCATTAAGTTCGCCTTTTGTACACTACTTTTTTTTTGTGCAATAAAGAGTTTAAAATAAAAATAAATAAATATAAGATATAGGATATAGGATATAAGATATAAGTTATAAGATATAAGATATAAGATATAAGATATAAGATATAAGATATAAGATATAAGATATAAGATATAAGATATAAGATATAAGATATAAGATATAAGATATAAGATATAAGATATAAGATATAAGATATAAGATATAAGATATAAGATATAAGATATAAGATATAGGATATAGGATATAAGATATAAGATATAAGATATAAGATATAAGATATAAGATATAAGATATAAGATATAAGATATAAGATATAAGATATAAGATATAAGATATAAGATATAAGATATAAGATATAAGATATAAGATATAAGATATAAGATATAAGATATAAGATATAAGATATAAGATATAAGATATAAGATATAAGATATAAGATATAAGATATAAGATATAAGATATAAGATATAAGATATAAGATATAAGATATAAGATATAAGATATAAGAATTAAGATATGAGATATGAGATATAAGATATAAAATGGCAAAATGTTCAGAGTCGAGCAAAAATTGCTCGGCAAAATGTTCGGAGTTGAGTAAAAAATGCTTGGCAAAATGTTCGGAGTCGAGCAAAAAATGCTCGTTAAAGTGTTCGGAGTCAAGCAATAAATGCTCGTCGAAATGTTCGGAGTCGAGCAAAAAATGCTCGGCAAAATGTTCGGAGTCTAGCAAAAAATGTCCGGCAAAATGTTCAGAGCCGAGCAATAAATGCTCGTCAAAATGTTCAGTGTCGAGCAATAAATGCTCGCAAAAATGTTCGGAGTCTAGCAAAAAATGTCCGGCAAAATGTTCGGAGTCGAGCAATAAATGCTCGGCAAAATGTTCAGTGTCGAGCAATAAATGCTCGCAAAAATGTTCGGAGTCAAGCAATAAATGCTCGTCGAAATGTTCGGAGTCGAGCAAAAAATGCTCGGTAAAATGTTCGGAGTCGAGCAAAAAATGCTCGGCAAAATGTTCGGAGTCGAGCAAAAAATGTTCGGCAAAATGTGCGGAGTAAAGCAAAAAATGCTCGGCAAAATGTTCGGAGTCGAGCAAAAAATGAAAAAATAAGATATTATATTATATGAAATATAAGATACAAGATATAAGATATAAGATATAAGATATAAGATATAAGATATAAGATATAAGATATAAGATATAAGATATAAGATATAAGATATAAGATATAAGATATAAGATATAAGATATAAGATATAAGATATAAGATATAAGATATAAGATATAAGATATAAGATATAAGATATAAGATATAAGATATAAGATATAAGATATAAGATATAAGATATAAGATATAAGATATAAGATATAAGATATAAGATATAAGATATAAGATATAAGATATAAGATATAAGATATAAGATATAAGATATAAGATATAAGATATAAGATATAAGATATAAGATATAAGATATAAGATATAAGATATAAGATATAAGATATAAGATATAAGAATTAAGATATGAGATATGAGATATAAGATATAAAATGGCAAAATGTTCAGAGTCGAGCAAAAAATGCTCGGCAAAATGTTCGGAGTCGAGCAAAAAATACTCTTTAATGTGTTCGGAGTCAAGCAATAAATGCTCGTCGAAATGTTCGGAGTCGAGCAAAAAATGCTCGGTAAAATGTTCGGAGTCGAGCAAAAAATGCTCGGCAAAATGTTCGGAGTCGAGCAAAAAATGTTCGGCAAAATGTGCGGAGTAAAGCAAAAAATGCTCGGCAAAATGTTCGGAGTCGAGCAAAAAATGAAAAAATAAGATATTATATTATATGAAATATAAGATACAAGATATGAGATATAAGATATAAGATATAAGATATAAGATATAAGATATAAGATATAAGATATAAGATATAAGATATAAGATATAAGATATAAGATATAAGATATAAGATATAAGATATAAGATATAAGATATAAGATATAAGATATAAGATATAAGATATAAGATATAAGATATAAGATATAAGATATAAGATATAAGATATAAGATATAAGATATAAGATATAAGATATAAGATATAAGATATAAGATATAAGATATAAGATATAAGATATAAGATATAAGATATAAGATATAAGATATAAGATATAAGATATAAGATATAAGATATAAGATATAAGATATAAGATATAAGAATTAAGATATGAGATATGAGATATAAGATATAAGATATAAGATATAAGATATAAGATATAAGATATAAGATATAAGATATAAGATATAAGATATAAGATATAAGATATAAGATATAAGATATAAGATATAAGATATAAGATATAAGATATAAGATATAAGATATAAGATATAATATATAAGATATAAGATATAAGATGCAAGATATAGGATATAAGATATAAGATATAGGATATAAGATATAAGTTATAAGTTATAAGATATAAGATATAAGATATAGGATATAGGATATAGGATATAAGATATAAGATATAAGATATAAGATATAAGATATAAGATATAAGATATAAGATATAAGATATAAGATATAAGATATAAGATATAAGATATAAGATATAAGATATAAGATATAAGATATAAGATATAAGATATAAGATATAAGATATAAGATATAAGATATAAGATATAAGATATAAGATATAAGATATAAGATATAAGATATAAGATATAAGATATAAGATATAAGATATAAGATATAAGATATAAGATATAAGATGTAAGATGTAAGATGTAAGATGTAAGATATAAGATATAAGATATAAGATATAAGATATAAGATATAAGATATAAGATATAAGATATAAGATATAAGATATAAGATATAAGATATAAGATATAAGATATAAGATATAAGATATAAGATATAAGATATAAGATATAAGATATAAGATATAAGATATAAGATATAAGATATAAGATATAAGATATAAGATATAAGATATAAGATATAAGATATAAGATATAAGATATAAGATATAAGATATAAGATATAAGATATAAGATATAAGATATAAGATATAAGATATAAGATATAAGATATAAGATATAAGATATAAGATATAAGATATAAGATATAAGATATAAGATATAAGATATAAGATATTAGATATAAGATATAAGATATAAGATATAAGATATAAGATATAAGATATAAGATATAAGATATAAGATATAAGATATAAGATATAAGATATAAGATATAAGATATAAGATATAAGATATAAGATATAAGAATGAAGATATGAGATATGAGATATAAGATATAAAATGGCAAAATGTTCAGAGTCGAGCAAAAAATGCTCGGCAAAATGTTCGGAGTCGAGCAAAAAATACTCTTTAAAGTGTTCGGAGGCAAGCAATAAATGCTCGTCGAAATGTTCGGAGTCGAGCAAAAAATGCTCGGTAAAATGTTCGGAGTCGAGCAAAAAATGCTCGGCAAAATGTTCGGAGTCGAGCAAAAAATGTTCGGCAAAATGTGCGGAGTAAAGCAAAAAATGCTCGGCAAAATGTTCGGAGTCGAGCAAAAAATGAAAAAATAAGATATTATATTATATGAAATATAAGATACAAGATATGAGATATAAGATATAAGATATAAGATATATGATATAAGATATAAGATATAAGATATAAGATATAAGATATAAGATATAAGATATAATTTATAAGATATAAGATATAAGATATAAGATATAAGATATAAGATATAAGATATAAGATATAAGATATAAGATATAAGATATAAGATATAAGATATAAGATATAAGATATAAGATATAAGATATAAGATATAAGATATAAGATATAAGATATAAGATATAAGATATAAGATATAAGATATAAGATATAAGATATAAGATATAAGATATAAGATATAAGATATAAGATATAAGATATAAGATATAAGATATAAGATATAAGATATAAGATATAAGATATAAGATATAAGATATAAGATATAAGATATAAGATATAAGATATAAGATATAAGATATAAGATATAAGATATAAGATATAACATTTTCAGAAAGAGGGTCGAAGAGTACTATATTAAATTATTAACCTGCTAATTTTTCCATCTTTCACAATTTTCTTATTTGTTTCTGTTTTTTTACGTAAAAAAAATAGTTTTTAATTTTTTTCCATTTTCTTCTTTTATTTACTATTGCACTGCCTACACACCTCTCCACAAAGCCAAGGTTAACTGGCAGAAAATGCCTTTAGGCATTAAGTTCGCCTTTTGTACACTACTTTTATTTTGTGCAATAAAGAGTTTAAAATAAAAATAAATAAATATAAGATATAGGATATAGGATATAAGATATAAGTTATAAGATATAAGATATAAGATATAAGATATAAGATATAAGATATAAGATATAAGATATAAGATATAAGATATAAGATATAAGATATAAGATATAAGATATAAGATATAAGATATAAGATATAAGATATAAGATATAAGATATAAGATATAAGATATAAGATATAAGATATAAGATATAAGATATAAGATATAAGATATAAGATATAAGATATAAGATATAAGATATAAGATATAAGATATAAGATATAAGATATAAGATATAAGATATAAGATATAAGATATAAGATATAAGATATAAGATATAAGATATAAGATATAAGATATAAGATATAAGATATAAGATATAAGATATAAGATATAAGAATTAAGATATGAGATATGAGATATAAGATATAAAATGGCAAAATGTTCAGAGTCGAGCAAAAAATGCTCGGCAAAATGTTCGGAGTCGAGCAAAAAATACTCTTTAATGTGTTCGGAGTCAAGCAATAAATGCTCGTCGAAATGTTCGGAGTCGAGCAAAAAATGCTCGGTAAAATGTTCGGAGTCGAGCAAAAAATGCTCGGCAAAATGTTCGGAGTCGAGCAAAAAATGTTCGGCAAAATGTGCGGAGTAAAGCAAAAAATGCTCGGCAAAATGTTCGGAGTCGAGCAAAAAATGAAAAAATAAGATATTATATTATATGAAATATAAGATACAAGATATGAGATATAAGATATAAGATATAAGATATAAGATATAAGATATAAGATATAAGATATAAGATATAAGATATAAGATATAAGATATAAGATATAAGATATAAGATATAAGATATAAGATATAAGATATAAGATATAAGATATAAGATATAAGATATAAGATATAAGATATAAGATATAAGATATAAGATATAAGATATAAGATATAAGATATAAGATATAAGATATAAGATATAAGATATAAGATATAAGATATAAGATATAAGATATAAGATATAAGATATAAGAATTAAGATATGAGATATGAGATATAAGATATAAGATATAAGATATAAGATATAAGATATAAGATATAAGATATAAGATATAAGATATAAGATATAAGATATAAGATATAAGATATAAGATATAAGATATAAGATATAATATATAAGATATAAGATATAAGATGCAAGATATAGGATATAAGATATAAGATATAGGATATAAGATATAAGTTATAAGTTATAAGATATAAGATATAAGATATAGGATATAGGATATAGGATATAGGATATAAGATATAAGATATAAGATATAAGATATAAGATATAAGATATAAGATATAAGATATAAGATATAAGATATAAGATATAAGATATAAGATATAAGATATAAGATATAAGATATAAGATATAAGATATAAGATATAAGATATAAGATATAAGATATAAGATATAAGATATAAGATATAAGATATAAGATATAAGATATAAGATGTAAGATGTAAGATGTAAGATGTAAGATATAAGATATAAGATATAAGATATAAGATATAAGATATAAGATATAAGATATAAGATATAAGATATAAGATATAAGATATAAGATATAAGATATAAGATATAAGATATAAGATATAAGATATAAGATATAAGATATAAGATATAAGATATAAGATATAAGATATAAGATATAAGATATAAGATATAAGATATAAGATATAAGATATAAGATATAAGATATAAGATATAAGATATAAGATATAAGATATAAGATATAAGATATAAGATATAAGATATAAGATATAAGATATAAGATATAAGATATAAGATATAAGATATAAGATATAAGATATAAGATATAAGATATAAGATATAAGATATAAGATATAAGATATAAGATATAAGATATAAGATATAAGATATAAGATATAAGATATAAGATATTAGATATAAGATATAAGATATAAGATATAAGATATAAGATATAAGATATAAGATATAAGATATAAGATATAAGATATAAGATATAAGATATAAGATATAAGATATAAGATATTAGATATAAGATATAAGATATAAGATATAAGATATAAGATATAAGATATAAGATATAAGATATAAGATATAAGATATAAGATATAAGATATAAGATATAAGATATAAGATATAAGATATAAGAATGAAGATATGAGATATGAGATATAAGATATAAAATGGCAAAATGTTCAGAGTCGAGCAAAAAATGCTCGGCAAAATGTTCGGAGTCGAGCAAAAAATACTCTTTAAAGTGTTCGGAGGCAAGCAATAAATGCTCGTCGAAATGTTCGGAGTCGAGCAAAAAATGCTCGGTAAAATGTTCGGAGTCGAGCAAAAAATGAAAAAATAAGATATTATATTATATGAAATATAAGATACAAGATATGAGATATAAGATATAAGATATAAGATATAAGATATAAGATATAAGATATAAGATATAAGATATAAGATATAAGATATAAGATATAAGATATAAGATATAAGATATAAGATATAAGATATAAGATATAAGATATAAGATATAAGATATAAGATATAAGATATAAGATATAAGATATAAGATATAAGATATAAGATATAAGATATAAGATATAAGATATAAGATATAAGATATAAGATATAAGATATAAGATATAAGATATAAGATATAAGATATAAGATATAAGATATAAGATATAAGATATAAGATATAAGATATAAGATATAAGATATAAGATATAAGATATAACATTTTCAGAAAGAGGGTCGAAGAGTACTATATTAAATTATTAACCTGCTAATTTTTCCATCTTTCACAATTTTCTTATTTGTTTCTGTTTTTTTACGTAAAAAAAATAGTTTTTAATTTTTTTCCATTTTCTTCTTTTATTTACTATTGCACTGCCTACACACCTCTCCACAAAGCCAAGGTTAACTGGCAGAAAATGCCTTTAGGCATTAAGTTCGCCTTTTGTACACTACTTTTATTTTGTGCAATAAAGAGTTTAAAATAAAAATAAATAAATATAAGATATAGGATATAGGATATAAGATATAAGTTATAAGATATAAGATATAAGATATAAGATATAAGATATAAGATATAAGATATAAGATATAAGATATAAGATATAAGATATAAGATATAAGATATAAGATATAAGATATAAGATATAAGATATAAGATATAAGATATAAGATATAAGATATAAGATATAAGATATAAGATATAAGATATAAGATATAAGATATAAGATATAAGATATAAGATATAAGATATAAGATATAAGATATAAGATATAAGATATAAGATATAGGATATAAGATATAGGATATAGGATATAAGATATAAGATATAAGATATAAGATATAAGATATAAGATATAAGATATAAGATATAAGATATAAGATATAAGATATAAGATATAAGATATAAGATATAAGATATAAGATATAAGATATAAGATATAAGATATAAGAATTAAGATATGAGATATGAGATATAAGATATAAGATATAAGATATAAGATATAAGATATAAGATATAAGATATAAGATATAAGATATAAGATATAAGATATAAGATATAAGATATAAGATATAAGATATAAGATATAAGATATAAGATATAAGATATAAGATATAAGATATAATATATAAGATATAAGATATAAGATGCAAGATATAGGATATAAGATATAAGATATAGGATATAAGATATAAGTTATAAGTTATAAGATATAAGATATAAGATATAGGATATAGGATATAGGATATAAGATATAAGATATAAGATATAAGATATAAGATATAAGATATAAGATATAAGATATAAGATATAAGATATAAGATATAAGATATAAGATATAAGATATAAGATATAAGATATAAGATATAAGATATAAGATATAAGATATAAGATATAAGATATAAGATATAAGATATAGGATATAGGATATAAGATATAGGATATAGGATATAGGATATAGGATATAGGATATAGGATATAGGATATAGGATATAGGATATAGGATATAGGATATAGGATATAGGATATAGGATATAGGATATAGGATATAAGATATAAGATATAAGATATAAGATATAAGATATAAGAAATAAGATATAAGATATAAGAATTAAGATATGAGATATGAGATATAAGATATAAAATGGCAAAATGTTCAGAGTCGAGCAAAAATTGCTCGGCAAAATGTTCGGAGTTGAGTAAAAAATGCTTGGCAAAATGTTCGGAGTCGAGCAAAAAATGCTCGTTAAAGTGTTCGGAGTCAAGCAATAAATGCTCGTCGAAATGTTCGGAGTCGAGCAAAAAATGCTCGGCAAAATGTTCGGAGTCTAGCAAAAAATGTCCGGCAAAATGTTCAGAGCCGAGCAATAAATGCTCGTCAAAATGTTCAGTGTCGAGCAATAAATGCTCGCAAAAATGTTCGGAGTCTAGCAAAAAATGTCCGGCAAAATGTTCGGAGTCGAGCAATAAATGCTCGGCAAAATGTTCAGTGTCGAGCAATAAATGCTCGCAAAAATGTTCGGAGTCAAGCAATAAATGCTCGTCGAAATGTTCGGAGTCGAGCAAAAAATGCTCGGTAAAATGTTCGGAGTCGAGCAAAAAATGCTCGGCAAAATGTTCGGAGTCGAGCAAAAAATGTTCGGCAAAATGTGCGGAGTAAAGCAAAAAATGCTCGGCAAAATGTTCGGAGTCGAGCAAAAAATGAAAAAATAAGATATTATATTATATGAAATATAAGATACAAGATATAAGATATAAGATATAAGATATAAGATATAAGATATAAGATATAAGATATAAGATATAAGATATAAGATATAAGATATAAGATATAAGATATAAGATATAAGATATAAGATATAAGATATAAGATATAAGATATAAGATATAAGATATAAGATATAAGATATAAGATATAAGATATAAGATATAAGATATAATATATAAGATATAAGATATAAGAATTAAGATATGAGATATGAGATATAAGATATAAAATGGCAAAATGTTCAGAGTCGAGCAAAAAATGCTCGGCAAAATGTTCGGAGTCGAGCAAAAAATGCTCTTTAAAGTGTTCGGAGTCAAGCAATAAATGCTCGTCGAAATGTTCGGAGTCGAGCAAAAAATGCTCGGCAAAATGTTCGGAGTTGAGTAAAAAATGCTTGGCAAAATGTTCGGAGTCGAGCAAAAAATGCTCGTTAAAGTGTTCGGAGTCAAGCAATAAATGCTCGTCGAAATGTTCGGAGTCGAGCAAAAAATGCTCGGCAAAATGTTCGGAGTCTAGCAAAAAATGTCCGGCAAAATGTTCGGAGCCGAGCAATAAATGCTCGGCAAAATGTTCAGTGTCGAGCAATAAATGCTCGCAAAAATGTTCTGAGTCGAGTAAAATGTTCGGAGTCTAGCAAAAAATGTCCGGCAAAATGTTCTGAGCCGAGCAATAAATGCTCGGCAAAATGTTCAGTGTCGAGCAATAAATGCTCGCAAAAATGTTCGGAGTCGAGTAAAATTTTCGGTGTCGAGCAAAAAATGCTCGGCAAAATATTCGGTGTCGAGCAAAAAATGCTCGGCAAAATGTTCGGAGTCGAGCAAAAAATGCTCGGCAAAATGTTCGGAGTCGAGCAAAATGTTCGGAGCCGAGCAATAAATGCTCGGCAAAAATGTTCAGTGTCGAGCAATAAATGCTCGCAAGAATGTTCGGAGTCGAGTAAAATGTTCGGTGTCGAGCAATAAATGCTTGTCGAAATGTTCGGAGTCGAGCAAAAAATGCTCGGCAAAATGTTCGGAGTCTAGCAAAAAATGCTCGTCGAAATGTTCGGAGTCGAGCAAAAAATGCTCGGCAAAATGTTCGGAGTCTAGCAAAAAATGTCCGGCAAAATGTTCGGAGCCGAGCAATAAATGCTCGGCAAAATGTTCAGTGTCGAGCAATAAATGCTCGCAAAAATGTTCTGAGTCGAGTAAAATGTTCGGAGTCTAGCAAAAAATGTCCGGCAAAATGTTCGGAGCCGAGCAATAAATGCTCGGCAAAATGTTCAGTGTCGAGCAATAAATGCTCGCAAAAATGTTCGGAGTCGAGTAAAATTTTCGGTGTCGAGCAAAAAATGCTCGGCAAAATATTCGGTGTCGAGCAAAAAATGCTCGGCAAAATGTTCGGAGTCGAGCAAAAAATGCTCGGCAAAATGTTCGGAGTCGAGCAAAATGTTCGGAGCCGAGCAATAAATGCTCGGCAAAAATGTTCAGTGTCGAGCAATAAATGCTCGCAAAAATGTTCGGAGTCGAGTAAAATGTTCGGTGTCGAGCAATAAATGCTTGTCGAAATGTTCGGAGTCGAGCAAAAAATGCTCGGCAAAATGTTCGGAGTCTAGCAAAAAATGCTCGTCGAAATGTTCGGAGTCGAGCAAAAAATGCTCGGCAAAATGTTCGGAGTCTAGCAAAAAATGTCCGGCAAAATGTTCGGAGCCGAGCAATAAATGCTCGGCAAAATGTTCAGTGTCGAGCAATAAATGCTCGCAAAAATGTTCTGAGTCGAGTAAAATGTTCGGAGTCTAGCAAAAAATGTCCGGCAAAATGTTCGGAGCCGAGCAATAAATGCTCGGCAAAATGTTCAGTGTCGAGCAATAAATGCTCGCAAAAATGTTCGGAGTCGAGTAAAATTTTCGGTGTCGAGCAAAAAATGCTCGGCAAAATATTCGGTGTCGAGCAAAAAATGCTCGGCAAAATGTTCGGAGTCGAGCAAAAAATGCTCGGCAAAATGTTCGGAGTCGAGCAAAATGTTCGGAGCCGAGCAATAAATGCTCGGCAAAAATGTTCAGTGTCGAGCAATAAATGCTCGCAAAAATGTTCGGAGTCGAGTAAAATGTTCGGTGTCGAGCAATAAATGCTTGTCGAAATGTTCGGAGTCGAGCAAAAAATGCTCGGCAAAATGTTCGGAGTCTAGCAAAAAATGCTCGTCGAAATGTTCGGAGTCGAGCAAAAAATGCTCGGCAAAATGTTCGGAGTCTAGCAAAAAATGTCCGGCAAAATGTTCGGAGCCGAGCAATAAATGCTCGGCAAAATGTTCAGTGTCGAGCAATAAATGCTCGCAAAAATGTTCTGAGTCGAGTAAAATGTTCGGAGTCTAGCAAAAAATGTCCGGCAAAATGTTCGGAGCCGAGCAATAAATGCTCGGCAAAATGTTCAGTGTCGAGCAATAAATGCTCGCAAAAATGTTCGGAGTCGAGTAAAATTTTCGGTGTCGAGCAAAAAATGCTCGGCAAAATATTCGGTGTCGAGCAAAAAATGCTCGGCAAAATGTTCGGAGTCGAGCAAAAAATGCTCGGCAAAATGTTCGGAGTCGAGCAAAATGTTCGGAGCCGAGCAATAAATGCTCGGCAAAAATGTTCAGTGTCGAGCAATAAATGCTCGCAAAAATGTTCGGAGTCGAGTAAAATGTTCGGTGTCGAGCAATAAATGCTTGTCGAAATGTTCGGAGTCGAGCAAAAAATGCTCGGCAAAATGTTCGGAGTCTAGCAAAAAATGCTCGGCAAAATGTTCGGAGTTGAGTAAAAAATGCTCGGCAAAATGTTCGGAGTCGAGCAAAAAATGCTCGTTAAAGTGTTCGGAGTCGAGTAAAATGTTCGGTGTCGAGCAATAAATGCTCGTCGAAATGTACGGAGTCGAGCAAAAAATGCTCGGCAAAATGTTCGGAGTCTAGCAAAAAATGTCCGGCAAAATGTTCGGAGCCGAGCAATAAATGCTTGGCAAAATGTTCAGTGTCGAGTAAAATGTTCGGTGTCGAGCAAAAAATACTCGGCAAAATGTTCGGAGTCGAGCAAAAAATGCTCGGCAAAATGTTCGGAGTCGAGCAAAAAATGCTCGGCAAAATGTTCGGAGTCGAGCAAAATGTTCGGAGCCGAGCAATAAATGCTCGGCAAAAATGTTCAGTGTCGAGCAATAAATGCTCGCAAAAATGTTCGGAGTCGAGTAAAATGTTCGGTGTCGAGCAAAAAATGCTCGGCAAAATGTTCGGAGTCGAGCAAAAAATGCTCGTTAAAGTGTTCGGAGTCAAGCAATAAATGCTCGTCGAAATGTTCGGAGTCGAGCAAAAAATGCTCAGCAAAATATTCGGAGTCGAGCAAAAAATGCTCGGCAAAATGTTCGGAGTCTAGCAAAAAATGCTCGACAAAATGTTCGAAGTAAAGCAAAATGTTCAGAGTCGAGCAAAAAATGCTCGGCAAAATGTTCGGAGTCGAGCGAAAAATGCTCGGCGAAATGTTCGGTGTCGAGCAAAACATGCTCGGTAAAATGTTCGGAGTCCAGCAAAAAATGCTCGGCAAAATGTTTGGAGCAGCAAATGATGGGCAATCTTTACTTTACGGCTTTATTATTTATGGTGATTTATATACCCGTAAAATTTTCATATACCCATCCTTAGACTATTCAAAGAAACCAGACAGAGGTCTCACCTCCGTCTCAACAAATGAATTGAAAATAGCAAATTAATAGCCTATATCGTTCCGTAGAGCTCAGGATTTCATTGTATCCATCAACATCGATTCAGTGGTTTAGCTGTCAAAATGGAACAGATAAAGTTATTTTCGTATTTACCTATTCGTAACGCTTATAAATATAATATACAGACGAAGTTGAACCTTCTCTCCCAAGATTAGAAAGTGCATCTAATTAACCCATACATAAAGACCATAAAGAAATGCTGGTATTATTTCTGTAAATATGTTTGACATGCAAAAAAATATACCTGCCATTAGGCATCCTCCCTATTCGACTGCTAGTGCCATCTGGTAGACAGTCAATCCCATCAAATGTGTTGAAATAATCCATGATATATTCATCCCTCATCCCACTTCTAATAGCCTCTTTTTTCTCTTCAATATTTTTGTAGCAAGGCGTCATGGTTGAAAATGGGGGCTCACCCTCAGATAAGTCAGGGAAAAGATCCAGTTCTTTTTTATCTGTTTAAAACATTGCCTATTAAACTTCATATAGTCAATAAAGGTCCAAATTTGATAATTCTTTTTTTATTAGGAAAGATTCTTATAAGAACTATCAAGTTATTCAACGAACGGGAGGTCTGATTGGTTAGAGAATAATAGTTCTTAGTTGAGTTAAGACAGGGCGGAGTCGACGTAGTTACTCACAACAGCTCAACTTAGATAACGGTTTTTCGTCCAAGTCAATCATTTCGGTGCCCATTCTTTCCCCTGTAATCCTGTTCACGCAAAAACATGTACTTTTTATACATTGCACAGGGTTAAAGTTCCCATCTGAAGTACACTTGGGACCAATTACTGGGAAGGGCACAGAATTGTTAATTATCTTCTTGATTTTTGCGTTGAAACGCGAACACCCTGAAATATTTAAAAGAATATTGAACAACTTTAATCTTAAACAGAACTAGATATTCCGCACCATATTATTTAACCCTAATTAGTATAATGATTAACATCTAGTGAAATAATTTGACAAAAATCTTTATACTTAAGTTCGATGTAAAATATAGATAGATACCTATGCGTAATCAAGCATGGGGGAATTACCGACTGTATTATACGCCAATGAGCGCGTTTTGGTCCATTTAAAAAAAATGTAAACATGTTTAATTTTGAATTGAACATTAAGTGTTATAATATGTACAAAACAAAATATAACCTATTTTTATGTATATAGTAGTTTTATTATATTAGTGTAGATATAATATAACCATCCGGAATACCTACATCACAATATGTATTCCGGATATAATAATATTATTATCTAAGTGTTTTTAAAAAACCTCATAATAATGTATCTTTAGGTAATAATAGGAAGAAAACAAATGCGGGACAGCAATTATTTTTTAGTAAGTATATGAGTAGTTGCTGTAAGTAGCAGTGGCGTAGTTAGGTGTACAAGTGCATAGCAAAAAGGCAATCCCCTGGCTACATTTTTTCAGCAAATGCAATTACTTTGCAAATAAATACTAAATAAACAAGGGCGCTCGGCGCTTCTATTATCGGCGCGGCGTTACAAATGCTCATATAAATATTGAAAAAAAAAATTGCGATAATTTTTCTAGCATCAAGAGCTGCCTCTTTCCGAAGCTCAGGGGGCCTTCTCAGCTTCAAGGCTCTGGGGCTCTGCACTACTTTGCCCTAACTACGCCACTGGTAAGTAGGTATAGGACTTTAGATGTTCCAAATTTCTATGAATACTTACATATAAAAGAAACCGAAATATATTGATGCACCATGACTAAGTACATGATTAGAATATTTAATGTATGTAAATTGGTGTTAAGCGTGTAATATCCCGAGACATGGGGCAGCAATGCAGAGAGGCAATCTAGTCTCAGGTGATTACCGTAACTATTCAAAATAAAAAATCGGTTATTTCCAAAAAGGCGCTCAAAATTCAAATATTATCTGTGGTGATTTCATAATTATTATTTACAATTTTTTACGTTTAAAATTTAAATGATTAGAGTTATTTTTGTAAATACTAAGCTGTTTTTAATTAAGTATTATTATATACTAGCTGATGCCCGCGACTTCGTTCGCGTGGGGTTTGCTTTTGAGCAAGCTTTCTTCAAATGACATATCCTCCATCCTCTGTACTTGGTGATTTCTTTTGGGAAAGAGCTATCAAATTAGTCACTGACGGTTGATTTTGCATCATATTATCGACACGTTTAATAGTGGTTGAGATTGGGGTTCGAAGTATGATTTGAAATTCAATAGAAATACCATTGTTGAAAAAATGAACCTGACTTTAAAGAAATTTACTTATTTTTTTTATAAATTTAATTAGTGGTGAAGATACTGTATCCACCTCGATATTAATTTCATTTAATTGATCATTTTCATTTTGAGACATTTTTTTTAAATTCCCTTTTCCCGGGATTCCTACTCGGGTTTCCAGTGCTAAATGCGGAAACCTCTAAGATACGAAGACAGTCCTTAAGAAGCAATAAAAGCAATGTCGAATAATCGTAATTCTGTAGAGAAAGGGTGGATGAAAAGGTGAAATAAACGATCTCATAAGAAATAATTTTTCATATAATATTTCAATAATACATTTTCTATTTTTTATATAATATAGTTCTTTAAAAAAATAAATATAAATACAAAAAAAAATATTTCCGTCCAACTTCAGATTCGAACTCGCATCTGAAGTTACGCAATGGGCCTGCATATCCACTATTCTACGCTTACATATATCGGAAATGGCGAAATAATCAAAGTATTTCATTTACATATCAAACTGTGATTGACATCTGACAATTCGAAAAAGTTCAACGCGAGTCAGTTTGCATTGCAATTTGGTGATATGGTACCTTTAAAATTATTTTTAAATGATGATAACTTTTCTTTCCGAGAACCGATTTCGATAAAACAAAGCCTATATGTTGCCCCGGGCTTTACTTAATATATTTGAGTAAATTGCATGAAAATCCGTTCAGTATCTTCGGAGATTAGCGTGAACAAACAGACAGACAGACAGACAGACGGACAGACAGACAGACAGACAAGAATCTTAAAAATTGCATTTATGCATTCTGCTACCCTTCTTTTATCACCCCTCTTAATTTCTGGTAAAAATATTTAGTGAAGCGTAATTTCGATCCTACTCTTTTATTATATGTATAGATATATATATATATTCTATTAGTTGTGACAAAAATTATAAAAGTATGTATAAAATAAGTTTGCATAGCCGTAGGTTTTACACTTACCACAAGGCATATTCTGTAACGGCCCAGTGTATAAAACTTCACCAAATAAACGCTCACCTTCTTCAGACTGGCAAAAACACCTGAAAACATTTGGTCACAAATCAGAATATAAATTACTAGCAATTGCCCCCGCAACCCCCCTTGTGGGTTGAATTTCGTAAAATCCGTTCTTAGCTGACCTCTACTCGGCGAAAGGAATATTCCTACCATATTTCAAGTCGCTACGCCTTATGGTTCCAGAGATATCGTGATGAGTGACTATATAGGTGGAAATCTCTTTTATATATATAGATAAAGATTATTAACGGTTATGTTTTCAAAGCTACATTGAAACGTTTTATATGTTTGGTATGGACTACGGAGAACGCTTGAACTCGAAACAAGGACAATTTTGCCATGATGAGTAACTTCTGCCGGCCTAGCATGACCGCCACGAGATATGTCGCGAACTAGAGAAGACAAACTAAGATGTAAGATATGGAGATATATTATATCTCGACATCTACAATTTTGATAGAAAAGACATTTCGATCGACTAATATATCTATTTTTGATATTAAAAGTCGAGTTTTAAGTGTAATTGTCATATTAGACCCGAAATACATAGAGCGGTAATCGATTAAAACACGAGAAAACGGTCGACAAAATTTTGTCGCGGTTGTTATGCTAGGCCGGATGATCTCTGAATGAATGGTGAGTTCTGAATTCTGATCAACTATAGAGCTTTATCATAAAAGTACTTACGTCTGTGAAGGAATACACTCGAATGCAGCAAATTTTCCCTTCTCATCACAGAACGGTCGCCGTTCAAACGCACCTACCTCGCCGCGGGCGAAACGCGCGTCATACTCGTCTTGTGCGTCATGACATTTTGTTTTCACTGAAATTGAAAAGATTGCAACAATTTTAACGGGGTTGCTAGCGCATTGGTAGTTTACACTTTGCGGTTCGATAGGTCGCCCGCAGGTTCGTATCCTGCCGGGACGACATTTTATAGTTTTCTGTAAACATGTTTTGTATCATGGTCCACAGAAGTGGGTGGATCGTCCATTAATCATGTGAGGCTCGAAAGGGGGGAGGGGTTCGAAAAAAAAATTATCGTTTATTTTTCGTTGAACGCACAATTTCTAAACCAAGCAGCTTGTTGCCTTGTATTTCAATAATATTCTGAAAATTTCAATATACATTAAATGCTTTGTACTAAAAAATATACGGGAGTATTGGGTCCAAAACCTTACCACATATCACCAGGATGGGGGAGGGGATTAAAAAGTGACTAAAAAATATTCATTCATTCATTCACGTGATTAATGGACGACCGCTAACAAAATAATAATGTTGATTGTAATTTAAGAAATGCTGTTAATAAAGGAAAAACTTTATTTTATTTACAACTAAGATTACACCAGCAACCTTATCTTTTCAACTCACTCCTGGTACAAGTCCTCGTTTCGGCGCTACAAGTAAGGCCATGACCACATCTTCCAATAGTTATCCCATCTCCCGGACCACCCAGACTGCAGTCGTTATTTGTTCCTGAAAAAAAAAACAACTTTGCAAGTACAAAAGCGAAACTATAATGACTTTGTCTTTTATTAACGCGAGTATCACACATTTAAATAAAATACTGTATACCGGATTAAAACGCGATTTATTATTTATATTGTCCGCGACCACGGTTGCTGAAAAGCATCCGAAACGTCGGGATAAATAATTTAAACAATATAAATAATAAATCGCGTTTTAATCCGGTATACAGTATTTTATTTAAACTATAATGACTGTCTGAAAAATATAAAAAAGTTTTTATTTACTGCACTTTTAGATTACGTAATGTACCGCGTTTTGAATAAAATACTGTATACCGGATTAAAACGCAATTTTATATTTACTAGCGATCCGCCCCGGCTTCACACGGTTGCAACAGAGATGCGCTATATAAAAACAACCTATGTTACTCGCTGATAATGTAGCTTTTTATTGGTGAAAGAATTATTAAAATCCGGTATAAAGTATTTTATTTCAATTTACGTGATGTAGTTTATTTTTATTTATTTATTCCTTCGATCAACAAGTATATCAATGATTTATTCATCATTTTCACTAACAGGCAAGTAGATACTACTGTTGTCTGCCTATCAACAATTTTTGCTTAGGACGGCACTAAACCATGAACACGAACGAAGACATATAAACAATTCCTCTGTAAATCATTAGTGAAATGGTCCAAGTATCGTATCCACTCGATGCTAAAGACTATGCGCGACTGAGAATTATTGCATTCAAATTATATGAATTTAAATAAAATACTGTATACCGGATTATAACGCGATTTATTATTTATATTGTTTAAATTGAAGTGACATTTCAAATATCAGACAACTGTCATCTTTCTGTCTCCCCGCGACCACGGTTGCTGTAAAGCAGGGGTCGGCAACCGGCGGCCCGCGGGCCGCATGCGGCCCGTGCTCTATCTCGTTGCGGCCCGCAAGCCTCAGGTCCTTAAGAAAAAAATACCAAAGCAATAGGCCATATTACTAGAATCACTAGAATTTATACGGCCATGCTGCTGGGCCATGAGAGTATTCTTGAAAGCTCGCTCCCACGCGGGGTGATAAAAATGTACCTATTTCATTTTTTAAGAACTGTTATGTTATGTATTGTTTCTACCGAAAATAAATATTTGCTGTACTTATTCAATTCTTGGCAATTTTTTTTGCGTTTATACGCTGCACCTGGCCGTCGGTGGCGGGCGGCTCCTTTGAGACAATAGGCGGCGGCAGTCTTTGATTAGACGCAGGTGTGCGGCGGCGAAAAAATTCAAAGCGACCGACTTTAGTTAAAATCACAGCCGCGCGCAGCTATCGCCTCATTCGGTTGTGGAAATTCGCCGGAAACTCACGTCTCATCTGGTTGCTGGCTACGCGTTTCGTTTCACCTTTCTTCCCTTCGATGATAGCTTCTCACGCACGACGTATGAGGTAAGTACGTTGTATGCACTCGCGAGCAATTTGTATTATTTTATTTACTGATTGTTTATGTGAACCTTCAGATTGATGGGTAAATGTTATAAGGACGTGGATAGTAGTTACATGACATGAAGTCAGTTACGAGTATGTCATGTTTTAATTATTTTTTGAATGTGGAGTTGAATTTGTAGGTGCTAACTGGAACATATAATTTTACAACGAATTTAATTTTTTTCATTATTGTTACAGAATATTTATATAAACATGGCTTCAAGAAAAAGGAAGATAGAAGAAGAAAAAAGAGTTTTTAACAAATTATGGACAGAATTATACTTTTTTATCGAGTTTAAAGGAAAACCGTTATGCTTGATTTGTCAAAAGAGTATTTCTGTAGTAAAGGAATATAACCTGAAGCGACATTACGACACTGAGCACAAAGCTAAATTTGACTGTCTTGAAGGAGAAATACGACAAAGGAAAATTTCCACTTTGAAATCGTCATTACAAAATCAACAAAACATATTTAAGGTTGTGGCAGACAACAGCGAATCGAATGTTCGTGCCAGTTACAGGGTAGCAGAGATTCTAGCAAAAAGTGGACGTCCGTTTACCGATAGTGAATTAGTAAAAGAGTGTGTCTTAGCTATCGCAGAAGAAATATGCCCAGAGCAAAAAAAAATGTTTGAAAGTCTTAGTCTCTCTGCGAGAACTTGCACCCGACGTACTGAAGACTTGGGTGCTAATTTGTGTGAACAACTCAGGGATAAGGCGCAGTCTTTTGACTGCTTCTCTTTAGCGATGGATGAAAGTACGGACGTGTCGGATACAGCACAGCTACTCATATTTGTACGCGGCATTGACGAAAACTTTACTGTTTACGAAGAGCTTGTGAAAATGTGCAGTTTGAAAGGTACAACTACGGGAGAAGATTTATTTCACCATGTGGAACAAGCTCTGGATTCATTGCAGTTAAGCTGGGAAAAGTTAACAAGTGTCACTACCGATGGAGGCAAGAACATGAGCGGTCAAAACAAAGGTGTTGTTGGGAGAATCATCAGCAAAGTGAAAGATTCTGGATCTACTGTGCCATTGATTTTTCACTGTATTGTCCATCATAAGGCATTGTGCTCCAAGGTTATATCCTGGAAAGAAATAATGGATACTGTAACATCCACTGTTAATTTTATAAGAAGAAATGGGCTGACACACCGTCAGTTCCAAAAGTTTTTGGAAGATCTGGAAGCTGATCATGGTGACGTGGTTTACTACTGTGAAGTGAGGTGGCTCAGTCGAGGTGCCGTTTTGGAACGGTTTTTTGATTTGAGGAAAGAAATTGGCAACTTCATGGAGATGAAAGGAAAGCCAGTCGAAGAGCTTACTAACAAACAGTGGATTAACGATCTTGGTTTTTTGACTGATTTGACTAAGGAACTGAATCAGCTCAACAAACGCTTGCAGAGAAAAAATAAATTGATTTGCGATATGTATTCAGATGTTAAGTCATTTGAGATGAAACTGAAACTGTTTATCGAGCATATTGATGAAAAAAAGCTTGACCATTTTCCTAATTGCAAGAAAGCCGTGGAAGAAGCTGGAGATAATTTTGTGTGGCAAAATATTACAATGAGAAACGTGTTAACACAACTACAAACTGAGTTTGTAAATCGATTCACCGACTTTAAAAAGAGCTCCCTTAACCTGGAAATATTCCAAAACCCTTTTGCAATTGATATTAGTGAGGTACCAAGCAATTTGCAAATGAACATAGTAGATTTGCAAAGTAATAGCACACTTAAAACGGCATTTAAGGAAAGCACTGACTTGGTACTGTTCTACGGAGGTTTGAGTTCTGAAAACTTCAAAGAAATGAAAAAGTTTGCTCAGCAGATAATAACTATGTTTGGTAGTACATATTTGTGTGAGCAGACTTTTTCAATTCTCAACTACCGCAAAAATAAGAATTGTTCGCGGTTAACGGATGAACATTTGGACGCGATTCTACGCGTGTCTACTACTAAAATGAAAGCAGACGTTAAAAAACTTGCAAGTCAAATGCAGCCGCAAAAATCTCACTAGTTCTTACTTTTATGTTAGTATAGTAATTCAATTAAAATAGACATGATGGTATTAATATATATGCGTTTTATTTCAAATATTAAAAATACATACCCGAACATATAAATATAAAAATAAGTGCGGCCCGCACTGATACTCTGGCAACATATGTGGCCCTGCTATAGCAAAAGGTTGCCGACCCCTGCTGTAAAGCATCCGAAACGTCGGGATAATTAATTTAAACAATATAAATAACAAATCGCGTTTTAATCCGGTATACAGTATTTTATTTAAATGTGTGATACTCGCGTTAATAAAAGACAATATTAAATTATATGAATGATCTAGGAAAATTGGTCTACTCAATGTTGATTCAACTGGTGCTCGGACTTCAAATCATTCGGCACCGAATAATCCGAACCTTAGAGCGAACGATTCATTCATAGTTCGTTCTACATTGGCAACTCCCGAAAGGACTCGCGAACTGTCATTGAAATGTCATTATAATATTATATAGTAGTGATCATTCGATTATGAACATCGAAAAGTACTAATTATAGTTGTAGATGTTTCGAATTTCCTGGTCATTCGCATTCGCGCATCGCTACGCTATGACCCAATAGGGAATTATCTTTTTTTTATAACTTACCATACAAAGGAAGACAATAGTCACAGCAATTACAAAGAGTGGGTGATGGCAGTCTCAACCCGGACCTAGTAGCGTTGTTATATTCGCAGTCAGGAGCAGTCGGGCGACATTTATTCTTTTCTTCTTGGAGATGTATCTGTCATGGTAATTAGCAGTTACAAAAAATGGACTTTTTATTCTTATTTCTTACACAACACAACAAACAATCTAGGTACATATTAAAATGTAGAGTGAAATAAGTACATTTTATTTTTATTTTAAAATATTTTTTAATAGGATTTTGTTTTTGATAAGGACCACTCTATGAGTAAAATCCTCCTCCGACTTGCTCTATTTTCCGCTGTCCTGGGCTGTTTTCATCCAAACGTGGGGGAAATTAATGCCCTAAACCCTAATCTTTTTATTTATTACTAGCAACGCGCCCCGGCTTCACACGGGTGCAAGGTACTATATAGAAAAAATAGCCTATGTTACTCGCTGTAGCAATAGCTGTAGCAATGTAGCTTACTATTCGTGAAAGAATTTTTAAAATCGGTCCAGTAGTTTTTGAGTTTGTTCATAACATACAAAATACAAATATTTAAAAATACAAATCTTTCCTCTTTACAATATGAGTATAGATGTTAGATATCAAGTAAGATGCAAAATGTAAAGCAGCTCATTGAAATCTTGGAAAAATTGTAACTAAAAACTCTCTTACAAAGAAACTATTCAAATGTTTGATGACTAATACAGACTTTCTTTACAATCCTATATCATATTTCTAAGTCTAATTGACTTTACGCATTTAAAATATGAGATACCTACTGTACAAAATCCATTTTCGCACAGCACATCACAATAAACTGGTAGAAAACACGTTACAAAACAGAAGAACAATAGTATTAGCTTGGCGGCCATCTTGCTTTGTTAATTGTATGGCACTGATTTCCAGTACATTATCGTTACTTATCGTTATTTATTATTTCCATACTTTATCGTTATACCATCTGATAATCGATGATACAGAGTAATTTAGATTAAAATTGATTATTATAATTTCCAGTGTGTCCAGTAAAGAGTCATTACATTTACAAAGACTGAAGGTGCGTACAGACTGGTGAAACGTAACATGAATTCTATACATATAATAAAACTGTGGAGATCGAATGTGTGTATATAGAAAAAAATGCTTAAAACTGAGTCAGGGGGGTGTAAGAAGCGATATAGAACAAATCCCGATTTTTTCAATTTTTTTGTTTCTCTGTCTGTTTATACGGGCTAATATCCGAAACTGGTGGACCGATTTACAATAAATTTTGCATGGTAGTACTTTATATCCCCGGTCAACATTTTAGACATACATTACATCCCGGAAAAATAAAAAGTTCCCAACATATAGGCTTTATTTCATCGAAATCGGATGTCAAAAAGTTATCATCATTTATGAAGCCCACACGAACGAAGTCGCTGACCTATCAGCTAGACACAGCGGTTCTTAAGCTTTTTTGGTGACGGAGCCCTTTTGGAAAGCAAATTACTTGATGGAACCCTACAATAAAACAATAGTTTTTAAAAGTTTATTCTTTATTAATAAGCATAATAAAAATTCAATGTAACAGTTATTAATTATTATTTACATGGCCAGAGAGAGGTGTTTTGTTTTTTTTTCTAAATTCTTGCGGAACCCTTACAGGGGTGTCGCGGAACATACTTAGAGTAAAGCTGAGCTAGTGTATCATACATTGACATAGTATTAAAATACATCTCTAATATATAAAATTCTCGTGTCACAATGTTCGTTCCCATAGTCCTCCGAAACGGCTCGATCGATTCTTATGAATTTTTTTATGCATATTCAGTAAGTCTGAGAATCGGCTACTATCTATCTTTCAAACCCCTAAGTGATAAGGGGTGTCCACCACCAAAAAAAATAAAAAAAATTTTAGTATGTGGCATTAAAAATACATACAACCCTATATTTTCACTCGTCTATTACCAACCCCTGCTTTTTAGAAATTATTTACATGGCAAAACAACGTTTTCCGGGTCAGCTAGCATAATGTAAATAATGATATCTAAGTATTTCCAGGTGATTTCATATCAAATTTGACTCAACATTATCTTGAAATAGATTGTAATCGTACATATACAGTTTTATCATCACAATACGTAGTATATTTTTTTTTATGATACAGTTCATTACTTTATATGACAAGAAATTAATATTTCTAGATATATATTTGTTATTTTCTGACTTCTATTATATTTATTACTAGCAAAGCGGCTTCACACGGGTGCAATGTAGATGTACTATACACAAAACTAGCCTAGCCTATGTTACTCGCTGATAATGTAGCTTTCTATTGGTGAAAGAATTTTCGAAATCGGTCCAGTAGTTTTTGAGTTTATCCATGACATATAAAAATACAAATCTTTCCTCTTTATAATATTAGTATATAACTATAGATTTGCAATGGACATTAATTATTACAATTAATAGGCTATAAGCGTGCGTTACCTGAGTTATCAATTGCAGGCGATGCCGGAATTGTTTGGGCACGTAGGAAGAATAGATAAAAGTAGGTAGGTAAACGAAAAAGAATTATGATGTGATGGTGTGAGTGGAAAAGTCGAGAGTGGTCCACCTAGGTGACGTACCTCGATCAGATCAGAGATGTTCTTCAAAAGGGCCAGGTCAAAAGTACTTGAAACCGACGAGTGTGTATGAAAGCATTGATGAAACTAGTAGAAGCGAAAGTGGTATGCAAGGATCGGAGCATATGGAATTCCGTGATCTCTGCCTACCCCAATGGGAAAGATGCGTGATGTATATGTATGTATGTATGTGGTGGGCATATTAAAATTGTTTTTAGTATTATTTTTTTATTTTAATGATTTTTATTTCCTTTTATTTTAAATTTTCTTAACGTGTTTTCTGGCACTCCAAAAGTTACCCAGGCAGATGCTGAAAATCAGCGTTGTAGCCAGTACTGGTTCACAGCACAAGCTGAGCATCGGCCTTTTCTTTAGCCACACAGCATAATATCATGTATTTAGTTTAAGTTACGATTAAAAATGTAATTTCCATATAGAATGTATTTAAGAAGTGTGGCATCGAATAAATTTTTCGTATTTCTTATTTCTTATACATATTAATGTCACATTTCTGCCCGCCTAGGATGACCATCAAGAAATATCTCGCGGACGAGTGAAGACAAATTAAGATATATCTCGATATAATTATTATATCTCGACATCGACAACTTTGATAGACAAGATATCTCAATCGCCAAATATCTATACTTTTGACATTAGAAGTTAAGTTTTATGTGTAAGTGTCATGTTAGATCTGGAAGACATAAAGAGATAATCGATTAAAACACGAGAAAACGGTCGACAAAATTGTGTCGCGGTTGTTATGCTAGGCCAGCTGCCGGCCAACAAATGTTATCAAAAATAGATATACATATTTGTCGGTCGAGATATTCTATTCTATCAAAATTGTCGATGTCGAGATATGATATATCTCCATATCTTACATCTTAGTTTTTCTTCTCTCGTCCGCGACATATCTCGTGGCCGTCGTGCTAGGCCGGCTGATGAATAAACTTCTATTCTATTCTAATGACTAAAGTTAATATAATAAGTCACCCACCTAGCCGCGTATTCAGTGCCATGAAACATCTTAGTGTTATCTCTTATCAGTGATAAGCAGTGCACTTATTGACTCAGTAGTGTTATCAATGTATTATGGAAGATTCTTGAGCACACATGTCTGCGAGATAAAAGATAAATTAGTTTTATGGTGCAAGATTTTAAGTTTCGTAATTATTATTTTTGCTCACATACATACATATACATCACGCCTCTTTCCCATTGGGGTAGGCAGAGATCACGGAATTCCATATGCTCCGATCCTTACATACCACTTTCGCTTCTTCTACTTTCATCAATGCTTTCATACACACACACTTACATACTTGCTTACATATCTACTCGAATTATAAATAGAATCCCTGTATCTTCATCTACACTTCTACATCTACGGATACCGGAGACCTACTTTTGTATCTCATATATTAAATACGTAAAGACAAATAGACTTAGAGATATGATATAGAATTGTAAAGAAAGTCTGTGTTAGTCAACAAACATCGCTGGAATTTGAATAGTTTTTTGTAAGAGAGTTTTTAGTTACAATTTTTCGAAGATTTCAATGAGATGCTTTGTCTATATAATCAAATCATCTAAAAAATAACTTGACCGAATAAAAAAGCGATTTATTAATTATATTTTTTTCTCGCCGTTTCAAGTGCCTTTCAGCAACCGTGGTCACTTTTACTGAAAGTTAAAAGTAGTTACACAGCGCATCTTACTAGATTTCTTACATATATACTCTATATCTATATCTATGCTAATTTTATAAAGAGGAAAGATTTGTATTTTTAAATATCTGGGGGCACGGCAGTGCCCCCGCCAAGTCGAGCAACAAGCGGCACGGCCGTACTAGGTATACTTTTCTCGAAGTAGTTCGGGCCATTTTCGACGCCCTATAACTTCGTTGTGGATTAAACTAGAATCCTGAATTTATAGTATTATTATGAATTTATAAACTAGAATCTATTTATTTTAAAAATCTTTGATGTTTAAATAAATAGATTGACTTGTCAATCGCACTAAACAAGCTAATTTAATATAAATGTGTTACTTGTGAGATACGTTGTGTTTTTAATAAATTAAAAAATATACATTGTGTTTTCATGCGATAGCCGAGTCAATCTATTTATTTTAAACATCAAAGATTTTCAATATTGATATTGATATGGTCACTATAAGATGTTGTTAGGTTAGCTAATTACGTAATAACTTAAGACAGAAGGATCCTTCAGTAGAGACTAAATTGACCGACTTAGTATTATATGGATTTCACAACTTTTTACGATAGAACTGAGTTGCAAGACTTGGCCTTTTTTACAATTTATGTTTTTGATGGCATTTGTATTTTTGCATGTTATGATTAAACACAAAAACTTCTAGACCGATTTTAAAAGTACCACTTAAAATAATATAATAAAAGCAATAAAAAATACATATGTAGTATAAAATAACAGAATAAAAATCTTTATAACGATACATTTAAATTATAAAACACAATAACAATTATATTTATAACAGCGCCATCTAGTGGTGACTTGACGTAACGCCCAAGTTTTCCAAAAATGCCGTATTCTGCTGATTCTTCACAATATCTTGATTGGTTCTGGAATCTTCGGTCTGGTAACGGTGAATCAGCCTCCGTTCATAAAGAGAGCAACTCCATGACAGTGTTTAATTGCAATACTGTCGACGGATAGCTCTCTTCATTAACAGATTATTCGATGACATAACCTTCTTCTTATAGCTCCTGGAAAATATTAGCAATTTTACATAACTATATAAAAATAAGTCGGGTTTTCCTTCCTGGCGCTATAACTCCAGAACGCACGAACCGATTTCCACGGTTTTGCATTCGTTGGAAAGGTCTCGGGCTCCGTGAGGTTTATAGCAAAGAAAATTCAGGAAAAATTTCAACAGAAAAGCGGGAAAATCTTTTTTCTTTAAGATAATTTCGAAGCCAAAATTGTGTGAGAACAACGTCTGCGGGGTCCACTAGTATATTATATAAAAGAAAGTTGTGTTAGTTACACTGTTTATAACTCAAGAACGGCTGTACCGATTTTAACGATATCTTATTTGGATTCCTCTATGTCTGGAATAAGATATAAGCCATTAAAATATTGGAAAAAATCAGGAAAAAAATAAATGCTTACAATTAATTATAAAATAAATTAGATTCGGAACTCCGCCATCTTGACAGCTCACGTCATGCATTCTTAGCTTTTTTGGAATAACAGATGTCCAATGCAAATCAGTGACATATTAGACAATTATAGTGGGTAAATGGGCATATTCAAATTTAAGATTAATTATATAATTTCGAAGCCAAAATTGTGGCAGAACAACGTCTGCGGGGTCCACTAGTTTTACATAAAAGTACTATTTTCATAGTATTGAGAAGCAAACCCTGAGGGGCTGTTGGTCTTAAAAATCACAACCACCCATAAGCACTCGTAACCTCAAAAGTCACGAATGTGTCGCCGGGTACGGTAAGGTACGGTTGGTCGGAACGGTAGGTATACGAGCATAAGGTATTATTACAGTCTTATTTTAAAAGCAGAAAAAGAGGAAAGTGGTATGGAAGGATCGTGAAAATGAAAATCGTGATTCCTGTCTAGTGTCTACCCAATGAAAACGTGAAATATGTATATTATGTCAAAGAAGGTTGTGGTCACAAGTCACAACCTCGGAGTAACTCGCTTCATGATTTATATAGTGCATTCCTACAAAATATGTATATGTATGACGCCCTGAACAAGATTTGGTACAGTGTTTTTTATTCTTATTTTCTTAATGCATTGGATATAATATTATCAGCCCATCGATCTCAAATTACAATAGATCGTGAAAGTGTCCATCGTGCCCACAACGGTGGGTCCGCGCTTGGTACGTCTAATATGTAAAATACCTATTTTCAATGACTGACTTATTTTATCTGTATATTTATTCCTATAATTTTAATATTATGCAAGTAGCGGTCTTATTACTATAAGTACCTAGATAATAATTTGCCTATTGGGACATTTCACGTGAAGCGGACAGGGAAAAAAAAGTGAGGTTCTGAAAATCGACCACATTCGGCCCATTTGTACTTCTAGTAGGTATGAATGTGTACGCAAAATATTTTTTGTATAGTGTATATTTACCAAGTTATAGGTTTCAAAAGAATTGTCGTTGATTGGTACTACAATTTTTCGAAAGTAATTTTTCGAATATAACAAATCTACTATAAAATATTTTACATAGCGATACATATTAAAAATATACTGTTCTTTTTGACAGTAAAAAAAAATTAAAAAATAAAAAAAAAATTAATGGCCAAAACCGGAAGTAAACTTTTCAAACCAGAATTACAGTCACTTCGACCATTTTTTTTTAATTTTTTTTTCTTTCAAAATATAGCTTAAATGATAATGAAAGTACACTAGAAAATTTAAAATGGGATCTCTATTAGTTTAGGAGATACGTTGAATAATATACACCCGCGTCGCAAGGGGCGTCATATGTAGCGCTTGCAAGGTTGAGCAGTTTGCGCGATATTGCAACTTTATTAATATTTTATATCGTTTTAGCCTATATTTAACCTCATTTAATGATATGAAATAAGTTTTATTAATATAATATAAATATAACTACATAATACAAATATAAGTTAATAATATATTATAAAGAAAAAACGTTTTTTCTAGTGTACTTTCATTATCATTTAAGCTATATTTTGAAAGAAAAAAAAATAAAAAAAAAATGGTCGAAGTGACTGTAATTCTGGTTTGAAAAGTTTACTTCCGGTTTTGGCCATTAATTTTTTTTTATTTTTTAATTTTTTTTTACTGTCAAAAAGAACAGTATATTTTTAATATGTATCGCTATGTAAAATATTTTATAGTAGATTTGTTATATTCGAAAAATTACTTTCGCAAAATTGTAGTACCAATCAACGACAATTCTTTTGAAACCTATAACTTGGTAAATATACACTATACAAAAAAAATATTTTGCGTACACATTTATACCTACTAGAAGTACAAATGGGCCGAATGTGGTCGATTTTCAGAACCTCACTTTTTTTTCCCTGTCCGCTTCACGTGAAATGTCCCTATTTTCTTCGAGGAAAATATTTTAATAGATAGATTGTATAAAAGCCATTTTAATTAAATAAATAAAATGGATGTATCTTTCCAATTTAACTGGCAACCTGGGCCTGCTTTAGGGGAGGGCATCCGGGGCTACTGCCCGGGGCATTTTTTTCGCCATTTTACCTTTACCTACTGTACTTTGAACAAACATAAACTGTTATTAAAAAAAATATTTATTTAAAAAATATTTTGGAGCCAGAGGGGTTAGTTCCTCCACTACTTAATTACCCAAGGGCCTCTACAGTCCACACACAAAATCCACCTCTGCTGGCAACTATTCCGTTTAATATAATATTGAAAATGTCAACGAACAAACTAAGGATGTTTGGACAATACGGTAGCAACTTGACACAACTGTTTAAGGTGCCGACCACAGACTAACAGACGTTTTCTACCGACTTGTGTAAATATAGCTTTGTTATTGGAATAGTCTGTCCATAATTTTTTGAGCCTCTTGAACTAAAATTCAAGCATTGAAATCTAACTTGGCGATTAAAAAGAGTGGCGGCGAATTTCTTGCCAGTTCTTCTCGTCCGCTCTACGCCCTTGATTTGAGAACTGGCAGTAAATGTAAAATTAGAAGCATTTGATATGTATTTTTTATTGCCGTTCATAAGTGTACATTGTGTTACCTAAATGAATAAATGATTTTTGAATTTGAATTTGAATGTAAAGCGTGTCATTATATGATATTAGTCATGTGCGTTTTAATATTTTTTTAACAGGATTTTGCCTTAAATAAACAAGCTGCTTCGGATGATGTTAGCGACTACTCGTTGAATGTTCGTTGAGCTAATCCGCGCGTTGCGTTCGAAAATCGTTGAATGAAACAGTTAATATATTTAACGGGTTTTGCGGTAAACGAAAAGCAGCTGATTCGTAACATTAAAAAGCGGTTTAAAAAAGCTTGTTGAATTAAGGGCCTATGCCGATGAGGCTCGCAGGCCGACAAATCGCTCTATTGAATGTGAGTGAGCGAGATTGAAATAATTACTTGAGACATGTACAAAAAAGTAAAAATCGGTTTTGAGCAATCTTAAAGACATTTATTCTACATCCTTTAAAATAAATTAAAGTTAAATAACTCTTTGCCGTTGTGCCCTGGGATCCAAAAAAGTGTAAAAATAGACATAACTTCACATTTTTTTTATCGAGAAAATTTCATTGAAACATGTTTTCCTTTTGAGCGACACTGCGTAATATAGTCAAAAAACAAATTCCAAAATTTCATATCAATAATCCACAGCCTGAACAAGTTACATGTAATAGAAAAACCGCATTTTTCTCGACATATCCTCCTAGTGTCGACCTACTTTTTTATTTTGTGCATTCGAATGCAAAGACTGAAACTTAAACGCGCGTTAGATAGTAGATATGTACATGTATATAGATAGTTAAAAATGTACTGGTTTACCGTTTTAGTTCAAATACATTGATATCTAATATATAAAATTCTCGTGTCACAGTTTTCGTTGCCATACCTACTCCTCCGAAACGGCCGACCGATTCTCATGAAATTGTGTGCATATTGGGTAGGTATGAGAATAGGACAACATCTATTTTTCATCCCCCTAAATGTTAAGGGTAATCGACCCCTAATTTTTTTTTTTTTAATTTTTGGACGAAATTTTTTGTTTTTATTTTTTTATAATGTGGCATTAAAAAATACATACAACCCCTGCTTTTTTTGTCAAAAAATCTTGACCCGTGCGAAGCCGGGGCGGGTCGCTAGTTTGAGTATATATTTATAAATACACTCACACCATATTAGTGACAAGAATGCGACAGTTTAATTAAGTAACAATCCGGTCACGAGCGTTTCTAGTCTGCTCTGAAAGGGTTCCGTAGTTTTCTATTGCTTAAACATCTACCATGGCCCACTGCAAATCAGTGTTGTGTTACGTCACAGCGTATGCTGAATGGATTCCATTTGAAATCTCTGCGTTATATATTTTGCATTTTAATATTAAACACTCGAAATTTCAAAAGAGTGACACTCCTATAGGCTTATGAACAGAAAGTAATTGACTAACTAGGAGTTAGTTTTGTGCTAATAAGTCCATGAGTAACGAAATGGCCAAGATACACATGTTGATTTAGGTATAGAGCTTATAGGCAACTTAAGACTAGGATTATAGTTAATTACTTAAAGATGTCATGTGGAACATGGTGAAATGGAAGCTCCTTACAAAAAAAATATACAACAAAAAACTTGGCTGTTAAAAAGAGTGGCGGCGAGTTTATTGCCAGTTCTTCTCGTCCGTTCTACGCCCTTGATTTGATTTGAAAACTATTTTTCTAAAAAATTAAAATACGGAGCCGTTTTTTTACGACTTGTCACCAGTGTTGCCAGTTATGCTACCTAAATGAATAAATGATTTTGAATTTGAATTCACGCAGAACACTATACGCTATGATGAGAGAATGTTAGGTTAGGGCGCGACGTGCAGAACTAGGAGCTTGGCTCTCCATAAGATCTTATACCTTTTTTACAGTAAAAGCAATATACAGCAATATACCTATTCGGCGTTACTTTACATGAAAATATTTTTGGTTTGAATTATGAATTTTCGGCAGTTGTTGAAGAAATTTACCCAGGGTATGTACCCGGGGTTCTCTTTGCATTGAGGCCTTTGTCCTAGCTAAGCCCCTGTGTAACCCTAAAAAAACCATAGAGTCAACAAGGCGAGTCCGTACACTTTACAATTATCGAGCGGCAGCTAAACGTGTGAACTAGAACTTCACGAAGCCAAACTAATTTGATTGTCGGGACCTCAAGGCGACTTACCGTTAGTTAGTTTGGACTTGGGTAAAAATGAATTTTTCGTAATGGGATGTTTAGGTAGGGCTTATATATCTGTACATATAATAAAACTGTTGAAGTCGAATGTCTGTACATAGAAAAAAATGCTCAAGATCGAGTCACCACCATTCAAAATTTCATGTTAATCGGTCCACCAGTTTCGGACACTAGCCCGTACATACAGACAGAGGAACAAAAAAATTGAAAAAAATCGGGATTTATTCTATTTCTTTTCTTACATACCCCTGACTTGGTTTTTAGTAGATTTTTTCTTGTACAGACATTCGACTTCAACAGTTTTTTTTTAAAGAGCTAGATTTTTTTTTAATTTATTACTTTATTTTGCTGTATCTCATGGTTTCGATAGCATAAGCCATGTTATGCCCCGTAAGTTTGAACAAGGTACTTGATGACTTTGACTGACTTTTTACTATACAAAATTCTAATAGGAATGTACAATACATATTAACATTTTGTAAGAAATAATCTAAATGTCAATGAAAACCGCATCATATCCCGTAGCGTGGCTTTGAAGTTAACGACAGACATGCAGAAAGCGCCTTTGTTTTATACTATTTAGAGGCTAGAGACGTATCCGGTAGTTCGTTTACATGACTATTATTTCTAGTGAAACCACCGCATACTAATATTTTAAATGGGTCACTTGCATAACACGAACAAACATACGAACAACAATACTAACGGAGCTAATAGATGGCAATTGTTAGTATAATTTGTAAAGCGAACGACTTTCAAAGGAATTTGCGTTTGAAAGCACTAATATACAATATACATATTATGTGTTTTACAAAATTTCGATTTTGTAAAACAGACATGTATATTGTATACCTATTACTTTTACGATTTTTATTTAAAAAGTAGCAAGTCTTAAAGATTTTATCTGGCAACACTGTTGTTTAATGACGTTTTTATCTCGCAAAGTGTGACTTGAGAACTGGGTTGCCTTACCTATTTACAAAAAAATAAGATATTTGTATGTTTTTAGGGTTCCATACTCAAAGAGTAAAACGGGACCCTATTACTAAGACTCCGTCCATCTGTCTGTCTGTCCGTCTGTAACCAGGATGTATCTCATGAACCGCGATAGTTAGACAGTTGAAATTTTCACAGATGATGTAGTACCGCCATTCATTACCGGGATAGTATAGCCTGTTTAGAAGCACCTTAATACAAATAGAAAGTATAAAAAATATATTCTTCTCACCATTTTCAGGGCTGGATTTAGAGGCCTTGGGGCAACAAAGAAGTGGAGGCCCCAAATTATTTACACATTAACAATATAATCATGTTTGTACAAAGTATAGTAGGTAAAGGTGAAATAGCGAGAAAAAATATCCAAGGAAAAGTTGTTTACTCGTCGAACGATTTTTATCCGAATTCTCTATTATGGAGGCCCCTTTTTTTTGGAGGCCCGGGGCAGTTGCCCCGAAAGCCCTCCCCTAAATCTGGCCCTGGCCATTTCTATTTTTTTATTAGGAGGTAAGTGATCTACAAGAAAATCTTCGATCGTGGTGCGCATGTTAGACTCGGAAAACCTAAAGCGATAATCGATTAAAACACGAGAAAACGGTCGACAAAATTTTGTCGTGGTTGTCATGCTAGGCCGGCAAAGGTCTATTGACGCGTTGTCGGCCTAAGACAATACTTTTAAATAAAATACTTTATAACGGATTAAAACGTAGTTTATTATTTAGTTTATTTGAGTTAGTTGAAGTAAGTTTAAGTTTGAGGAAGTTTGTGAGTAGCGCCAGTGAATGAAAAATTGAAAGGTAATCGTTTGGCTTGGCTTGGATGAAGGGCGTGCCGCGTGTATCTAAAAAAGTTTTTATATGAAAGTGGATGGGTATAAGGAAAGAGGGAGGCCAAAAAAACATGGATTGAATGAGTGAATAATGATATGTGTTTGAGAGGTGTGACTGATGATATGGCGAGTGAAAGGAGAGAATTGAAAAAGAGCGCTGCGCCGTCCCTAAATAAAAAAAAGAGAACAGGGCGGGAAGAAGAAGATTATTTGCCGACGATACGGATGCTTTTCAGCCGGCCTAGCAGGACAAGCGCGACAAAATTTTGTCTACCGTTTTCTCGTGTTTTAATCGACTATCGCTTTATTTCTTTCGGGTCTAACATGACAATTACACTTAAAACTCGACTTTTAATATCAAAAATAGATATATTTGTCGATCGAGATATCTTTTCTGTCAAAATTGTCGATGTCGAGATATAATATATCAGGATATCTTACATCTTAGTTTGTCTTCTCTCGTCCACGACATATCTCGTGGCGGTCATGCTAGCCCGGCAGCAACCGTAGTCGCGGCAGATTCAATACTTGCAAGATTATATTGTAGGTACATCTGTTTCAACAAGAATATTTTATTATACATATACATACATGACTACAATACCTTCTTAGTATCCACTACTACACATCTTACGTTATAGAAATTACAGTCTAAAATAGAATAAACATTTTAATCAGCTGTTCAAATAAGTAAAACTTCGGAATGCATGAGTGTATCCGACTTATAACACAAATTATTAACGTTGAATAAACATTATATTCATGTTTTATTTTTTTTATTTTAGATACAACAGACGAGCATGAGGTTCACTTGATGGTAGATGATACCTCAGCCACAAAACATCAGTCAATGATGCGCTGTCGACCTACTTTTTACTTCGAGCATTCGGAAATCCATAGATTGTAACCGAAACGCAATATGCACTTCACGGTTTTTCCATCTATGAACGGTGGTTCGTTACCCGGTCGTAATTTCAATATTCCTTCCACCCGTTCAATGCAATGGTAGTATTAGTTATTTCGACTATGTATTTGCGTGTTGTTCTTATGATAATGTGCTCATGCTCCTATTTTATCATGCCTGCTGCTGATAGAGGACAAACCTTCGCTTTTTATTCATTTATTTTTTATTATTATAATTAATTACTTCAAGATGTCACGTGGAACATAGTGTAATAGTTCTCAAAAAGATTTTGTAAAACATTATCCTTGGTGATTAAAAAGAGTGGCGGCGAGTTTATTGCCAGTTCTCGTCCGTTCTACGCCCTTGATTTGAGAACTGGCAGTAAATTTAAAATTAGAAGCATTCAAATTTTTATTGACGTTCATAAGTGTACATTGTGTTACCTAAATGAATAAATGATTTGAGTTTGTATACAGAAAAAAATCCTTTCCTTTTGAAATCTCTTTCTAAAAATGTACAATTACAAAAACCTAATTTTCACCTATAGACACGTATGAATATGTACCAATAAGTGTGCAGAATCAATTATTGTACCAGTGTTAACCGCAAGGCATTTGTGACAAAACGCTATTGTCCACGACATACATTTTATTATGTAATACTTATATCATTGAAGAGATACTCAAAGAGAAATTTCGTTATTTTTAAAAATCTATCTGCTATGTATTTTAAATTATGTGCGCTTAGTGGAATACGTGTTACGTACAGGAAGATACGCTGTTTGAATCCCGGTCACGATAAAAAAAAATCGGTCAGGCAAAGACCAGTCACCTAAATCTATGCCCGATCTTTTTTTTAATGTTAGATATCGATAGACGAGCATAAGGTTCACTTGATGGTAGGTGATACCTCAGCCACAGAACATCAGTCAATGATGCGCTGTCGATCTACTTTTTACTTCTAGCATTTGGGAATCCATAGACTGAAACCGAAACGCGCAATATGCACTTCACGGTTTTTTTCATCTATGAACGGTGGTTCGTTACCCGGTCGGAATTTCGATATTCCTGCCACCTGATCAACACCCTAAGTGCGATATGCCCACCTACCATCAAGTGAGCCTCATGCTCGTCTGTCGATATCTAACATAAAAAAAAAGTCTGTCGATGTCTACACTAGGTAAGGTAGTTTTATCAGAAACGAATTCGGAATCGCTATTTTTAAATTTCGTTTATCGGAACCGGAAACGGAATTTGAGGCATAGGCAAAAGAGTTGTGCAATAAAATAAAATTACAAACATTATTCATCAGTTTCATTCATGTCAGTCCAAAAAATAAAACAACTGAGTGTTGAAAATTTAAATAAAAGAATTTTCTTAAATTTTAAACAGTAGTAAATTAAATCAAGTGATGATATGGCGAGTGATATATAATCAAATGGTGTGACTGATGATATATTTTTTTTATGTCAGATATCGACAGACGAGCATGAGGTTCACTTGATGGTAGCTGATACCCCAGCCACAGAACATCAGTCAATGATGCGCTGTCTACCTACTTTTTACTTCGAGCATTCGGAATCCATAGACTGAAACCGTAACGCGCAATATGCACTTCACGGTTTTTCCATCTATGTCCTATGATATGGCGAGTGAAAGGAGAGAATGGAAAAAGAGAACATACTGCGCCGACCCCAAATAAAAAAAGAGAACAGGGCAGGAAGAAGAAGAGTAAATTAAATCGAATGATGTTGACAGCGGCCGGCAGCGCTGTGCATTCAAATTTATCGGAACCAAAATCAGAAACGAAGGTGCATAATCTATCGAAAGTTCCGATCATTCGGAACCGAAGTCAAAGTTCCGTAACATATGTACATATATACATATACCTACATCACGCCTCTTTCCCATTGCGGTAGGCAGAGGTCACGGAATTCCATATACTACGATCCTTAACACTTTCGCTTCTTCCACTGTCATCAATGTTTTCATACACGCGTTCCAACATAAAATAATTCATTATGAAAGTCGGTTAACAAAATCCACTTAAAACTATCCAAACACAAGTGCTCTATTTTTGATACACTATCAAAGTTTACTCCACATAATCTAAGATACGGGTTTATTTGCTAAAGTATGGTAGATGGCATGGCTGACATTTCAACAGCAAATATTAGCTTAAAACAGCTACGTAAAGTCACGAAATACCTACAGTAATAAGTATACTAATAGCTTTAGCTTAGCGGGACAGTTCCAATCTGTTTATACCAATCTATATAATATATAAAAAGAAGTTGTGTTAGTTACACCGTTTATAACTCAAGAACGGCTGTACCGATTTTAACGATATCTTATTTGTTGGATTCCTCTATGTCCCGAATAAAAGTATAGCTATTAAAATATCGGAAAAATACAAGAAAAAAAGATACGCAAAAATTAATTTTAAAATAAATTAGATTCGGAACTCCGCCATCTTGACAGCTCACGTCATGCATTCTTAGCTTTTTTGAAATAACAAATGTCCACTGCAAATCAGTGTATATTAGACAATTATAGTAGGTAAATGGGCATATTCAAATTTAAGAATAATTATATAATTTCAAAGCCAAAATTGTGGCAGAACAACGTCTGCGTTAGTTAACCACTAGTTAGGTATAAATATTCTTTTTTGTATTTGTATAACACAAATTGTAATATTTTGAGATTATAAAACTGAACAAGTACGAGTCGGACTCGCGCACCGAGAGTTCGGTACAAACTTTTAAGTAAAAATTTTCCCAATTAAAAAAAAAACTACAAATTTATGGTTTGCGGATTATTTTCTTTAGTTGTGCTACATGATGTTGCTTCATGCCTTTCGTGATTCTAAGTCAACGGTAGGTACCCTATAGGCAGTGGCGGCGTAAGACCTAAATTTTATGTGGGCAAGATTCATTTTGCGGGGCCCTCTGCCAGGGCAAAAGATTATTTTTGGCGCGTTCGCGGCTTTTAAGTAATGCATAAATTTTCGGGACGCGAGGCCCCTTGGGTCGCGAGGCCGTAGGCAGTGGCCCACACCACCCACGCCTTACGCCGCCACTGCCTATAGGTTTTGATTAAAATATAAAAGGCCGTATAAAAGATTGTGACCACTTAGAAGTTTGATATTTTCTCTGCTGCAAGGGTTTGTACCTGAGTATTTGATATTAATTTCAACTTGATACCTCCGCACGTTCCTGAGAAAAAGGGTTTTGATAGACGGACGAACAGACAGACGGACAGCGAAGTGATCCTATAAGGTTTCCGTTTTTTGGTACGGAGCACGTAACCCTAAAAATAGTAACTACCGAGTATATTATCGGGTATTCTCTGTAGAAGTAACATTCCGTCTACATACATATACATATCGAAGGGATAACTACCATTCCACAACTTTACAAGTAATAAAAATTACGGAATAAACGAAAATATTATACCTAGGTATATTATGTCTAACAAAAAGTTTGTCGTAGATTCATGAAACTTAGACCAAATGATTCAGAATAAAATCCAAATAATAAGAAAGCAAAAAAAATTGTGTATATTCCCAAAAATATTCTTTATCACTTTTTGACTGTTAGCCATCGATACATAATTTCATATTTCGACGTATATTTCTTAGAAAAACTTGTTCTATTGACCAGATTTTTTTTTATGTCAGATATCGCCAGACGAGCATGAGGTTCACTTGATGGTAGGTGATACCTCAGCCACAGAACACCAGTCTATGATGCGCTGTCGACCTAATTTTTACTTCGAGCATTCGGAAATCCATAGACTGAAACCGAAACGCGCAATGTGCACTTCACGGTTCTTCCATCTATGAACGGTGGTTCGTTACCCGGTCGGAATAACAAATGTCTAAAACAACAAATTTAATATTAGCTATTATCTAACAAGACTAGGTACTATACATTTGGGCTTTTCGGTAAATTTCCTATATTATTGTATACTAGAGCCCGCCCCGGCTTCGCACGGATAGTACAGCATATTATACCTACATGACGTTTTATCTATCGTAGGGCCGCATTCACGCGCGTTATATTATTGCGATAACTCCAAAGATATTCATTTAAATTATATGGTGTAATATTATTCTGACGTATAGATAAACACTTTTTTATAACACACCTATATTATGTATTTTACTTATTCAAAAATTATTTTTTGATCTGGTAATTCTAAGTACAACTATCGTTTATAGGTTACTGAACATTTCCAGCGGAAGTAAGTTATAAAAAGTAAATTACTAAAAAGAAAAACATATCAGAAATATAACCAAGACAGAATTAATATTTAAATTTAGAAAGTCCATATAAAAATAATTAACTTTTTGTAAACGTAAAACAGGTTAATTCTTATCAGAATATTTAATTACTTCGAAACTCCACATAATACTGCTTCAGTTTTATAATTTAATAAAATAAAATTAGGTGCCTGCTAAGAATTTTAGCTTTGATATTTATAAAGAATATATGTATTATCAAATATATTGTAATAAGCTAAAAATAATTATTTTCCGTGATATCATCAGAAATAAAAAAAGTCAATATGTCACAGATAAAACCATTCAAATTAAAAAAAAGAAATCTTACCACACCTTCAGATGCAGCCTCTACGACGATTTCCTGAAACTGCTCAGCCATCTTGTATCACATGTTTATCTAAACTCATGATCATAGACGCCCTGCTCACGCGTCATGTGACCAATCAGAAGCCAGCAATTATATTACAGACGTTTGTTTAAAGTACATTTATCATCCAATCAAGAGATTGCATATATTTGCAAAATGATTTCCGAACGCAAACATGCCGCCAAAATTGTACAATGTCACTTTGACACTAATAAAATGAAATTTAACTGGACAATTAGACATTCTGTAAAATTACAAAATACTTTCAAGACTACTTTTGAACAATTTAAGTTTATTAGAGACACTAATTTGATGTTAATTAGTTAAAATCGTTGAGCGAACACGACTCAGAAGATGGTGTACGTGAAAATGGCGCCAACAAGTACAAGTTGAGCGTTTTATACAAAGTTACCTGTTGCGTCACACCTGTACGCGGGACGTACATTATTCGTATTTTCTTATCGCTTAAGGTGTTTTACACATGAACGTTTAACCGCCTCCATTATTCTAAAAAAATATAATTAATATGTAACGATATCTAAGATGTGGCCTACAATTAAATATTACGTTACGAATTTTAATCCACGCTAACAAACTTTCCCCGATTAATGTTATCAACCACTTAAAGAACTGAACCTTAAGATTCCCTCCACTCCTACAGCAGGCCAAGCCGAGATATGCCCTTCGGCGTGTCGTTACAAAAACCTCTCAAGGCTGAGCAACAGTGATTACCAATCACGTCCGCATTAAGCTGTAAAGGCTATATTATAGGCAAGACTCTATCCCCCTTTAGGTTGCAGGAAGATCACACCTTCCTTCTTCAAAACATATTTTATTGTTACAGTAATAATATACAGCAAAACTATAGTAATATACGTTTATTTATTTATAATTAAACTAATTTGGAATATATTAATTTGGAAAACAAATATATGAAATGAAAATGAAATGAAATTTATTTATTTCAGAGGAATCTTTGCCACACGTACCAAAAAAAACAAATGAAAACAAATATTAGATAAAATACTTAATCCTAAACACAATACAAATGAAAATAAAAATCCTAATACTAAATGAGCTGTGTGGCACTGGTCTTCTGAAACTGGAGTTAACTCAGTTATTTTCAGTAACCGTTTTCAGTATATCATTATTTGCCTTAAAAAGGAAGTATGATTATGATATATAAGGATCGTCTCTATTAATATCACCTATCTCTTCATAATATACTACAAACAACAACAACAAACAACGGGGCAACAAGCCCCGGCTTCGATATACTACAATATATACAAAAATATATATGTAGTGCTGATAATGTAGCTTTCTATTAATGAAAGAGTTTTTAACATCGGTTCAATAAATGCAGAGATTGTCCCCTACAACCTCACAAACTCTACCTTTTTATAATATTAGTGTAGAAAACAAAGTCGCTTTCCGCCATATATACGCAGATTTCATCAATAGATAGTGTGTGAGAGGGAAGTTTATATGTATATGTATTTTTAAATATTTTATTTGTTTTTTTTTATGTCAGATATCGACAGACGAGTATGAGGTTCACTTGATGGTAGGTGATACCCCAGCCACAGAACATCAGTCAATGATGCGCTGTCAACCTAAAGTGGTGTTGAAATAATATGTCCGTAGAACACTTGAAGATATCCTTGCTTTGAATCGTACGTCAGTAACCCGCCTTATAGGAAATATTAAGCGCTTTCATTTTCTAACCATTGTTTCGTACGAGGAGACCCGTGCGGTTTCAAACATTTTACGACTAGAAATAAACTTTGAATAAAAGCTTGTACACGTTCTTGATTAGAAACTGGTTAGATGCAAATTAAGGCTGGAACGTTCAAGCTATTGACACTCGTGGCGGTTTTAGGCTCTGTATACTCGTATACTAGGGTTTGAACCTCTTTTATAACTAGATTTTTTTTTATGTTATATATCGACAGACGAGCATGAGGTTCACTTGATGGTAGGCGACACCTTAGCCACAGAACATCAGTCAATGATGCGCTGTCGACCTAATTTTTACTTCGAGCATTCGGAAATCCATAGACTGAAACCGAAACGCGCAATGTGCCTCACAGTTTTTCCATCTTTGGTGGTTCGTTACCCGGTCGGAATTTCGATATTTCTCCCACCCGATCACTGCTCAAAGTTACCAGACGTGGGGAAAACATGCATCTACAGAAAATTATAAGCATGTTGTCCGAGTAGAAATCGAACCCACGACCCATCGATGCGCACGGCAGGTGTTACCGAACGCGCCAACGAGCCCGTCAAATGTAGATAAGGTAACAACAAGGTCATAGGTTCGATACTATTGTAGAAACAAAAAATTAACTGATAAGGTAAAACGGACAATTTTCCTGTGAAAAAACGGTAATAACTTTATTATAATACTAGCGATCCGCCCGGCTTCACACGGGTGCAATGTAGATGTATACACAAAAATAGCTTATTCTCTAATTACTCACTAATAATTTAGCTTTCTATTGTTGAAATTGTGATTATCAACGTAAAACTCGAAAATGGTTATAGAACGGAGTGCATGGTGGCAGTGGCGGGACTACCATACAAGCCCAAAAGCCCGTATTGCCGATTTTAACATAATACGTGTTTATATATTTATATAACTTATTATATAATTACGTAATCGTATAAGTTATATATGACCAATGACATTATTATATTTCGTTTTAATGCATCAATAAGGCAAAACAGGCATTTTGCATTGTATAGAATCTCTGTATACCTTGCATTATATAAACTTCTCAGCCGATTATTACTATTGTAACCGAGTCTTTGTAAGCTAAACCATTGTTGAAAAGAGTGTCCATGGAGTTTCTTGCCGGTTCTTCTCCATGAGACCCACTTTTTGGAACCGTGCAACTAGACGTTTCATCTTCTTCTTGTGGTGCCTCTCCATTACTGGAGGTTGGCCGTCAGTCTCGCGAAGCGTGTCTCGTCCTGTGCCAGATGCAGCAACTCCTCTGCAGTCGCAATACCTGTCCACTCCCTAACGTTACGCAGCCATGATTTATTCCTTCTACCAACACGCCTTTTCCCCTGGATCTTACCCATCATTATTAGTTGAAGGAGGTGGTAGCGGTCGTGGCGCAACACGTGGCCCAGGTATGCAACCTTCCGATGTTTAATGTTCTGCATCAGTTTTTTGGACATCCCAACTCGATTAAGAACCTTCTCGTTAGAGACCTTCTGGATCCAGCTAATACGAAGCATGCGACGATAACACCACATCTCAAATGCTTCTAAGCGCCGGCGGGTGTCTTCTTTTATTGTCCAAGCTTCACAGCCGTACAGAACAATCGGCCATATGTAACAGAGGAGAATTCGGACTCGGAGTTTTATGTTCAAGTGACGACAGCACAAAACTTTCTTCATTTTGTTGAAAGATCCCCGGGCAACTTCAATTCGGGACCTAATTTCCTGATCAGGATTCCACTCGTTATTAACCCAGGTTCCCAAGTACTTGTACTGCTGCACTTGTTCCAATGTCTTTCCAGCTACAGATATATTCGCCCTTAAAGTATTGTTTCGGGAAATTATCATTACCTTCGTCTTTGCTGCATTAATAGTCAGGCCGTCTCTCTCGCTAATTTCATGAACTCTCTTGACAAGCGTCTGGAGATCGTCCATCGATGAAGTTATTAGAACAGTGTCATCTGCATAGCGAAGGTTGTTAATAATCTTTCCATTAACTTTTACTCCAACCTCTGACCCCTCAATGGCTTCTGATATAGTTGCTTCGGAATATACATTGAATAGCAACGGTGACAGTATACAGCCTTGACGAACACCACGGTAAATACTAATTTCATCAGTTTCCTCGTGATGTACTTTCACGGTTGCTTTCTGGTCTTTGTATAGGTTTCTGATTACTCTTAGATCCTTCTCATCGAGACCGATGTCAATTAAACGATTTATGAGGACGTCATGCTTAACGTTCGACGTTAGACGTTTCATAAGAGCCTGCAAAGGCCTATTTGAAATAAAAAACTTTTGATTTTGATTTTGAGGCGTTTGGGCTTGTATGGTGGTCCCGCCACTGCATGGTGGCACAATGGGTGTGCTTTGGGGAATAGGTACTAACGCTGGTATTTGAAAACAGGTACATGCAAACCAATCAAATACCTATACTAATATTATAAAGAGGACAGGTTTTGATTTTTGGATTTTTGTATGTTATGAATAAACTCAAAAACTACTCGACCGATTTTAAAAATTCTTTCACCAATATAAAGCTGCATTATCAGCGAGTAGCATAGGCATTTTTAAGATTATTAATCACTCCACATTGATATCTACATTGCACCCGTGCGAATCCGGAGCGGGTTGCTAGTCTAAACTAATATTATAAAGAGGAAAATTTTGTATTTTTGGAAGTTATGAATAAATTAAAAACTACTGGATCGATTTTAAAAATTATTTCACCAACAGAAAGCTACATTATCAGCGAGTAACATAGTGTATAGTACATCTACATTACACCCATGCGAAGCCAGGGCTTGTTGCTAGTTTGTGATAAAAGCAAAGGACAGTCCATGTCATAGGTTAATCTATATCTATACTAATATTATATAGAGGTAAAGTTTGTGAAGTTGTAGGGTGTAATCTTTGGATCTAGAAATTCTTTCATTAATATAAACCTACATTATCAGCAAATAACATAGAATAACTTTTTTTAAAGATTCAATCCACAAGCCGGGGCGTGTCGCTAGTTTGTGATAAAAGCTAAGTACAGTCCAATCTATGTAAACCTTCGATCATTTAATACTATGTCAATGATGTAAACACAGCAATTGTGAAGCATTTCTTCGTAGTTGGAGAGACCTCATTTGAAATGTACATATATAATAAATCTTCGTAGCTATCATTACGGTTATACTTATAGGCAAAAAAAGCTTTACTTTGAAAGATATATTTTTTAAAATTAAATATGATAATACAGTAGAATCGACGACTACACATATAACTACTAGAGACCCGTCCCGGCTTTACATGGGTGCAATTCAAATAATTTATTTAGGTTATACTCATGAAAGTCAATAAAAAAATGCTTCAAATTTTACATTTACTGCCAGTTCTCAAAACAAGGGCGTAGAACGGAGAAGTACTGGCTATAAACTCTCCGCCACTCTTTTTAATCGCCAAGTTTTTTGTTTTACAAAATGTTTGTAAGGAGCTGTAACCATTATACCATGCTCCACATGACATCTTGAAGTAATTAATTATAATTATTTAATTATTATATTTAAAAAAAACGAAGGTTTGTCCTATTATATACTGATTGCCTATTGAGGCATGGTGAAATAGGAGCACGCAATTACATTATCGTGGGAACAACACGCAAACACATAGTCGAAATAAGTGCTGTCAATGTGGAGTGTAATCTCTACAGAGTATAAAATATTTCTAAAGAATAAGAGAGTATTTTGGATGAAAGCTCTCAGTCGGGTTGTTTTTTTTCCGATACCTTGATCAATTATTGTCATAATATTTCTACAAATTAACACACTAAACGTATAAACCTACTAGTGATGAAACCCGCATTACAATCGTTTCGTAGTTTAAAACATCTAAGACAAACGACGGGAAGCGACTGTGTTTTATATTAAAATCATTTTACATCCTTACGTATAGAATTTCGAGGAATTCTAAAATACGTCTTTCTTGACTTCTAAGTTCTAACCCAATATCGTTCTTTATGGATTTAACTTTAAAAAACGGATTTCCGTACACACTCTTATCCCCTTTTTTACCCCCTTTGGGTTAAATTTTATTTTAGGTTTATTTTTTTTACACCTTGGGTTACATTATTGAAATTTTGGTAGGACCCTATATTTTTAGTAATAAATATAGCCTATGTTACTCAGGGATAATATTAGTGAATTAAGGGATAAAGATTTTATTAAAATTGGTCCAGTAGTTTCTGAGTTTATTCGTTACAAACATACAAAATACAAATCTTTCTTCTTTATAACATCAGTGTAGGAAAAAAGGATTTAAACGACTTATAATATAAAGATGATTTATATATAGTTTTTGTGGTAAATTAAGACACTGTAACACAGCATCAACGCCCCAGTTACATGAAACGCTATCAGATAACACTAAATAATGTATGCTGACATACTGATAGTGTGACGAAATTAGAGTCTGTTTGTTGGAGCTTAACTTGGAAATTTCGAAGGTAACTGCGTGCCACAGATTAAGTACAATAAATACCTGTATATTCAGGAGCATAACTTTTAAATTTCGAAGGTAACTGTGTGCCAAAGATTAAATACAATAGGTGTATATTCAAAATTTGGAACATAACTTTTAAATTTCGAAGGTAACTGCGTGCCACAGATTTAGTTAATACCTATAGGTGTATGTTCAGAAACATAGAGTCGACACCACGAATCAAGTCTCACGACGAAGTCTGGAAGTAAACGTAACAGCTCCGTTATCTTATTGTTGTCACGCAAAACATTATTGGGAAGTCGAGAAATATCAAGTTGATGGGATGTAGAGAAAGGTTTATACTAATTCTTACTAACAACGTTTTGATTTGACGTGACAGAGGCGCCGCGGTTATAGGACTTGAGTGGTGGCGTTAACTCTAACTTTTAAACGAAGGTAACAGTGTGCCACAGATTAAATACATACCTATACGTATTATATATTCAAAATTTGGAGCTTAAGTAACTTTTAAATTTCGAAAGTAACTAGATTATGTGAATACATACATATATACGTATATGTTTTTCTTTACTTTCAATTTTCGAATGTATCTAACAGCGTCGGTACATAATAACCAAGTACAAGTTTTCACTCGCAAAAGAAAATATTGCAGACTCACTACTTATATCGATAACACTGTGCATAACTTCACAGCTCTCAGTCTGTTCAGCTGTTCTATAGCTATTTTGCTTTTAGTATTATAAGGCCCAAATCTCACTACATACATACATACATATATACATCACGCCTCTTTCCCATTGGGGTAGGCAGAGATCACGGAATTCCATATGCTCCGATCCTTACATACCACTTTCGCTTCTTCTACTTTCATCAATGCTTTCATACACACTCGACGGTTACGAGTACTTTTGATCTGGCCCTTTTGCAGAACGTCCCCGATCTGATCGAGGTACGTTCGCCTAGGTCGACCACTCCCGACTCTCCCACTCACACCAGTTTCATAAATCTTTCGTTTCCCTACTTTCATCCATCCTTTCTACATGCCCAAACCACCATACTACATACTTAATTAAAGGCATTACCGACTTGCACTAACTATTAGTATTACCTATGCAACTGCCCTTTTATACAAAAAAAAGTGATTATAATTATTTTGTATATAAATTCACCCATACTATCGATACATATTTTCCTTTGATTCCTTAATCTATATATATAAAAGAGATTCCCACCTATATATTGACTCATCACGATATCTCTGGAACCATAAGGCCTAGCGACTTGAAATATGGTAGGAATATTCCTTTCGCCGAGTAAAGGTCAGCTAAGAACGGATTTTACGAAATTCCACCCACAAGGGGAGGTGGGGGGGCAATTGCTAGTTACTTATACCTATTTCTAATGCAGCTTACGAAAAATATTGAACAATAAAACACTCATCAATAAACAAAATATGACTAAATTGGAATAACGATTGAAAAAAATCATTTGAAATAAGAATTCCCACCATAGACAAAATACGTTTCAAATGACAAGTACAACAACAGTAACTCCTTTTTTTTCTTTTTTTTTTTTGTATGGTATCTCGCTGCTGGCCCTAGTGGCCTCGGCAGCTCAACGCGGACAAGATTGGCGAGCACTGTGGCTCAGCCTTGAAATTTGGGGTTTTGCTACGACACGCCTAAGGGCGTCTCCTGCGAGACACGTACCTCGGCTTGGGCTGCCATAGGAGGGGAGGGAGCCTGAAGGGCTGGACGGTAGCTCACCCGTGTGAGGGATGCGCGGAACAAGGGTCCTCGCCTTCGCCGGCGAAGGCGCTGTACGCGGGTCTGAGGTGAAATGTCCGCCCGGGCGGAGTCTAATCTAGCATTGGCTACTGTGATAGGAACCCATAGGGGTACTAGATATAACTGCGTATGTAGCCTTGCGGTTGCACGTTCATCCGTAAGAGCATACGTCCCGGGTTCGATTCCCAGGTTGGTCATTAAGTATTTCTCGCTTTTAAAAGTGTGGAAATGATTGGTGATCAGAGTTTGAGAATTTGAGGGATGTTTGACGCCCGGAAGGGTTGATAACATAAAAACTGGTGGAAGTTTGAAACCTGTGCAGAGGGCACGTAAGGCGGAAAACTAACACCAGTCGTGAGTCAACAAGTTTGACAAAAAATCGTCCCGTGGACTCCTCCCATGTTGAGCATGGGAAGGATGCACAAGCGGGACGAGGAGGGGGGCCGTTTGGCCTGACCGCCGGGTGCTCGCGGCAGTACGCTATCGCGATCCCGTGGGCCCCATTATGGCGGCTTGAGGGGTGAGGGGATTTTTTTAGGGGTACTAGATATATTAAATCTGCACGAACTGCACCAGCTGCTAAATTTATTTCTAATAGAGTTAGTATTCATCGCGAGCACGCAATATGCAAGGCGTTTCTATGTAAACGGGTGCCCTTATAAAATCCGAAGTGACCATATACATGTTAGAAAAACTTATAAACATGTCATGCGATTCGAACCAGCGACCCATCGGAACGCAAACCTGGTGAATGCAAGCAACCAAGCTCCAGCGAGCAACGACATCTTTATTCTAATCATGTAAATAAATTTGCATAACTTCGCTAGATGGCACAGTAAACGCAAACAGTAGCTTTCTTTTTTAATTGTCATAGAAAATATTATTATTAAAATTCAAATGCCAGTATTATACCATTTTTTTAAGAATAAATTATATTAGTAACCTTTAAATTATTCCAAAATACCTTGTATGAAGAAAAAAAACAATAATTCCACTTTTGAAATAATAATGTTATCATCACTAAAAATACCTTATTATTTTTGGGTACTTTTATGTATTCTTTTGATAGATAGATACCTAATGTAATAAATATTATAATATGATATTATCATCGTTTGATATGCCATATCGACCGGTATAGCAGATATAATATAAAATAATATTTTTATTTATATTATAGCAATTAGAGTATAAAATAATTAAACAATTAATGCGTATTTTATTTAGTTAGGTTTAATTTTACCTACTGATGTTACTTTCATTTATATTACAAAACAAGAAACATAATATTTTACTTGAAACATTTACAAAAAATCTAAATCTTATAATTTATACGTTCATTAAAAACTCTCACGGAAGAAGGGGAAATTAATATATTTTTATTTTTAACTAGCAACACCTTAGTTAGAAATGTCATCTAACACCAACATTTCTACATGAACTTGTCATTTGACATTTCCGCAAATATCGAGAATAAGACGTTTTACTTTTCTTTCATTCTCGATCCCGACGATCAGCGGGTGTATGTACGTAATAAATTCTGTGTAATTCTAAAAAAAGTAATATATTGTTAGGTTTTTCAAAATATCCAAATTTCGAATACGATTCTAATTGGTTCTCTGTCAAAATTCGCGCATGTCACTCGTAATTTCAAAAAAATTAAGGTTATATAAAAGTATACTAGATTTTTCCGAAAGTTGTTTTCTGAGTTTTCTATGAGTTTAAGTGCATTTTCTAAAGATTTACGTGATATTTGAAAGTGATATTTCCTTTACAGCAAACTGATTCAAACATGAGGACAACACAAATTGCCCAGTACGCGTTAAGACTCACATATTCGCAAGTAAGTTCTCATACCTTTTCTTTACGATATCGTCGTTGCGCCTGCCAAATTCCATATGTGATTTTTTTTGATTTTTGGTTTTCGCACAAAAAATACTCTTCGTTTTATTCTCTATGTGTTACTAAAATCATTTTTGTGATATTCGAACTGGATATGAGTTTAACTAATTCCATATATGTTTTGACCGGTAAGAAAAGCTCCGTATGTGAATCAATAATACGTTTTTCGTAGTCTCCCAAAACTATACAAAAATCACATATGGAACTTGTCAGGCGCAGCGACGATATTTAGTGACGACCGTGAACGATCTCTCATTTATAATAAACCTCTCATATTACCTTACCTTTCCTCTCTGATTCTCCCATATCTGTTCTCTTGACAGTTGTGTCTCTAAAATCTAAATAGTGTATTGGTCCTTAATCCTTAAAGATTTAGTATAAAATATTTTTTATTAGTCATACACCATAAAAATTTAAGAAACCTTATACTAAGAACCTGTTTTATTGGTTTCTTCTAACTTAATGCTATATTGTTATCTGGGATCCCGAATACACCCAATCATTTCTTAAATTCTGCCCAGAACTTGCAACTTCCACTTTGATCTCTTTTATTGCATGTGTCTTGATATGGATCTGTGTGTATTAGCTTTTAGCCATAGATAATGAATGAACCAAGCCAGGCAACTACTGTAGTTAAATTTGTATAAATTTCTTACATAATATTTATTTTTTTATATTGCCTAGTGATATACACCTATAAAAAAATGTATTACCTGTGAAAACATGTATTAATTAAGTTAATTTACACAGTTGTTTAATTTTGTTTTGTCTGATATAAAAATAATTGGAACAACATCAACCAGTTTTATTCAAATGGTAAGATATGAAATGTTGATTCGTTTTATAATTTTTGGCATACAATCGAGTTAAAATTGTTAAGAGTACATAACGTGACTTACATAATATTGTTTGACACTCAAATGAGTGCTTGCCAAGTTTTCATATTATTTGTATTTATTATAGAAAAACAGTTCGGATTGTTCTAGGTCCAAAAAAACTCTTGTAACTTTCTTTTTTTAAAATGTGATAATTCAGACAAAGGTCATGGTCAAATCAATTTTATTTTTTAAAAGTTATTTGTGTTAATCATACACTACTTTCTTGCACAATACTGAATTGCCATTATTATCTCTATTAAATATTAAACAACTGTGAAATGAGTTTAAAAATACATACCTTTATTTTATAATCAATCATGATTTCTGTCCTGATAATAGGAGAATAACCTTTCCATTACATATCTTTCCTGAATAAAGAAGCTGGTATTAAAACCAGTTATTTTTATTTTCCAAAATATGTGTCTGACTGACTTTCCAATGTTTCTAGTGCTTTTCGGTGCTTGTTTATGGTCACAGGCAAACTGAAAGGTGATGCTTGTCTGATATTTTTTTGCCTTCCATATTCTACAGAGTTGATACTTGCTTTAATTTTCAATATTTTGGCAACACTGGCAAACATTGTCCTCTTGTTTTCTAGTATGTTTCACTTGGAGTTTTAGTATTTAATTTGTGATACTTGGATTGGATATATTAAGGACTAGTAACACGCCCCGGCTTCGCAGGGTGCAATGTAGATGTACTGTACACAAAAAAATAGCCTGTTACTTGCTGATAATGTAGCATTCTACAGGTGACATAATTTTTAAAATCGATCGAGTTGTTTTTGAGTTAAATTGTAACAAACAAACAAATCTTTACTCTCTATAATATTACTATAGACCATGTTATTGGATATTCCTATTTCCTTATGAATTAGTAGTTTGGTGTTTGTCTATATCAAATTATGTATAGAATGCTTAAATGATGTTGTCCTTGAGATTGAAACACATATTTCCTGGGTTATTGATCTTTATTACAATTAACTTCTGTTACTATGTGGTTTCGTTTTTTAAATATAGATTATCATAGTAGACTATTATTAGCCAGAATCTATCCGTTGCGCGTGACACCAATCATTCAAGTTAAGCAATGTTTGTCGTCACCATTATTTAGATGGGGTGTTTATAATATGCTCGAGGTTTTAACGTATTTGGTATAGAATGTCCCTTTAAAGAACTTGACATATTGTTTTTTGTAGATTAATTTCATTATTATTAAATAAATATTAATCAATGGATAAATATTGTTTAATTGAAAATAATTAGGTATGTATGACATGGCAAACATTAGCCACAGAACATCAGTCAAAGATGCGTTGTCGACCTACTTTTTATTTCGAGCATTCGGAAATCCGTAGACTGAGACCGAAACGCGCAATATGCACTTCACGGTTTTTCCATCTATAAACGGTAGCTCGTTACCCGGTCTGAATTTAGATATTCCTCCCACCCGTTCAATGCCCGAAGTAAAAGCTCTTGACGAACTCGTGAAGTATGAAGTGTAGATGCGCACCACTCGTCTTGTCAACAGGCTGAGGAATTAGTAGACTAGTTATTTTAACCGCAAGATGTTTGATAAATGTATTATTATTAGACGTCGTTATCGTGCGGGCACGAATCATTTGTAGATTATGTAAACAGAGTGGACAAACTACATAGTCTTTTGAGAATACCTAACCTATATCTACATTGGGGCCCATATTCCAAGACGTATCTCAGTCTTGAATCTAGTTTTGAGACATGTCAAACCATTTTTTCTCTATAGATTTTTGACATATGGACAGTTTTCAAGAATAGATTACGACTTGAGTGACATCTTGGAATACGGGCCCTATTACCAAAACAAAATACGAAGTTTCGGCTGACGGATCGTACATTTTACTATTATGAATCCGATGATCGACACGTCTTTCGCAATAAGACATTATGTCTTTCGTTTGACATTACTATGATAGTAAGAATAATCGTAAATAAAATTAAAAATGTTTTCTTAATAAGTTAAAATACGAAGTTGTTTGTTCTTTCGTTTCGATCCGTTCGTTGCGTTCGTTTTTCGTAATAGGCCCTCTGGGACTTTTTGCATCGTTTCTGCATCAATTTCAGTAACAAGGCCAAGGAGGTGAAATACCAATAGGAGGAGGCCAATGAATTAACATCTCTAAGAGAATAAACCAGGTCAATCTGACAAATTGTCAAAATCGACAAATCAATAGTTATATTGTCTTTTATTAACGCGAGTATCGCACATTTAAATAAAATTTATTATATATCCCGACGTTTCGGATGCTTATAAAAGAAATAATAAATCGCGTTTTAACCCTTAACCACCTAGCATACGTCTCACAGACCCCAAAGATTCTCTCATTGATTTTTTTAAAAAATATTGCAAAGATGTCCTTTCTTTATGTGATTATTATAATAGATCTCATTTTCCAAATATGTCTATACAAATATTATAAAGAGGAAAGGTTTGATTTTTTGTTTGTTTGTATGAATTGAATAGGCTCCGAAACTACTTGGCAGATTTGAAAAATTCTTTCACCAATAGAAAGCTACATTATCGCTGAGTAACATAGGCTATATTTATTACTAGAAAAAAATAGAGATCCTTAGAATTTCCTACTAAAACCAACCCGAGGTGTAAAAAAATTTGCCAAAAAATGTTGTTCGTCGCATGCGCTGCGAAAAGTATTGATGATAGAACAAAATAAAGTTCTACAATATTATAGAACATATAAATATCTACAAAAAACTTCGCGAGACCATATGTCTAACTATTGTAGTTATGTTACTATAACTACTTTTGTACATTTTAAAAGTTGATAGAAATGCCGATCAAAATCAGACCCTGCTATCCATACCTCTGTATTAATTCTTATCCAAATAAATTGTTTCATATTTAAGACTGTTTCAATAGCTGTTGATTACTTTTTGAAATATTGAAATCGGACATTCCATTCAAAAGATATTACGAAATTAAAAATATCAACGTAAACAAAAAATACACGCCGTCCGCTTCGCACCGCTGTGGCTCCACGCAGGGCATCGAGCAATACGGCGAGGGGTAGTACTATGTCATTTTGTTCAATTTGTGGGGTTTTGTTACGATTTAACTCAAAAACTACTCAACCGATTTTAAAAATTCTTTCACTAATAGAAAGCTACTATATTATCAGCGAGTAACATAGGCTTTGCTTTTTTTTCATCTATTTGCACCCGTGCGAAGCCGGGGCGTTTTGCTAGTTAGTTTATAAGTTTGAAATAGGAAGTGTTGTTTACCTTATTGAGATTTAAAACAAAAATGTTAATTTTAATGTACCTTTATTATTCTAATAAATAGTTTAATGTGTTTCTAAACTGGTCTATAATTAAAAACTAAAACTTACCTCACAAAATTTTACAAACGAGAATCATTTTGCTCCGGGGTCTCACAGACGTATGTTAGGTGGTAGTGTGGCAATAATTAATAGATGCTAGGTGGTTAAGGGTTAATCCGTTATAAAGTATTTTATTTAAAAGACAATAGTTTATTAATTTTAAAATACGTATGTAGATCTTTTTGAATAGAACACGACTTGCAATCATAAAATCTCTCAGAGGACGCGTAAAACGAGGTATTACATACTAATTGTCTATTCTAGATAGATATTCTTTGACATATTCGTTCGTGCCCGTGCGATTGCAACATCTAATTATTATTAATCACCTATCATCATAAATAAATTATTTATCAAAAAAAAATCTTAACATTCCATTCTAATCTGCCCGGCGATGTCAATAACTCATCGCAATCAGTCAAGACCAAGGTTTTATCGACCGCTTGAACGATAGGCAAATCAAATGATTAACTACATAAATCTTTCTCAAGTAAATTTCTCAGGACTGTGATGAAATTCAGCAGAAAACATCTATACGTATAGCTATGTAGCGACATCAACAATATACGAAGACTCAATAATTCTGAATCGCGCTATTAAAGTGTTTCCGAGCGCTGAGTATATATTTTTGTATGTTATGAATAAACTAAAAACTACTGGACCGATTTTGAAAATTCTTTCACCAATAGAAAGCTACATTATCAGCGAGTAACATAGGCTACATAGTAGGTATTTCTACATTGCACCCGTGTGAAGCCGGGACGCGTTGCTACTACATCTCTAATCTACTACTAAAATCAATACGAAGACGTCTAATCCTGAATCGCGCTATATAAATGTTTCCGAGCGCTGAGTATATATACAACATCTCGACGTCAACCACTGGGGCCTTAGGGCCGGCCAGTCAGTGGTTCGACTGGTTGAGGATCCTCCCTTTAGGTTGGAGGAAGACCACATCTCCCTTCCTTCACACATTGATCATATTTTTGTGTGGATGCTTAATATTTTTAATATGGTTACATCGTATATCAAATTACATCTTATTATAACATACTCGCCTTTTTATAGATATGGTACTAAATTGGCCCTGTACCATATTTATAGAGACTACAAGAATATAATAAATATAAATAATCTGCTACAAGAATCAATACGAAGACGTCTAATCCTGAATCGCGCTATATAAATGTCTCCGAGCGCTGAGTATATATACAACATCTCGACATCAACCACTGGGGTCTTAAGGCCGGTCAGTCAGTGGTTCGACTAGTCGAGGATCCTCCCTTTAGGTTGGAGGAAGACCACACCTCCCTTCCACCACATATTCTTAAAAATAATAAGTATTACACTCAATCAGGTTGTTTTTATCGCTCGCTTTATATCTTATGAACTTATTCTCTGATTTATTGTTTTACACAAGGATTATTGATAATATAATATGGGTCATTGTTATAAGGCCATGTTCATCATAACTTGATTAAGCCACGATAAGTTCGGAAGCAGTTACCGCTAACAGCATTACTTTTTTTGAAAAATGTCGATTTTTTTTTTATTATTATTGAAAAATACTTTTATTTACAACACCCAGGAAAATGTTTTATTTTTTAAACTAATATGAATGAAACTGTTGAATAATGTTTATTATTTTATTACTAATCTCTTTTGCCTCTGGCTCAAATTCCCCGTTTTGTCGGAACCGGTGCTGAATAAATTTAAAAACTTCTATTCCGAATTCGATTCCGATATAATCACCTCCGTAACATCCCTAATAGGTATTTGCAATGGGTCGATACTGCGCATTCCGCTGCAGCAAGATTACATTTAGTGCAGAGATAGTCATGATACTAAGTCCACATCATACGCGAACAAAACAATCAGTCTTTTCTTAGTTTCTTTCATTGTTCAGTCACGAGTGGCTATTAACTAATGATAGATAGGTAACGTAGTAGTTCATTCAATACGCACTAGAATACCAGCCGTCCATTGAAATGGCGCCAATTTAAATATCGAAAATAACTTCGCGTGACTGCGTTGACTACGATCATACAGTCGTAAAACATTTATTTCGCATGCAGTAAACATAATATTGACTCGGTTCTTGATGATAAGGTAACTAATTAAAATTGTATATTTCATTATGTTAATACAATAAATGAAAGTAAATTATTGTTGCCGCTGACAAGTTTTACCAAAGTAAGCAATTACATTCAAAATCATTTAGTCATTTAGGTAACACAATGTTATGAACGTCAATAAAAAAATACATATTAAATGCTTCTAATTTTACATTTACTGCCAGTTCTCAAATCAAGGGCGTAGAACGGACGAGAAGAACTGGCAATAAACTGGCAATGAACTGGCATAGATGGAAGGACCGTGAAGTGCATATTGCGCGTTTCCGTTTTAGTCTATGGATTTCCGAATGCTCGAAGTAAAATGGTAGGTCGACTGCGCATCGTGGACTGATGATTCTGCTCGTCTGTCGATATCTATATATTTATACAAAACAAAGTCGTGATTGTTTCACCATTTCAACTCAAGAACGGCTGCACCGATTGCATTGAAATCTTATTTGTTAAAGTCGTCTGTCCCGAGTAATAGAATAACTATTAAAATATCGGAAACATTTCGGAAAAAATATATCCAGAAAATTAATTTTAAAATAAATTAGGTTCGTAACTTCGGCTCGCGTCACGCACGCTTATAGCTTTTTTGTAATAATTGATGTCCACTGCAAATCTATTAATAGAAGTGGGAAAATAGTGGAAAAATTTATTTTTGAAGCCTAATATTTTGGCAGGACAACGTCTGTGGGTCCGCTAGTCTAACATAAAAAAGTACGGCATTATGTTTTAAGTCTTATATTTTGCTGTCTTTATCTTCACACAAATACGTCTTTACCTCATAAATATGGGATCGTTAGTTATTGATAGCTTTAAAAAGGAATTTCGATGTATAAATATTTTATGAAATTAGCAAAATTTTTGAACTTGACAAATCTCTGTTTACAATATCTGGTGCCAATTTTCGCACCACCAAAATAGCAAAAATAAAAATAACGCAGAGTGGGCAGTAAAGGAGTGTGCCCACTACACCGTATGACCGTGCTATCAACGTATAAGGAAGTCTATTAATAAAAATTAGAAAGCCTTTTTTTTATTCTTAAATATTATTTAAATCGGTTTTTTTGTTCCCTTTGAATCCTTTTATGGGTCTGTAAGAACCCCTGTTTGGATAAAAGCCTCCTCCAAGGATGTGAATATGAAGTTTTAGGAGGCCTATTACCAAAACCAAAATACGAACTTTCGACTTTCCTACAAGGACTGAATACCGGTTAATTTACTATGGGAGTTATACCGGTATAATAAAGGTTTTTGTTAATATTCTTTCGTTTTTATTCATATTTACTGAAAAAAAAATACTATAATAAGTTTAGGGTGTATTATTACTCTTTAAAACTAATATCATGGTATCTCAGTCAGACACGTATTTTGGAAAATAAAAATTAACCGGTTTCAGTCCCTGCTTTCCTATAAAAAAATCTTTCGGATCCGAAGATCCGTCGTTCCCAATATAACATTGTCTTTCATTTGACATTACTATGATTATAAATATGTATATTTGAAAATGTTTTCTTAATAAGTAAAAATATGAAGTTGGTTGAAAGATTGCTAGTTTTTTTGTTACGATTTAACTCAAAAACTACTGGACCTATTTTAAAAATTCTTTCCAACAGAAAGCTACATTATCATCGAGTAACATAGGCTATTTCTTTATGTGCTCGCGAAGCCTGGCGGTAGAGATGGGTCTTTGACGGTTTTTGTGTTAACGAAACGAAACTGTTAATAACAAACTGATAACCTGTGAAAAAAGCAGCTAGCGTTGCATGTCAACAGATTTTACGCTGCAATTATTAGAGTAACAGTTAATAAATTCAACTGGATTTGCGTGAAATAAACAAGCCTTTTCGGATGATGTTAGCGACTGCTCATTGAATGTTCGTTGAGCTAATCCACGCGTTCGAAAATCGTTGAACGAAACAGTTAATTATTTACCGCAAAAACGAAAAGCGGCTAATTCGTTAACATTAGATAAGCGGTTTAAAAAAGCTGTTTGTTGAATTAACGCTCACTTCTACCAGGCGATAACTTGATAATATTGCACAAACAGAAATGGTCTGTCCCGTGTCCCACTCGGGGATTCACTTTTGAAACTTAATAATCATTGATAGTATTACATACCTACATACATATACATCACGCCTCTTTCCCATTGGGGTAGGCAGAGATCACGGAATTCCATATGTTCCGATCCTTACATACCACTTTCGCTTCTTCTACTTTCATCAATGCTTTCATACACACTCGACGGTTACGAGTACTGATAGTATTGATGTTGAATATTTTCATAATGGCTTTTCTCTTGTCCACAGACAGCGAGTCGTGAAAAAATGATGTCAAGATCGGCATTAGCCTTAGCTGCCATCGGTCTGGGAGTTTCCACGTTCAGCGTCCGCCAAATGATCCTGCACCAATCTAGAAGGATTTAGAACAAATTCTACGCAACCCTAGAACACTGGCATAGATCCGCCATCTCGCAACCAAACTTATGTCAAAATGGAGACGAGAAAAAAGCACACAGATTAAGTTTTGTGCTTAATATTAATTATTTTGTGATGTGTGAAAACAAAAAAAAATTGTAAAAGAAATGTAAAAATTGTAAATTATGTGCGCGAATGTGTTTGCCACCTTTTTTTTATTAGAAATTAAGTCTCCGTTCGGATGAAAGTACGTATGACTGAATGGTACCTTGCAACCCTTTATTTTGTGATGGAAACCAAATAAATATAGTCACTAAGGAGATGTAGTTTTATTTATCTTACAATATAGAAAAGTTACCAGTTTATTGGTTAGGTGGTAGACTATTTACCCCATGTTAGTGCGTTTTAAGCGCAATAATTGTCATCCAAGAATTGTAAGCAACTGTTTACACACGGATATTATGTACTGTAAGAAAAGTATTGAAACAAAAGTTGTATAATAGATCTTGAATTTTACGTCTAGTTTAGACCATGCAAGTCAATTATTGCTTCAATTAAATTGTATGCAACAAATCAAGGCCTTAGTCAACTCACTCAAGTCCGATAGCCGCTGCGCCTCTGTCGCGTATCAAATTATTGTTAGTAAGAAGCGTCACGTTTCCTTATATCCCATCAACTAGGGCATGCATTATTCGTTCGAAGTAGGTATTCGGATATTTCGAATTCTATAATAAACATTATTCGAATAATTCGAATAAAACGAATTTTTCGAATTGTGTTTTATTTAATGTGTGTAAATGAAAAGAAACCTTTTTAGTACTTAAACATTTTAATAAGGAACCAATATATTGTGCTCAAAAAAGTCGTCTAAACATAATTATAAGTTGAAAAAAAATACTTTGTTGTGTTCCGAAAATACGACCGTAGGAAACTGAGGGCGTCTAAAGTATCGTCATTAAATGAACATCTCAAATGATTACAAAAAACCTATAAGCCGAAAATACACGTACAGCTTCAACACTTGTAGGTGGAATGGTTAGTAAAAAATCATACATTTACCAAAACGAAGTAGAATAGTAGGTATTCGAAATGTTCAAAAAAACCGAATAATTATATAGGTACTATTCGAATAGTTAATGTAGCGAATAATCCGAATATCCGAATTGCATGCCCTACCATCAACTTGATATTTCTCACAATATTTTGCGCGTAATAAACTCATATCGCGCATTCCTAACAACAGGATTACGGAGCTGTCACGTTTAGTTCCAGACTTCGCCGTGGGACTTGAGTGATGGCGTCGACTCTACATACCAGTTTTAGTTTAACACTAAAAATACCAGTCATTTTAACGTTGATATGTAATTGTTATTAGTTTGAATAGAGTAAAACATGATCCGAATGCTCGAAGTAAAAATTAGGTCGACAGCGCATCATTGATTGATGTTCTGTGGCTGAGGTATCACCTACCATCAAGTCAACCTCATGCTCGTCTGTCGATATCTGACATAATTTTATGGGTAACACGTTCAGTACAAATTATGGTTTAAATACATCGTAACTTTATTAATTATCCCATTTTAACTACACGATATCGTCAATTTGATGACCAGTCTTGCTAGTGTTAAATATATAGGAAAATAAAACACATTTATCTCGACTATGTATATTACTATCTAACATCCACTTTACAATAACAGAACAATGGCCGCAATTACAAACTTAACAAAATGCTTACAAAGATATAAAATATTACAAAACTTGCATAAATAGTAACTTGGTTGTAAACCAATAACTGATTGGTTAAAATATACTTGATGTTTGTCGAAGTTTGTGACAATGTATAAAACGGAATATCGGATCTAGTGTATTATCTAGAACAATAGGTTATCTTATGTGAAACAATTGAAATTTCTTTCAAATCGTACTTGGTCAAAAGTCCATAATTTAAATATGGCCATTCTGCCGTCATAACTGGACGCTGATATACAATACAGTGTCAACTCACAAAATGACAAAAAAGCAAATTTTGATACCAATCCCTTCCTTGGAGTTGGGAGTACATTTTTACAAGACTTTTCTATGATTAAAATCGTTTTAATAGCAAAAATATTGAAAAAAAATCTGTTGACACGAAACCCTAAACAGATATAACATTGATTGACCAAGAAAAACGACATACACTAATAAATTGTACACTAATAATTACAAAAAAAAATATTGTCTGTTTAAAAGTAATTTAAAATTCAAATTCAATTTACTCAAAAAGGCAACCATATGTATTGCTTATTGCCACATTGTATTGCTTATCAGCCTTCAACTATACCTACTTCTGATTTCGGAAATAGAATCAGTAAAAAATACCGATCTATCAATTTTATATCCTGTTTCAGATTGTATGTAAAAACGTATTTTTCCTTATAAATGCAGCAATAGATAAACCTTCTAATAATCATTTGAGCATCATTGCCGTGCTATTTGAAAAAAAAATCTATAAACCGCTGTGAAATGCAGATACGCGTTTCGGCTATAAATAGCTATAAATTTGTGAAATTTAACTGTAAAAATGAAACAAGTTCAACGGTTTCATTGGTATCACTTGTACTAAGACCTACGCTCGATTCGGCATTTTTTCTTATATTTATATATATCGTAAATTAATAATTAAAATGTAAGTACATTCAAATAGAAAATCAAATGCCATAAAATCGATTAATCGGAGTCGATCGCTCAAAGGGAAAACACCAGAATCAACGAAAGCATAAACTATTTAAATTCTATACTATAAACTTAGATTATTTATATAAATATTTAATAATTATTAATATAAATAATAAGAATGCGATTAATCTAATAATGGCTAAATAGTAAAACGTTAATCTTCAGATGACTTGCATCGTTGTTACTTTCATTTACATAATTTACATTAACTTTACATTTAAAGTTACCTTCAATTTCGATTACCGTCTCAATATTCGGCCGTAGTACCTACTTACTATACAACTTCCTATTTTGTTTAATTAAGAGGACGAATGACATTCTAACCTAACTCTAAATGAATAATCAACACTAAATGGTTTACATATTATGCAATCGGTCTCCATGACTCTTTAATAATTATTTGAAAGCTTTTACGAAAAGGTAATACAAAATAGGTGTGGCTCTAGAATATTTATACTTTGTTGGAATTTTCTTCAACACTTATTACCACATATCCAAAGATGTTACATTTTTGCCCCCTATCCTCTACAATTGTCATTTGCAAAATTTTCTAATGTACAATAATATGGTAGAGGGAAGAGTCATCAGCAACATTTCTTGTTGACTTCTCTCTAAGACATCTATCTTACACATTTTTTTTTCTATACGATAGCTAAAATAATAAAATCGGTCACTACATTTGCCGCCTAAGACTCAAGGCTTCTCAACCTGCTGATAAATTAACCACTGACTATAAAATATAGCAAATTTCAATTTTCAAGCCATATTTAGTATGAGAAATAGGGCACTAGAATAGCAAAAACGAGTTACAAGTCTCTTATGTATGTATAACCAAAGAACATAGAAGCACAGGCCCATACTAACATTTGGAACAGAAAAATAAGTTCTGCTTTTGACCTGTAGAGCGCGCGGCAATGTATCGGTGTGACACACACATCTAAGCAGTCCGCTGACTCCTCCCCTCGCTTCGTCTCGCTCGCTCTCACGAGCGAACAGCAATACCGCTCTACAAGCGGCTGGGTGCGAGAGAGTGCGCGCTATGACTCCACGTCAGAGTGTCGTCCACACGGACACTAGCAGCCCGCGGCGGCTGGGGGGAGAACTACTCTTACCCCAGAGAACGCGCCCAAGCTATAAGGCCTGTACTTCTATGTAAATCTATGTTATTTGGTATAACTGAACAAAATAACTCAAATAGTAAGATATCTAGATAGTAATAAAAGTTCGCGAGTGTAATGAAGAGACGAGATACATATAGCATTTATACTTCGTACACGAAATATTGCCAAAACTTCGCTAAAAATTACTCTTATAACATTACAAAAATACAGAACCTAAATTAGGGCAATACTAATTGTAGTTTGTACATTCACAAAACAATTCAGCAAAAGGTGACATAAACGAGCACAGATTCAAAATAACACTTCAAAGTCTATGGTCCATCAAGAAAGGGACGAAACTAGTCCAACTAGGGCGTTGAAGAGAGACGGATATAGGATTCAAGGACTCTGAAATACGGTAGAGATGTCCTTGAATACTTCACGCTATGCCCGCTTGAAGTATTGCTCGTCGATGCGTTTGGCGAGTGCGACTAGACTGTCGTATTGTCGCACGGTTTCCGCGAGCCTGCGACACGGCAGTCGCGTGGTGATGATCGTGAACACGTGCCCAAAGACAAGTGCATCCAATTCTGTTGGTCTGAAAAAAAACAATAATAATTAAAAAAAAAAACATTAACAATACTAGGTAGATACTAAGTAATACATTGATGGACTGTAATAGATTAGGTAATGGAAATAAATTAACACTATTTATAATTGGATGGTGTTAAGCAATACAGTGTCAACCCACATGGTTGCCATTTTGAGTAAATTGAGTTTGAAGGTAATTAAGTTTTATTAAATTCATTTTAAAAAATAACAGAAATAATAGTTTTTTTTGTAATTAATATTATTACACTAAATGTATATCGTTTTTATTGGTAGCAATCAAAATAATAGAATTTAGTGCATTATTGTTAAATATTCTAAACATCTTAAGGTTTCGTGCCCGCTAGTTTTTTCAATATTTTTGCTATTAAAACTATATATAATAAATATATCTCTATGGAAATATGTACACCAGCTCAAAAGGAATATCAACATTTACATTTTTATCATTTTGTGGGTTGACACTGTATTGTTTAACAGCGTCCAATTAAATTAACATAATACACAAAAATTTTGATGAATGAATTACTAAATTGCAACAAGTAATTAGTTAATATAGTATTTTACTAACGCGAGTATCACACATTTAAATAAAATAACTTTTTTTATATAGACGGCGTTAATATGGCAACTTTGTGATAATTCAAATCAGACAGCTGTCACCTTTCAGTCTGGTTGCTGAGAAGCATTCATACATAAAATAAATAATAAAACGTGTTTTAATCAGGTAAAAATGATTTTATTTAAAAGTTATTAGTTAAGACTAAATATAACAGCAAAATACAGAGCTGGTTTTTCAAACAGATCATTATTTTTCACTAAGAAATAATTCTGACTGAGTCTTGATAAGTTTGCTAACCCCTAATCTAAGGCTAAGCCCCTAATAATCTACCTCAAAACTATTAAACAAATTTAACTACATGATAACACAGACTGACAAAATTCGGAATTCGGACCCAGAAATCGGATATAATGTACCTAAAGGATTTTGGTGCCTGATTTCGAATCAGAATTACTCCATCACCCTAAGTTTTTTAAATATTCGACCCTAAACACGTCTTTTTAAAGTTTTTGACGTTATGGAACAGGACAAGTAAATCAAAAATCTGCATAGAGTAGTTCAAAGTCCCATGCTTTAAAATGGCGCTGAGATTACATTTAACTAAAATATATAAAAATCACGATGTTTTTGTATTTTGTATGTACATTTGTTAAATATGACAATAGGTCGTAAAGTATATTTCATAAGAAGTGATTAGGGTATCCAGCTTTTTTTTACACAAATTTGATTGGTCTCTTTTTCTTCATTAGTATACCCGTGATAAGCCGGGTTGGGCAGCTAGTATTATATTTTTTTTTCGAAATATCATGTTACACGAACCAAATACCAACTGTCATAAGTATCGCTAAACGTCAAGTCAACGTCATGTCAATGTCAAATCATTGATGTAAACATCATGTTGGACTTATAAAAGTCGGTGGCAGTGACTGGTGGGCATCTTTCAAGAACGAGCTTCTGTGGTGGTTAGACTAAGGTCAGTACTGTTGATAATTAGTGTTGAATTTATGTGAACTGTGTACTTACTGTGTGTACAAATGAATGTATTATGAGATATGTGAGTTGCGAGTGGTTTGGTTTAACTACTTCTGAGGGGTAGTTCACAATCGATAATTGATTAGGTTTTAAAACGTGTCAGCCTGTTAATAATAAAATTAATATTAAATAATGAACTATTAAGCAAACTACAACAGATTAAAAATACGATACCTCATCCAATAATGTTACCAGTTTCCATAATAACAATTAAAGATGGGTGAATCAAACAACAAATTTATTAAGGATGTACAAAAAATAATCGAATGACATCACGATAATCGATTGCTGTTACAAGCTTAGGAATCGATTCTTAATCAATGTCAGCCACGATCGGACTACGGAAGCCTGCGCGTTCCCTTCGGAGACACCTCAAAAGACTTTCAACACTAATTTCGTCATCGTTTTCTTGTTTAAACGTTGAATTATATTCTGAAAGTGGCAATATTTCAGTAAATTTTTATTTAAGCTGCCATCTTTGTAATGAAAGTCTGTGACGTAGGTAAAAACCAATTCGTGCTTCAAAGTGAAAATCATGGGGTTGCTAGCGAAATAAACTAAATAAAACTAGACAATCTCTATTCATATTTTCCCATTTCGTAACTGCCCAAAAAAAAGATTACGTTTGGTTAAAATATTTTCAATTGCATCCACCGTCTTCGGCTACCCACGGGAAAATTATCCAACTACACCTCTGTCAAATATCCTATTAAATTTGTTAGTATCGTTGAGAGTATAAGAAAAAAACAAAACAAAAACCTTTAGACAGTTCGCATCGGAACACACTTGAATTTACAGATGATATTTTGGAGGATTTGCTTTCTTTACTGGCAACACTTTTAGTCTCGCTACCACACTCGTTTAACGTGACCGTTGGGCAACTGTCAAAATATATATATGTTGTAAGACTACTGCTTATTACAAGCAATTTATATAGATTTTGTGTACATAGAATAAAAATGCATGAGCAAGTTTTCTTAAACTTTTTACAAAAATTAAATGCTCTATAAAGGGATTTGGGTGTATTGTGTGAGATTTAAGTAAACTTTGTTACCCATAAGTGGACGCTGTTAAGCAATACAGTGTCAACCCACAAAATGATAAAAATGAAAATTTTGATACCAATCGCTTCCTTATGAGCTGGCGTACATATTACAAAAGATATATGTCATTTAAATCGTTTTAATAGCAAAAATATTGAAAAAACTAATGGGCACGAAAGTCGAAACCCTAACAAGTTTAGAATATTTAACAATAATGCACTAAATTCTATTACTTTGATTCCTACCAAGAAGAACGATATACATTTAGTGTAATAATAATAACTATAACAAAATCAATTATTTCTGTTACTTTTTAAAAGTTTAATACACCCTAATTAAAACTTAAAAACTCAATTTTCTCAAAATGGCAACCGTGGGTTGACACTGTATTGTTTAACGCTCCAAATAGCCCGAACCATTAAATGACTGATAAAAAATAGTGCAATGTTCTTCTAATACGTGACTAAATATCTCTTATAGATATCTATATACATTTAATTATAAAAAACCTTTTGAATAATATACAAACAATTACCTAGAACCATTGCCATTAGCACACTCCTTCACGTTATCAACATCGATATCCGATTCGTGTTTATCGATAAGCACATCACTATCATCTATCACTTGCAGTACATCCTCCGCCTCTGTTTCCATAGACACACTATTTTCTTCAATCGTGTCGAGAAAATCGTTCACTTTAATATAGCTCTTATCGGAAATAGGGCAGGGTATAAATTCGAAATGTTTATCGATATCACAGACTTCATCGACTTTATCGATAATTTCACGTACAATATCATCTATGAAGCTATAAGACTCTTCATCGTATGTTTGTCCCTCATATTCGCAAGTGATCGTACCATTTTTCGAGGTCATAATTATAACTTGTTTTGATGCAAATGGTTTAAAACCTGTATTTGAAAAGGAAAATAATTTACTCGTGCTATTTTTGTTTGGTTGAAACATTTCTAAATAAATGATGCCTACTGGTAGTTATTTATAGCAACAATAAAAATATAGCCCCATTTCTTTCAGTCAAATAATAATACACTCCTTGGTACAAAGGTTAAACTGTTGCGTTGTACTCGATGGATTGCAGATTTTGTCCGTAAAACTTAATTATACCTGTTAGTCTGATGAAAATTGGGACTAGAAGGAGTAGCAAATTAAAAAAAATATATGATGGCAACACCAAAATTAGAAAGAGGAACACTTGACATTCGAACAAAGAAATTCGAAGAAACAATTTTCTCGATGAAAGGAGCTGAGTAAGAGTTCAATTATAGGGGAGTTTATTATATTTATTTTGAATGAAGAGATAATTTGACAACTGTCTACAACTGGTATATAGTCTATACTCTATACAAAATCTGTCAAACGTCAATTCCTTATTTAGAGAGCGCGCCAGATAAGTCTGCGCGCGGCAAAAATTGGAACTAAATTTCTTTCCGTCATATTGTTTTCCGGAATTAGTGTGCAGCAGTGGCATTTTTATTCGATTTTATTGGTAATCATCATGCCTAAGGTTATAAAAAGTGCTGGCAGAGATGTTATATTGAAAGTAAAACGTGCTTATGAAGCAGAACGGCAAAATAAAGGGCCGATTGTACCATTTTCAAAACTTTTTCTTACTTGACAGGTAATTTTTGGGGTGACCAGTACATGGTTTGCCGATATGTTGTACTGAGTTATATTATTATTGGATCAGAAGGTCGGCAAATGAAAATGCGTGTTGTTTGCTTGGCGTTTAATGGACCACTCCTGTCGCAACGGATTACAATCTTATATATATCTTACATCCACGTAGCAAGGTTACACATGCGTAGCTATATTGCTACGTGAACTGAAGTGTTGGTGGGCCTACGCGCCACAGTCCTCCCCCCTTAGATAACACATAAAAATAAACAATACAGAGGGACTGTAAAAATATAAAAGTAATACAAATAGTACAATAATATGAAAGTAAAATGACCAAAATAATTAATCCGTAAAAATGTAGGTGTAAAACAAAAGGTATTATAATTAAGCTTATCTAGAAATTAATTTTAATTGCTTAATATTAGACACTGTTATGTTTTAATATAAAAGTCACATTTATTGAAATAACATTTTTAAAAACTATATTGCTTGTCGTCGCACTTACTTATTTTTAAACACTACACATCACTCAGGTATGTCTGTTTGAAAACTGCATCGACATAAGGGATGAAGGTTGTACGAGCACTATGTTAATAATTTTACTCGATGTGGCATTTACAATAGCGCCATCTGTAGAGTATGCATAAGTTGACAGCCCCGCTAATCATTACAACTGCTGCTAGCGGCATCTTGTGGGCGCTGCATTCAACAGCTATATCGGCCTTATTAGTCGCTGCTGCGCTGTTTTGACTTTTGAGCGACAATGGTTGTTTTGTTCGGCGGCTGTTACATGTTGTTCATAGCTCAAGTGTGTACGACGTTGACAAACGATAAGTATAATATATACAAATATTAATGACTCTTGTTCCATTAATGACCGGATATCTACAAGTCGAATCTCACGGTCTTTTTAATGGTGCGACCCGATCTTGTTATGACTGGTGGTGACGGGCTCTGTGTTTTCTGAGTAGCCATTGTATTATTTGAGCTGTTTAGAAGTGGAACCGACACATTATCAAATTCCAATAGGTAGGCCGGCTTAAGACGGTCAAGTGACACAGTGACATGCCTACCATTACAATCTAAAGTATAATATTTGGGGTGTCGAGTTATGATTACAAAGGGGCCCTCATAAGGAGGTACCAGAGAACGTCGTGCTTCGTTCCTAATGAAAACATGAGTACAAGTTTTTAAGTTTTGATGTATAAAAATATTATTATTTGTATTATGTGAACTTGCATGCGAGAGTTTAGGAACGGATGATAACGTATTTGATAAAAAATTTATATAGTCGCGCTCATTAATGTTATTTTTAGGTGTTGCGTTGAATAAGTCACCTGGAAGTCTAATATGACTGCCATATAAAAATTGAGCTGGGCTGTACCCTAGATCTATTTTAACCGCCGAGCGCATACCTAAAAGTACTAAAGGCAACTCTTGTACCCAATTTATATTATTCGTACATTTTGCCATAATGGCGGCTTTTAAAGTGCGGTGTAATCTTTCGACCATGCCGTTCGCTTTTGGATTATAAGCTGTAGTTCGAATACGTTCGATACCGAGTCTTTTTAGTAATTGTTGAAATAAGTCTGACTCGAACTGGCGACCTTGGTCGGAGGTTATACGCACTGGGCAACCGAAGCGAGCAATCCAGTGCTCAACGAACACTTTAGCAACAGTTTCGGCTGTTATGTCCTTTACAGGTATAACCTCGGGCCATTTCGTTACCCTGTCTATGATTGTAATGCAATATTTAAAATCCTCGGAAGGTGGTAACGGTCCTATTATATCAATATGAACGTGTTCGAAACGGTTACCTGTGTCGTTAAATTTACCTAAAGGCGTAACTGTGTGACGTTGGATTTTACATTTTTGACATGGAATACAATTTTGTACGAAATGTTTGATATCTGTATTCATACTTGGCCAAAAATATCTATCTTTTACCATACGTTTAGTAGCTGCGACGCCCGAGTGACTCACATTATGTAATGTTTTGATAGCGATTTCTCGGAACTGTTTAGGTAAATAAGGTCGAATATTATCCGTTGATGTCTCGCAAGTTATTTTTATATTAGAGTTAGGCATTGTTATTAATTTAAATTGAAGCCTGTTGTTTGTATATAATTTTTGTAACTCATAATCATTTTTTTGTGATTCTGATATTTTTCCATAATCGAATAAAGATGGTACGATTATTTCTTCGATCCTACTTAAGGCGTCGGCGACTGAATTTTTTTCGCCTTCTAAATATTTTATTTTATCACAGAATTGTGAAATGAAATCTAATTGTCTTAAGCGCCTAGGTGAATCCGATGGTGAAACCTTTTTTGATAGAGCGAAGGTAAGTGGTTTGTGGTCTGTAAGTACTGTGAGTTCCCTACCTTCTACGATATGACGGAAATGTTTGATTGACATGTATATCGCTAAAAGTTCTCTATCGTATGTGCTATATCTTGTTTGGGTTTCAGTGAGTTTCTTGGAATAAAATCCTAGTGGTTCACATTTTTCGTTAACCACCTGATGTAAAGCTGCGCCTACGCAATTGTTTGAGGAATCTGTCATCAACACTAACGGTGCGGATGTGTGAGGGTGTGATAACATGACAGTATTACAAATAATTTGTTTACATAGACTGAACGCTTTTATTGCACTTTCGGTCCATGTAATTTTAGTTTTATCGCGTTTCTTAGAATTATGTAAATACGCGTTTAGTGGTGCTTGAATTTCTGCGGCGTTCGGAATACTTTGTCTGTAGAAATTGATCATTCCGAGAAAACGTCGCAGTTCCTCAATTGTGTTAGGTTGTGGATAATTTTTTATAACTTGTATTTTTTCCTCACTCGGTTTAATGCCGTTGGAACTAATGTGGTAACCGAGAAAGTTTAATTCGGATTTTCCAAATTCACACTTATCTGTGTTAATTGTTAAACCGTAATTATTTAAGCGTTCCATAACTATTTCTAAATGTTTTAAGTGTGTTTCTTTTGACTCGGATGCAATAATTGCATCATCTAAGTATGAAAAAGCGAAGTCTAAGCCGCTTAGAGCGTTGTTAACGAGTCTTTGAAAATCTTGCGCTGCGTTACGTAACCCAAAATTCATTCGAGTAAACTCAAATAAACCGAATGGAGTTATGACTGCAGTCTTAGGAATATCTTCCTCTGACATTTTTATATTTTGGAATGCTTTTCGCACGTCGATTTTTGAAAATATGTTTTTCCCTTTTAGTATATACGTGAAATCGAGTAACCGTGGTAATGGATAACGATCAGGGATTGTTTGTGCGTTAAGCCTACGATAGTCACCACAAGGTCGAATTTCTCCGTTTTTTTTGTTAACGCATACGAGTGGGCTGGCCCATGGGCTATTAGAGGGTCTACAAATACCTAATTGCATCATTCTTTCGAATTCCGCTTTGGCTATTTTGTATTTCTCCGGGTTGAGTGGCCGCACCTTCTCATATATTGGAGGACATGTTGTGTAGATATGGTGTTGTATATTATGCTTAGGATCTATCTTAAAGTTTTCAATTTTGGTAATGTCAGGAAATTTTTGTAAGATCTGATGATATTCGTCGTTAATATCGATTGAGCGAATAATCGGTTCAGTAGATTTATCGATACTTGCTGTGCGTGATAATAAAGTAAGTTTATCAATTAATTTCTTGCCATGTAAATCTACCATAAGTTTTTTGGCGGCAAGGAAGTCGGCTCCTATAATCGATCGTTGTACGTCCGCTAAGATAAACTTCCATTTAAGTGGACGGCGTAACCCTAAATTAAGTGTAATGGTTTTTTCGCCGTAGGTAGGTATTTTTGAGCCGTTTGCGGCATATAATATATAATCTGACGTGTGTCCGTTTCGCTTTTTAGCGGCTAAAACAGACACGTCAGCGCCGGTGTCAATTAAGAATCGCACACCGGTTGAGCTATCTGTAATGCTAAGACGATATGAATTTTCGACACCGGCCACATGATTAGTTTGTACCGGTCGCGGTGTCTGTATTAGTTTTGAATTATTTTTATTACATTGTAAAATATCGCCACATTTATGTGCATTGGCGCCGTATGTAAAATGATAAAAACACGAATAATTTGAGTCACCCGGTTTCGCTGTTTGTTTCGCGAATCTGTTTTTATTTATTAACTTGTAATCGCGGCTTTTTGAATGTGATCGAGATGTACTTAGGCTGTAACGATCTCGACTTCGCGAAACAGGATGTTGAGGGCTGTTGGGGGTATTTATTTTATCGTGTAACGCCGTGATATTTTCTTTCATTTTGTTTAGTTCACTAATTAATATCTCCGACATTAGGTCTGCGCTCGGGGTGGCTTTAGAAACCGGAGCTAGCTCGGATGGGTGTGTACTTTCCATTATTTTGTCTGCCATCCTCGCTAGACTATCGAGTTTTATCTCGCCGGTATCGCATGCGGTGATTACTGCTCTAATCGAGTGTGGAAGACGGCCCGTCCAAAGTAACTTTAGGGTCTCGTCTGGCACACGTTTCCTACCTAGATCTTGCATGCGCCTCAATAGTTGAGAGGGTTTTTGATCCCCGAGTTCAATCTCATTTAATAGCTGATTTAATTGTGTAGCCGCAGACTCCTCATATACTGAAATTAGCCTATTTTTTAACGTTTCAAATTTATTATGATCAGGCATATTATCTAAAATGTCACTAATGTCGCTTAACTCGTCTTGTTTTAGCCTAGCTATTAAAAGTTGACTTTTGTGTAGGTCACTTGCCTTTTGTGGTTCCACGATGGCGTTGAACTGGTGAAACCAAAGTCTTGGTCGGTCTCGCCAGAAGTCCGGAATTCTTTGCGAGATCGACACAGCTGCTGTCATCTGTGGCTGCACCGTGGGCGGCATGGCTAGCGGTTGTACGGCTTCGGGTTGTTGAGATGTTGAAGCCTGGTTGTGTGGGTCCATTTTTCTTTTGATTCGACGCGGTTGCGTATATATGAAATTGAGTTGAATACGCGTGGACACGTCCGGGTGTCTTGACTATTCCAATAACTGGAATTTAATGATCACGTCGGATGTGCACTTTGCGAATTTAATATCACGTCGGTTGTATACTTTGCCAATGTATGATCACGTCGGGGTCACCAATTTGCCGATATGTTGTACTGAGTTATATTATTATTGGATCAGAAGGTCGGCAAATGAAAATGCGTGTTGTTTGCTTGGCGTTTAATGGACCACTCCTGTCGCAACGGATTACAATCTTATATATATCTTACATCCACGTAGCAAGGTTACACATGCGTAGCTATATTGCTACGTGAACTGAAGTGTTGGTGGGCCTACGCGCCACAATGGTATTATGTCTTTATGTGGGGTATTTTTATACGATACATATTTTTACTTTGTTGTTGGTTAATGATTTAGTTTGTTTTAGGATTAAAACCCCATTGAAAAAAAAGACGTATTGTGGAAAAAAATTTAAATCAAGCCACAGGTGAAATATCTTCAATCTGAAGCGGCATTTAATTCGATAATGTGTGTCAGCATGTTGAATAATAATAGACCAATATTTTGAATCTGACAGGCTTTTGGACATAGAACTGGACAAATTTATAATTGATCATGCAAGTGACAGCAAAACTTCAAACTCTTCTAATAACGAGTCAAGTGAATCAGAAACATATGAAAATAGAATGGAAAGATTGACCCACTGATGGACCATAGTTATCCAAAATTTAGAAGTTCTGCTATATTCTCGACTAGCTGATGCCCGCGACTTCGTTCGCGTGGGGTTTACTTTAAGCTTAGCTTTTGAGCAAGCTTTCTTCAAATGACATATCCTCCGTCCTCTGTACTTGGTGATTTCTTTTGGGAAAGAGCTATCAAATTAGTCATTGACGGTTGCTTTTGCATCATATTATCGACACGTTTAATGGTGGTTGAGATTGGGGTTCGAAGTATGATTTGAAATTCAATAAAAATACCATTGTTGAAAAAATGAACCTGACTTTAAAGAAAATTACTTATTTTTTTATAAATTTAATTAGTGGTGAAGATACTGTATCCACCTCGATATTTATTTCATTTAATTGAACATTTTCATGTTGAGACATTTTTTTTAAATTCCCTTTTCCCGGGATTCCTACTCGGGTTTCCGGTGCTAAATGCGGAAATCTCTAAGATACGAAGACAGTCCTTAAGAAGCAATAAAAGCAATGTCGAATAATCGAAATAATAATCTGTAGACAAAGGATGGATGAAAAGGTGAAATAAACGATCTCATAAGAAATACTTTTTCATATAATATTTCAATAATACATTTTCTATTGTTATAATATAGTTCTTTAAAAAAATAAATACAAAAAAAAAATATTTCCATTTCCGTTCAACTTCAGATTCGAACTCGCATCTGAAGTTACGCAATGGGACTGCATATCCACTATTCTACGATTACATATCAGAAATGGTGAAATAATCAAATGTATTTCATTTACATATCAAACTGAGATTGACATCTGACAATTCGAAAAAGTTCAACGCGAGTCAGTTTGCATTGCAATTTGGTGATATGGTGCCTTTAAAATTATTTTTAAATGATGATAACTTTTCTTTCTGAGAACCGATTTCGATGAAACAAAGCCTATATGTTGCCCCGGGCTTTACTTAATATATTTGCGTAAATTGCATGAAAATCCATTCAGTATCTTCGGAGATTAGCGTGAACAAACAGACAGACAGACAGACAGACAGACGGACAGACAGACAGACAGACAAGAATCTTAAAAATTGCATTTATGCATTCTGCTACCCTTCTTTTATCACCCCTCTTAATTTCTCGTAAAAATATTTAGTGAAGCGTAATTTCGATCCTACTCTTTTATTATATGTATAGATAAATGATTTACATTAAATATATATATAAAATTTGGTGTTGTTTTATTTAATTGTAGATTATGTAAATATTTCTTATGGAGCAGGTAAATAAGGGGTTATTCAGTTAAAAATATATATATTTTCACTGAGTTTTAGTATGTAATTATTATTCATCACCCTAAAACTAATTGAAATTTACAAATAAAATTGTTACATCACGTTAGATTTAGTAGTTAATTCGACGTGATATCTAAATATAATTTTTTATATATGTTTTCTGTTGTATACTGAGTATACCTAATACGAATTAACATTCAGAATACCGGTGATTTTTTTGGTGTTGCATAGTGGTTGAGAGTTTGCTTTATATACCTGGCAATATTTGGTACGCCACCCGTCGCGCGCAGACTTATCTGGCGAGCACTTTAAAAATATACTTTGACAGATTACATAATAAATGAGAATCGCCATTGAAATAAAATTAAAATATAAAATATACCTAACAATTAAAAATAATCTGAATTTTATTACTTTTGGGTTATTGTTTTTTTTAAATAAACTGCAATAAATTCAAGAATAATAACCAAACACATCCTTATTATAGGTAATGCTGTCGCGGCTAGGGTTGCGAATGCACATCTTGGATCGTCTAGTTCTCGACACGGACCTTTCTGGGGAATGCCTCCGGGAACAGAGGTGGCAACCCTGAGCTACTAAGTACTCCTCTTGGGGCTAGTTGTAAAAAAATAAAGTCATGTAACACCAAGTAAAAATCTCATAATTATTGTTTTTTTTTATTTTATTTATTAAATAATTATGAGAATCTACTCTATCACATTATCTATAGTGAACCAATGAACAGTTTTTTTATGAATTTTTATATAAACGAGACTGGGACTAAGACATGAATTTTTAATAGATTATGCGAAATCGCTGGGAAAAAATTGTGTGCATTTAAAAGAATTCGACTTCTAAAAGAGACTGTGATTACATTTATTACACAAAGATATCAGATTCTATTTCAAATTTAAAATCGTTTTACTACCTACATTTTATATATTACTACAAATACCAAAGAACATAGATGTACACAGAAACACAGGCCTTATAGGCAATTGGTACGATTTCTCTCGGGTAAGAGTAGTTCTCCTCCCAGCCACCGCGGCGCTGCTAGTGTCCGTGTGGACGACACTCTGACGTGGAGTTATAGCGCGCACTCTCTCGCACCAGCCGCCTGTAGAGCGGTGTTGCCGCGAGCGAGCGAGAGCGAGCGAGACAGCGCGAGGGGAGGAGTCAGCGGGCTGCTAGTGTCCGTGTGGACGACACTCTAACGTGGAGTCATAGCGCGCACTCTCTCGCATCCAGCCACCTGTAGAGCGATGTTGCCGGTCGAGAGCAAGAGCGAGCGAGACGACGCGAGGAGAGGAGTCAGCGGACTGCTTAGGTGTGTGTCACATCGATACATTGCCGCGCGCTCTACAGGTCAAAAATATAACTACTTCTTCTATGCCAAGAGTTTGTATGGGCCTGTGCTTCTATGTACAACTATGGTCTTTGCCAATACACAAAACCCACACACCGTCAACGACAGCTGCGTCAAATTCGTCATCCTTAAGAGATGTCGTAATAGGCAGCTCGTAATGGGCTTTATGAGTAATGCCGCTTTAGGCCCAACGGCAGATAGCAGCGCTCTGATATGGCCGTATACAAGGGCGTCGAGGGGAGTCCCCCTACAGAAAGTAATGTATAAACTTAACAAGATGTCATAGACGTACAAACAATACGATATGCCTGGAAGAAAATGGCTTAAGCAATAAGGCCGGATTTTTTTTAAAATTAAAAATAAGTTATTTATTTCATATATACGTACCTTATAGGGTTTTAATACTACATTAGATATTGATGGTATTGTATTATAATTATTTAAATACACTTTAAAAAAATTAATTAATAAATCACATTTTAATTTGTTTTTGATTTCCCATCCTACATTTTTAGTGGAAACAGCCAAAAAACTTGAGATGGAATTTAGGATAACCTTCGTCGCCTGCGCAGTCAACAGGTCCTTGACGTTTTAATATTAGGCAAAAATGTTTGAGTCTGAAACTCGATAACAACATGTACTTAACATAATAGATTACTATTCCTACTATTACTAAATATCACTTACGTTCCAAAAAAGTAGTCCTTGTCACCGAGACGTTGGCTTAACGAGTTGCAGCACTGTTCCACCTAAAATGAATAAAAAAAGTTTAAATTAAAATATACATATAATATCGTCGTCTTCTATCCTTTTGACGTCATCAAGATCATTGCCACAAATGTCTACGATTGGCCACACATTAAGCTACCGGTAACCGCCACAAGGGGTCATCTATAAAGTACGTCACACTATTTTCTTCATTTTTCGACCCCTCCCCCGTCCTTGTCACAGTTGGTCACATTTGTGAGACCCCCCCCCCCCTCTCTAGAGTGACGTCACATATTTTGCAATTTTACATATATTCATACGGGTAGCAATGAAAATATTTTAAAGTTTTTCGTTAATAGTTCAAATTTGGCATTTTAACACTTAGATGTCGATTTTGAAATGTGACGTCACGAAATTTAGGACCCCTCCCACCTCTTGTCACACAATGTCATCATCGATCCCCTCCCCACCCCCTAACGTGTGACTTACTTTATCGACGGTCTCCAAACTGCGGACATGATATTTTATATGACATCAGCGCACACTAAGCGCTCGAGTGGCCACGACCGAGCCACAAGCAAAGTGACGGACGCTCGCCTCCCGCGCAAATACGGCCACAGTCGCCAGTGTATGTTATTAGTGGCCGCGACTAGTGGCCCAAAGCCGCACATTGGGACTTAGTTTTTATGAAATGCCACACGGCCACACGTTTGAACATTATTTTTACCAATATAGGATTAACAACTCGCACTAAAAGAAAATAAATCAAAAAAAATCTCACTTTAAAAAATCGTCCGACGATTTGTGTAGATCTAGCTGAGGCTAAAAATTAATCATTTTTTAATAGAAAACAAATTGGAAACCACTATTTATACATGTATCTATATCTATACTAATATTATAAAGAGGAAAGATTTGTATTTTTGAATCTTTTGAATAAACTCAAAATCTACTGACCAATTTTAAAAATTCTTTCACCAATAGAAAGCTATATCAGCGAGTAACATAGGTAGTATATTACATCTACATTTCACCGTGCGAAGCCTTGTTGCTAGTATTATCATATTTTTTATGTCAGATATCGACAGACGAGCATGAGGTTCACTTGATGGTAGGTGATACCTCAGCCACAGAACATCAGTCAATGATGCGCTGTCGTACTAATTTTTACTTCGAGCATTCGGAAATCCATAGACTGAAATCGAAACGCGCAATGTGCACTTCACGGGTTTTCCATCTATGAACGGTGGTTCGATACCCGGTCGGAATATAGATATTCCTCCCACCCGATCAATGCCCGAAGTTACCAGACGTGGGGAAAACATGCTTACAGAAAATTATAAGCATGTGCTCCCAGTGGGATTCGAACCCACGACCCATCGATGCGTACGGCAGGTGTTCTACCGAACGCGCCAATGAGCCCGCCAAAACTACTATATAAATAATATATAATACTAGCTGACCCGGCAAACGTTGCTTTGCCATGTAAATAATTTCTAAAAAGCAGGGGTTGGTAATAGTAGAGTGAAAATATAGGGTTGTATGTATTTCTTAATGCCACATTATAAAAAAATAAAAACAAAAAATTTCGTCCAAAAAATAAAAAAATTTTTTTAGGGGTGGACTACCCCTAACATTTAGGGGGATGAAAAATAGATGTTGGCCGATTCTCAGACCTACTGAATACGCATATAAAATTTGGTAAAAATCGGTCAAGCCGTTTCGGAGGAGTATGGCAACGAAAACTGTGACACGAGAATTTTATATATTAGAGATAAACTACTATCTAAGCATTTTCTACTCACATCTGAGAGAACTTGGTCCAAAGTCTTATCATACCAGTGTAGTGCTTTCAGCCGTTTAATGACATTATTACGTTTCGACCTCGTCTGTATCCAGCCTAACGGCCACGGGTACACCGACGAGTTCCGAACCCGCGTCACCGTGTTGTATGTTTCTTGATCTACCCACGATATGTATAGCTAAAATAGATATTAAGTTACTATCAATATTTGTATAGCTAGAATACATATCGATGGCTAAAAGCCAAAAAGCGATAAGCGATTTTTTTGGCAAAATAGTATTTTCTTTTTTTTTGGGGTTTTCTTTCATTCCTTTTTTTCTGCGTCATTTGGTCAAACTTTCATGAATCTACGACACATTTTTTGTCGCTCATATATTTATATAAATAAAATAAAAAAATTCGTTTATTACGAATTTTAAATTACTTCTTTTTGGCTGTTTGCCATCGTAAATTAAATGACTATTAATTTCTAGCATACATAAAATCCACTTATTAACTGTTACTAACAGTCTGTTAGCATGCATATTGTAAAATAAAATGTGTTTTTGGGAAATCCCATTTAAAGTTCTCGTAATGTGTTACTACAAATTAATGATATAGAGACACTTTCGCCATCTAGCGGCATAAAGTTGACCTTTTGAAGGTTGCATTTTGAAAGTACACAACAAGTAGGTGATCAGCCTGTATTGCCATGCCTGCCCGAAGCAATTTTTATATTTCTTATATCCCCGGAATTCGAACTCAGGACCTGTGGTGATAAACGCATCGCACTTACCATTAAGCAACAGAGGCGGTCCACCCTGACAAAAGGTAACATTTATGAAGCTTACCTCAGCATTGACCAAGACATTGGTAATAAGGCTCATGTAAGCCCTCATCTCCGCTCTTTCCTCAGTGCTCAGCTTGCTACATAATGACACACCCTTGTTCGCTGCAAACTGTACTATCGGCTCCAACTCAGAGACAACAAATGCACCGCATTTGATAAACGGAACTCTGCCAGATGGTGACATGAACTCAGCATTCCACCGCATTTCTACTTCAAACGGGAGATTGCACATCTGAAAGAAAAATTTAATTTAGGTTGTCTCTTCTTAATCCATAGACTCAAGAGGATCTTCACATCACCAATTAAAGCCTCCTAACTGAGAGATAGAGATGGGCGTTTTCGTTGCTGCGACGCAACCTGTTTTTGTAACAGGTTTCTTAGTATAACGTAATAATTAGTAAATACCTACTAAACCAAATACTAATCATTACTAATTAAATAAGTATATTTATAGTTGACTTGATTACCTACTTATAAAAGAAAAGAAACAGGTAGCCAACATAACAGCTGTCAAGCTGTGTTATCAACATTTGCACAACAACATTGAGCAACTTTAGATTTTTTAACGTTGACGTTAATGAACCTGTTGCACAAATTGTAGTAACAGGTTACATTTTTATTTTCGACTTCACTACCCATCTCTACTAAGAGTGCAGGTTGTTTTATGTCAGATATCAACAGACATATTATATGAAGCAACAAGGCCATAAAAACTATAAAAACTAGATTGTTTTTGATTGTTTAAGCATGTTTTCCCCACATCTGGTAATTTCTGGTATTGGACGGGTAGGAGAAGGGTAATGAACCACCTTTCATAGATGGAAAAACCGTGAAGTGCACATTGCGCGTTTCGGTTTCAGTCTATGGATTTCCGAAGGTTCGAAGTAAAAATTAGGTCGACGGCGCATGATTGACTGATGTTCTGTGGATGAGGTAACACCTACCATCATGTGAACCTCATGCTCGTCTGTCGATATCTGACATAAAATAAAAATATAACATATTTTATTCTTACACTGTAAGATTAAACTTTCTAAATTTATCTGAACTGCCATGTTAGACTGGTATGACCACAATCCGGTGTCCCATGCAGAGACAGACCTTAAGATATTTGTATAGGAATTTAACATAAATATGTAAGTCTGGTTTGATCAATCTTCAAACAAATTTTGTTAATAATAGATACAAGTTTAAAACCTAAATAAAGCCTCACCTTCAAAAAGGCCTGCACAGCAAGACAGCTAGCATTGTCCGGTAACAAAATCTGTTCCACTTCATACGGCTGGAACAATTTCACATTGTCGGGCCAAGGCTCTTGTGCTGAAAGTCAGAAAAATACTATTATTTTAATGTTCTTAAAAGGTTTACAGGATATGAACATGCTGAATTAAATAGAAAAAGAATTACATTTACTATGTGATGTGACTTTGTAATTTACACACAACTTTGAGATTGGGCTGCAATATTTTACTAGATACACATCTATCTTTTCTTTGAACCAACAGTCAAACTCAAACATTTATTCCACAAATAAAATTAAATGATATTAAAATAATAAATATATCTACAGTCCATTTTTCCTTAGATGTATTAAAAGATGTAAAATGTAAAACCCAGTCAATACGAAAATCACATTTTACAGCAATTTATTATATACTTAGATGTACATTATCATTCATAAATAAGTTAAACATAGTTTTAGTTGGTTTTAAACTCAAAACTGCTTCAAATTTATTATTTAGACACATAAATTTACATAAAAACAGAAGTCAAATTACAAATAAAGCATAAAGGCAATTTGACATTTCAACTTGTATTTCTTTATGGATGTAGTAGAGATTATAATATATTATTTATGTAATAGAAAATTACTCAACTTATTGGTAACAATTTTTAATTGATTATTTTTAGCCTTAATGTTATTCAATATTTTATTAAATTACTAGTTTAAACTAAATAATAAACATTATTAAATTATTATAAAATTTGATTAAAAACTTGAGTGTATTAAAACAATAAAATAATGATGATAAAAGGAATTTTGGTAATATTGGCTGAACATATTTTTAAATAAAATTGTTCACCACATGTTTATAGATATGATCGCTCATTCATTTCTTCTACATTTTACAACTCTTTACTCTACTGTCTGTGGTTGTAAGTTAAGACATCTAATGAAAAATGGACTGTAGATTGTAGAAGAATGTCTGGAACCCCACCATGTGGAACGGGAACCCACTGCTCTGCCAATAAATTATTGTTAACAGAGAGCAAGTTTTTAGTGTTACTCTATCAAGACCCAATTACAGTAAATACCTTTATATTGGTGAAATAATTTTTAAATCAATCAAGTAATTTTTGACTTAAATCGTAACAATCAAAAAAACAAATCTTTCCTCTTTATAATATTAGTTTAGATCTATAATAAAAAACAAAAAGGACCAAAATGGTTTCTCACGTCTCATGTGAGTTTTAACATCTCAGAGAATGGAACAGTTAGTTACACAGAAACACGAATTGACTGTAATTAGTAAAAATCCTTAAATATATCAATTTAAAACAAAGATCTTGCATCACTCTAATAATTTTAAACTATACCAAAAACAAAATCATCAAGAGGCATTTTTCTATATGTTGTAGACTTAACAGCCGAAAATGACGTAATTGCAGACGAGCACTATAAAGTAGAGCAGACCACGGCTAAAATTAAATAAATGTGTCAAACATAAAAGTAAATAGGTGAAAACCAAAATTATGTAACCTAAACACATCATGTAAATGTTTTTATATCTAAAACGCACTCACCACTTAAAGATGTCATTATTGAATCCTTTAGAGACATCTCCGGCATTATGAATTCAATAAAAGCGACAATTGTAATACAAATTAATTATTAAACAAGCTTTTTTATTAAAAACAAAAACTGCACACAAAAATCCAAATCACAATCAAAATTCAAAATATGACAACTGACAAGTGATGAAATGACTTATTTCTTTTGTCCAGATAATTTGTATGACATTGACAGCTGTTAAAAAAATTAATGCTGCATAATAATATTATGCCGATTGCCGAGTGCCGGCCTGATTTTTCGAAATATCATGCATGCTTTTTCCCATCCGAGCATCATACAAAATCGGAAATGTAATATAGTAACCTATTTTATTTAAAATGCCAAAATAAAACTATAAATTAAAAAATAAACTATTTAGTAAATCGATTCGACAACTATGAGCCTCATTGAAAATGTTTAGCTTTTATCGCCACCGGATTATTAAATCTATGTGCTCATTTTTTTAATAATAATATTTCCACAATAATTATTTCTCATTCATAGACAACCATTAATTCATCGGTTTCAAGTACTTTTAAAGTAAAAAACTTTTAAATTTTTATTCGAATTAACCTGATTAATGTAAGTACGTCTTTATATTAATGGTTTTGTTGACAATATTTGAACATACCCATTTGAATTAATTTTGTTATATTGTCTCCAACGCATGCCACGTTTTTATTCAATAGATTAATTCCAAACGCAAATTCCTCATCATCAAAATCAAATGGCCTTTCCAAAGGTTCCGCTTGTTTAGCATCATTTGTAATATTCGATTTGGAATGAATAAGTTCATTATATTTGTTGAATATTGATTCTCCAACTCTGCTTGGAGGAGAAGATGACCTTGGAGTAGCTATAGGAGATTGATAAATCCATTCATTGGATAACGAAGATTTTAATTTTGGTTCTTTCATATCTTTATCCCACATATTATAAACACTCATTTTGGATTTAAATTATATATGTTTAACGTTAAAAATGCTTGAAAATTTATATAACGTTTTGCCTAATTTGTTTATGTGATGTCTAATTTATGTCAATTTACGATCATTATAATATTATTCTTTATCAATGTCAGAAGCCATTCATAAAGAGGAATTACATTTATGATGTTCCAATCCTACAAGTCATTATTATAATAATACTAACTTCTGCCCGCGACTTGGTCTGTGTAGCATTCATCAATCTCCGCTTAATGGCGCTCCACTCAAGTCAATCTTATCGTGATATTTTTTAAACTATTCCTCCGAATTACTAAATGTAAAAGACAAAGTTTATCTACATTAAATACTGAAAGTGACAAATTGTATTAATTTTAATAAGAATTAGGTAAATACTCTAAAATGTGCATTGTAAAAAAAAGTATCCAATTTAAATGTATTTATGGCTCATAATTTGGGATATATTGGCTTCCACATAAAAGGTAGATAAAGGGAGAAGATATTATATTCGACTAACTTTATTTGAGAACTATTTAAAACAAACAGTCCCACCGTACATTATCTTTGTATAACTCGATAAAACTTTCGATAAAAAATGGGACCTGAAATATGCCCTGCCAAACAAAAAAATAATTATCCAAATCCATCTATAGCTTGCGGAGTTATCGCGTAACAAACATACAAAAAAAAACAACATACAGACGAATTGAGAACCTCCTCCTTTTTTGATGTCGGTTAAAAATACTGTAATATTAAAGAAATCAATTAAACGATCAAATGAAAGCTGAAGTAAAAGTTGTATGAAAACTCAAGCATTCGTTTTAGGTCTCAGTAAGGTTGACGTTTGGAGAATTCGCATAAATCGGAATGCAGCGATTAATCTATGGCAATTCCATAATATAAAAAAAAAACATAAATTACAAAAAATGTCAAGCGATTTATAAAATTTATAAATTAAAAGTTTGCTTCTTGTTTGACACGCGCCAAAGCTATAAGTTTGTAATTTTGATCAAATAGATAATTACAATTAAATCTTTTAAATACTGGCTAAATAAAAAAAGTGTAGTGAAACTTAACTAATTAGAAAATGGCAGACGTTTTGGACATTGAAAATTCCGAAGAATTTGAGGTCGATGAAGATGGTGAACGTACGTTATTTCTGTTTATTTTATAATGTTTATAATTCTTAATTTTAACTATATAACATTACGCACTACATTCCTTATATTTTTTCGAGAATTCACTATAATTTGCATTGTCTTTAAAATTTAGTGGTTAGGTTATGTTTGTCATTTTTGTTCCGCGTCATAATAACAGTTCAACCATAAAATTAATTTAATAAAACTGCATTACATATTACTTACTATATGTATCTTTCTTGAATCGTGAACAATTGTGAAATTCTGAATTGTTTAATTGTAAATTTATATGATATTGATATTTGTGTATTAGCAACTATATTTTAGCAGTTGATAAAATCGATCGTTTATTTTTATTTTAAACGAAATAATTGTGTTGTAGAGGGAATTGCTCGATTAAAGGAAAAGGCGCGAAAACGCAAGGGTCGTGGATTTGGGGGAGGTGCTGAGAGAGGAAACAGAGGAAGGTTATTACTATTTTTTTACCTTTATTTTTGATCTTAGTGGTCATATTATACTGAATATTATCAACTTTATTTGTATTTAAATGATAATTAAGGTTAAAAAATTTAATTGATAAATTATCTTTATCATTCATAATTAAGAACTAATTTGTTCTTCTGTTGTCAATTGAGTTATTTGTAAATTCTTAATCAGTGAATAAAGACAACAACCATTTTCTTTCTCAATTTTTTAATGTTATGAAGATACATCCCTTTTTCCCACACATTTGAAGCATAAACAAGCATATTCTAAATATGTACTTTCATATTTTATTATAGGTATGACAGCTTAGCCCCTGAAGGTGACGGCAGCACACCAGGACCCCAGAGATCAGTGGAAGGTTGGATCCTATTTGTGAGCAATGTTCATGAAGAAGCACAGGAAGAGGACATACAGGTATTACTTTAACTTATATAAGATATAGTATGGCATTTTACATAATTGATATTAAAGGAACTTAGATTTTATCTATATTAATAGTATAAAGAGGAAAAATTTGTTATGATTTAACTCAAAAAACTACGCTGATTTTAAAATAGATTCTTTCACGATTAGAAAGCTACATTATCAGTGGCTATTTTTTTTTGTGTACAGTACATCTACATTGCACCCCTGCTAAGCCAGGGTGGATCACTAGTAATTTATTAAATGATTACATTACACTTGCAAAGTTCTTTTGTCCGGAGCACTGAATGCTCAATGAAAAGCAGTATATAAGTCGCTTACAATAAGAAGCTAGTCCTTGTGAATGGCAAGAAGATAGATATTTTTTGGGAGATTGGTGAGCATAGTTAAGTAAAATCACAGAGTGCAACTAATGTATAGCACAGTTTGAAAAATAGCTATCTCTTTCCTGTCATTTACAAATGTAAGTTTCTTATTCTATTAGAATAGAGTCACTAGTTTTCCAATTAGAATTATTTTAATACAGTATTTACGCCTCCAACAAAAGGACATTTTGCTACTGTTTTTTGCATACAGGTGGTACTTCAAAGATATGGTTTAGGATATATATTAGAATCTCACTTACCTTCAATAGTCCAGCAAACTCCGCCTGCGTCTCCCCCATATAAGTTGAATACAAACAGGCCCAATTAAGGATTATTTAAAACTATATATATATATAACTATATATTAGTTAATTGTGAGATATCTTACAGTTATACAAAAAGTTGTAGAATATGAACATAAATACATTGTATTCCCTATATTTTATTTATTATTAATTTTTCTATACAATCCAATAATCCGGCAACCTCTGGTTTTTGGTATATATATTAATAAAAATAATTAAATTAATTTTATTTATCTGTAAATTATAAAGACGATAGGTTTGTTTGTTTGTTATAATATAACTTAAAAAGTACTTGACTGATTTAAAAAATTATTTCACCAATAGAAAGCTACTTTATCAGCAAGTAACATTTTAGGCTATTGATATTTAACTAAAATCAAACTAAGCTGAAAATAGAGATTGAGAGAGTTTCTACTTGAAATTTAAGTGAATTATGAATTATATTTACAGAATCAATTCTCTGAGTTTGGAGAAATAAAGAACATACATCTGAATTTGGATCGTCGGACTGGTTTCCTCAAAGGATATGCTCTTGTTGAATATGAGACGTATAAGCAAGCTGCAGTGAGTATTCAATTTGCTAAAATCAAATTCCACTGAATTCAATACAGTATGTGTTTTTGAAGTTTTACTTCTTTTGGCGCGTTTGGATGAGAGTGAATTCATGACCTGCGCGCGCACGATGTGAAGTTGGCTACAGAATAGAATTTAATTGATTTTAACATTTTTTTAGTTTTGTAAAAAAAGAAGAAGTATAACTTCTAACGTGTGTACATAAGTACACACATACCTTTTTTTATCAAAACCAACAGGTTCGATTCCTGGCGATATTGTATTTTTCAAAAATCCAATACCTAATGCAGTTTTAGTCTTCATCAGAATCAACCTCGACTCCTTTCAGTACTTTTTGCTATTCCTCTTTGTTTCGGAGTTGGCCATGCTCGCCCACTTTCACCCTGTATATCTTATACTAGTTAAATAAAAATGTTGCTATGAATTGTGATGTCAGATGGACGTATCTAAATTTTCTCAATTTTACAAGAGAGCAAAAATTGCCAGTTCAATTTTTTACAGCTTTTTTAATACAGATAGTGTACAATTGACTAATAATAAAATGTGTATCGGTATATTGGCATACTATTAGTGATCATAATATGAAGAAAATCTATTTTGGATATTTTGTAGATACATTCATCTGGTTCTTATACCGCAGAATTATATAACATATTTTACAATATTAGCAGTTATTTAAAATTTAAATAATAAAAACATGTTTGAAAAGCTTTTAATGCAATTTTTGAAGTATTTTTCATTGTTTAATGTTTTAATATTAAATAAATGATTTCAGAGTGCACGCGAGGCACTGGATGGTACAGACATCCTCGGGCAAGCTATTTCAGTGGACTGGTGCTTTGTGAAAGGACCAACAAAGGGGCATAAAAAGCGGCGATAGTTTAAATATACTTCAATAACCATAATGCAGTGCTTTTTTTTTGATGATATACCAACTTGAACATGTTTTACTAATAAGAATAAGAACAAAACCTTAAAATTGTAATAATTTCATATAAAATATAATATTTTAGTTAATTATAACTCAGTTTCAATTAAAGGCACTTACCCAAAATGTGGTAAATTAAATTTTTAAATATTTCCTATAACATATTAAAAATGATGTCTTAATCATTTTTAATAATATATGTAGTATATATATATATTTGAAATATTAATTAAATACTAAAATATCTTCAATAAGTTTAAATAATCAGTCTGCATAAAAGCACATATTATTTGATATATGTATGAGTGATTGCAAATGATTGTAAGAAAGTTGTAGATTTTCTAACGATATTTTGTGGATGTGAAGCAAAATGAAACAAATGAACGATTAGTTTATTTTTGTTTGTAACGAATCCATTGAATAAGCTAGAGTATTGTGGAGTAATATAAGATCTTTTACAATATAGGTACTTTGTTTTATTTAACTTATATACCATAGATTAATAATTGGTCTCCGCGCGCTACAGATACCGTTGGCGGCTTGAAAAATGCGGCAACAACTACGCCGAATTCGGCGTACCGCCGGAGCAAAATCCCGTTTTGCGTAGTCAAACTATAAAAATAATACTACAAGAAAGATACTGGCATCACATACCATCAGTAAGTATTGTATAAATCGCCATAAATTTCACAGTAAAATAATATAACGAATCTGTGTTTTACACACACTACAATATTGAGTTGTCGCATTCAGGAACCTGCTTTTATAGCGCGGTATCTAGTCGTAGCGCGCGGAGACCAATTATTAATCTAAGTCATATACACATAGAGCAAATAGAGCACGGGCCACCGGCGAACCGGAGGTTCGTGTTGCTCTATGTATATACATAACTTGTAACTAGGGATCACAATCCCGGGATCCCGGCCGATTTCTGGTCCCGTAAATCCCGGGACTGTACATGGCTAATCCCGGGATTTTCGGGATTGCCACAAACAGGTCTAGTTCGCATAACGTAGTCCATTGCGTCTTAACAATAACCTTTCCTAGATTATATTAATAGCATTTATTACATAACGACTTAAAATAACCCTTAGATACGCCGTAAGATACGTACGTACTACACAGGTACAGCCCTAATAATGTGTTTGTCGTAGAACTTATAAGGGACTTCCCATCTCAGAATACTTCAATACGATAATCTTTAGGTCATTACCCAACAGGCCAACAGGGGAATCACCCGGGCATCAACTATGAGGTAGGCAGTCAAAAATTGGATGCATGATGATGATTCAACTGTATTTTAAAATTCTAAATATTTTTTTGTGTTGTCGTATTGATTTCTTGCAAAAGGACAGTTTTTATTGTTAGGTCTATTTTATTTTGTTACTATTGTGGTTAGTCTGCAACGATATTAAAAACTAATTTTTTATTTTTCATTTGAGCCCAATAAGAACTAATCCCGGGATAGCCCCGGGATCCCGGGATTACTCATCAAAAATCCCGTAATCCCGGGATTGAAAAATATGCTCGGGATTGTATTCCCTACTTGTAACTCAATAACAAAGAAAAAATTCATATTCTCAAGTCAAAATGATTTTTTTTAAATAAGTGTTTTGCACCTGCATAAAGTTAATTATTTGCTTGTTTGTTGGTTTTAAAATAATATCTAGGACTACCTAATTTTAAAGACTTTCAACTGAACAATTACTGAATTTATACAATTTATCGAGTATTTTTCAAGGGATCTAGAAAAAAAATCAAATTATCTAATCACAACAATAATTAATTGATCACCAATGAAATAGTAAAACACTCCGCAGATTATTTTTATGTACATACTTGATAAATCTTGTGCCTTAACCAGGCTATTTAAATCTTCTTCCTTGGATTCGAACCTGGGACGTCATATCAAGAGACGCGCTTACCACTCAACCATACAGTAAATAAATATGTACTTATTTTAAATTATCTGTACTGATTTTTATGTTTGTGATATTATAGTTAAATAGGTACACTCAATTATTTTCTTACGTGGATTACGGATAATAATAAAACACAGTATTAGATCTTAACATATATTCAAGCTATAGAGCTAGCATTAGAAGCGATACGCGGCCACAGATCGGCGCACTCCTTAGCTACAGGTCCGGTGATAGCCGATCCCTTCATTTCACCCTTGTTGTTGACTATGACACCTGCATTGTCTTCAAAATATATGAACACCCCATCCCGCCTTCTGAATGGTTTCCGCTGCCTGATCACTACTGCTGGCATTACCTGCAAAGTCAAAATTAATATTAGAAGAGAAAACAATCTTTATAGGTTATTCCCCACTAAACAAACATTTTTAAGATAACTAGTAACTTGAAGAAGGCAACCCTCATGGATAGAGTTAAAATGTCAAGCTTGCTGTTAAAATGCTGTGTTATTTGCTTTACAAAACAAAAACACGTAAACATTAAGTAAGTAAGTAAAAGATTAACTTAATTAAACTTATGGCAACACTAGATAATATTATTTGTTTGTGTATTCAAGTTTTCTAGATAAAATTTAAAATACTCATTGTGTTGCCATAAGTAAGTTCTATATTCACAATATTGGGTTGAGTTAATATTATTATATTAAATAAATGTGTAATCGCTCAGTCAGCCAAGGTAATATCAACATACTGCAACATAGCAGTTATGATATACAATAGCGAAACCAATCATATAACATCATTGCAATTACACTAAGGAATATTTCTACCAAGACGTTAGATACTAATTTTGAGCAGCACATAAGATTTCAACTGTTTTTCATGAACACAAATAAATGTATTTTAATATTCAAATTAAAAGTGTTATAAACTCAACTCTGCATTGGAAAAAACATTCCTTGGAATAACTTAGCTAGTGATGCTTAATAAGAAATGTATGAGATGCCACAGAATATTATAAAAATCGCATTTATATCTAAAAATTTGGCTATTTTATAAATTATTGAGTAACTTCTATGTATAATATTAATGGATACTTCATGAGAAACAAGTTACGATTTCGATGTGTCTCTAGAACTATGTTACATCTGCATGACACTCTTTTTTACATTTCAGGAGTCATAATTACTTACTAAGCTAGTTAATATTATTAATAATAGTTAATATTATTAATAATAAGAGTCATAATTATTTACTACTTGAAAAACATTGTTCACAACCACTACCAATTTATAATGAAGCATCTCAGCCCATAAAGATGTGATAATCACCTTTTTCCTGAGTTCTGGTTTACCCTTCTTGACAGTGGCTACAATCATGTCTCCGGAACCAGCAGCAGGTAATCTGTTCAGACGTCCCTTGATACCTTGGACAGCAATGACATACAGGTTCTTTGCTCCTGAAAAAAATTAGGCAAGTTTAATAAACCATAAATGCATCATCACTCACAAGAGTATTCTCTTTTTTTATTATATTCCTACTACAGTTGACTCATAATAAGATTAATAGCACATCAGTTTGCATACTGAGGAGTTTGATTAGTGAAACACCAACAACAAATAACAGTTGTATACTAACATGTGTTAAATTAATGAAATGCACATGTTTTTAATAGCATTAAAATCAAATGAATTACATTCATATACCATCTTGCTATCATTGTCACATTTATAAGAGAAAATTTCTGAGGACACCGTCATAAAAGCAGTTTAATTTCAGGAATCATTGACGATAGAATGAGACAAAGCTATACACGATCGCTCATAAAAATGGTGTTAATACTGTTCTGAGAGATCATGGTATAATGCCCCTGATGTACTGCCAAAAATTAACCTATAAAATGGTTGTTGTATAAAGAAATAATTGTTACTTAGATATATTCGTGGATTGGATACTTCAGACACAGCCAAGGAAAATATCATTATACATCAAAACACATATAGTGTCTTAAAGAATCATCATAAGTAGATCCAATCCACTAAGTTTTAGGTTATAGCGAAATCATTGTAAAATATTACCTGTGTTGTCTGCACAGTTAATTACTGCACCTACTGGCAGACCCAGTGAGATGCGGAACTTCGCTCCCGCGGAACCTCCACGTCCTTAAAAAGAAAACACACCATTTACACCAAAACATAACACATGAAACGATATAACTATCGAAACAAGAAATAAACATGCATTCACATTAAATACACTAGTATTAATCGTTTTTACGTTTCGATTAAACATTTTTACTTAATTTCACTTAGATTTAAACGGATTTTTTAATATTCACGAACCTCTCTTAGACATTTTGTTGTGTCAATTTTTAAAGAGGAAATTGAAAGACCGTCAAATTGAAGTTTACTACCGATGACAGGTCGTAGATTCGTTCAAAAACAATATTAGGGATACAGATTCAAAACAAACTATATATTATATAACTAAGGAATTTTTTAAATTATAAATTACATATATTGATTTATTAAAAAAAATATACATTTGAAATAAGCTTTAAATAATGTAATTTTAAAACATTATTTATTATAAAATTAATTCTTAAATTAAAGTTCTTAAACGATTTGGTAAACATTCCTTTATACGTACTATGTGCAAGAACTTTAACTTTGTTAGTAGAAGTAGTAGTAGTATTTTATTTCTAAGTTATTTGTAGTTTCTAAATAAAGAAATTGTAAGAAAGAATTAATTTCTATCTCATATATTTTTTCTTAATATTTTTAGCACTTACATGTTTATAAATTGTGGAACGAGACGTTTTGAAAAAGTGTTTGTCATTTTGAAACCGCTTGTCATCGTGTCTCAAATATTAAAATATAATTATTGTTGGTGTTTGAAATTTTAGATAAAATAGCAATTTTGGGTGATATAATATAAAAATGTCTTTTATGGGAGATATGTTATCACCTGCTCCTCTATGGCATAATGGTCCTACTCCGGGAGCATTTTACAACTTTCCGGGGAATTCTTCAAATTCAGGGCCCATTTCCCATCCATTGCAAGATTTCAGATCTCAGTAAGTTCTTTATTTTCTAATATAATAACTTTAACGATGAATATTATTGAGTGTCTCTTATCTGATTCTTCGTGCTGTGGTCTATTATATATATTAAAAACATTGGTATACTTCAGTCAAATTTAAAATCTTTTTTTGCAAGAATGTTGTAGCTACATATGACCAAACATGCTTGGGTTCAGTACTTAACATTCTGCCTGGCCTGCATACTAACTGGGCGTGCAAAATTAACATAATTTATAAATTGACAACTAAACAAAGGTGTTTTAAATAAACTGAAATAGAGGCTTAATCTTAGTTGCAAATAGCAAAGCAAATAACTTGGTAGGTGTAGAACATTTAATATTAAATTACAGTAAGCATAATAATGAATAATAGTAAGTTAAGCTCATATTTAGAGTTCCAAGTTAATAAAAACATTATGAAAACATAATAGAATTGATTGATAGTCGTTTTGAAGGATTGATTTTTAGCTATTAATAGTACCCGCTTCTAAATATGACTATTATCCAATGCATTGTTTTGTCAAGTGACTTGAACATACACACACTTTCATATGAATGTTGTTTAATTGTTAATATTAATTTTATAGTTCTGCAAGCCCGATAACAACCACCACATCAGTAATAGCCGTCAAGTTTGATAAAGGCTGTGTAATAGCAGCTGATACTCTAGGCTCCTATGGTTCTTTGGCGAGGTTCCGAGACTGCCCTCGCATTATGAAAGTCAACGATCTGATCATGCTCGGCTCAGGGGGAGATTATGCAGATTTTCAGTATTTGAAGGATATTATTGAACAGAAGATGTAAGTATACTTTGTATAAATTTAAAAATATCTATACCACCTTATTTGCCAATCCACAATCTGCCTCACACGACAGTCTGTGGAATCACGTGTTACTTTTGAGCTAATATAACTTCGACTTTGACAATATTACTGCTCCGAGATAGTATTAACTCTTAAGCTTTGTTACCTATTTGTTATGTTTGGTTCAAGTTATTGACTTGAGCTTTGTATTTGCACAACTATGTGGATGCAGCTGTCGCCAGTGGTTTTAAACAAAGCAAGCCTTTTCTTTCTGTAAAGGACCTCAACACACCTGCAAACCCTCTAATATTGGTAATATCAAATGGCGGCGGTAATCACTAACCATCACATGGAAAAACTGCCCATTTGCCATCTATTCTTAGGTTCTGTGTTCTGCCTATTTGCCTGTTAAGAAATATGACCATAAAATATACATTTCCAGCATCGATGAACAGTGTATTGGTGATGGATTGAATCTGAAGCCACGCTCTCTGCACTGTTGGCTGACTCGTGTTCTCTACAACAAGAGAAGTAAGATGGATCCGTTGTGGAACAACTATGTTGTGGCGGGAATTCAGGTGAATATACTAAAAAAAATGTAGTAGTGCATTAGCTATGGTTTCAAACTAGCTGCCCATAACATAGAAAATAATAAGCTGGTACCATAAGGGAGGAATGTTTCTATGTAAAATTTCAAATAAAGAAAAAAAATAACCAGATATTTAACAGATACTGAATATCTATGTAGGTAGATAGAATAAGTTTCAAAAAAGATGTCTTTTTTTTTTCTTAAGACCAAGTTAAATTCAATTTTAAAAGTTTAGGAAAATAATTACCTAATATACAAAGGTGATATTAACAAATGTTAGTAATGTGCAATGTAGATGTACTATACACAAAAAAAGTCTGTGTTACTCGCTGATAATGTAGCTTTTTATTAGTGAAATAATTTTTAAAATTGGTTCTGTATTTTAAAAAATGCTCAAGTAGTTTTTGAGTTAAATATAACAAAATATACAAAAATTAAACTATCTTAAAACATTTTATTCCGAAGATAAAGATTTTAAACTTTTTTTTTGTAGGATGGGGAACCGTTCCTGGGAGCAGTAGACAAACTCGGTACAGCATATGAAGATGCTGCTATTGCGACTGGACTGGGTGCTTACATGGCCACACCGCTTATCAGGGATGCTACAGAGAAGGGGCCTTTGGACGAGGAAGCTGCTAAGTGAGTGATTTTATTGTTAAAAAAACCCTTACAAAGACATTTTAATATAGAAACATACACACATGTTAAGGCCAATAATGGACTTTTACTATTTATACAAATAACAAAAAGACAGACATAACATGTATTAGGGGCCGTCCATTAATCACGTGAGGTCGTTTTTCTCATTTTTTTACCCTCCCCTCCCCCCTGATGATATTTGGTGAGGTTTGGGACCACTCCCCCCCCCCTCCCCCTGCATCACGTGTATTTTTTTGTAAGTCTATGTAAAGGCTATTTTTGACTGGAAAAAAATATTTAACAAATGGCGTTTTGATTCGAAAAACATTTATATGTATTTGCAATAAAATTAATGAATAATTAATTAATTAATTAATAAATTTTCGCGCCGTTCAAAATTTCGGTTCATAAATAGCGCTTTTTGACAAAAAATAAATAAAATTAATACACGTGATGTCTAACGAGACCCCCCCCTCCCCCCTCGTGATGTTTCGTGATGTTTTCCGTACCCCCTCCCCCCCCCTTTTGAGCCTCACGTGATTAATGGACGGCCCCTTACTAATGAAACACACACACAGAAGCACACAAAATAATAATAATATTCATCAGAAAAAAAATAAAAAAATATGGAAGACAACAAATTAGGTACAATTTTATAATTACACAGCATTCCAATCCATAGGTGTGTAAATGTGTGTGAATTGGGATTGTAATTGGCCCTGGCTCAGCATTGTTTTGGAGCAGTAAAAAACAGTGTTGCTAGTGCAATGTATATAAATTTTGACGAGCTCGTTGGTGCATTCGGTAGAACACCTGCCGTGGGCATCGATGGGTCGTGGGTTCGAATCCCACCGGGAGCACATGCTTATAATTTTCTGTAGGCATGTTTTCCCCACGTCTGGTAACTTCGGGCATTGATCGGGTGGGAGGAATATCTAAATTCCGACTGGGTAACGAACCACCGTTCATAGATGGAATAACCGTGAAGTGCATATTGCGCGTTTCGGTTTCAGTCTATGGATTTCCGAATGCTCGAAGTAAAAATTAGGTCGACAGCGCATCATTGACTGATGTTCTATGGCTGAGCTACCATCCACTTGATGGTAGCTCAGCCATAGAACATGCCATAGAACCTCATGCTCGTCTGTCGATATGTAACATAAAAAAAAGGACTTCTCAAATGATACTAACTACTCTATAAATTTAGTGCTGATTTAATGTTATTCTCTGCTCTTATATTATAATTTATCGAAAATCGAAAAGCTCATACAATAAATAAATTTACCAGAAGTATACGGGATGGAGTAAATAACTACAGTAACAGAATACATAAATTATATTATTATTGTGATTGTATGAAATTTTTAATTAATTAATGTAATACATTCAGTCAGTATGTTCGTTTTAATTGAATAAATGGTTTTTTATTTTTTGTCAGTTTGTTTGTCATGCAAATCTTCAAAACCATTGAATTGATTATCATGTGGTTTTCACTGAATAATTTTGTTAAATATAAGATTTACTTATGTGTTCCTAAAAACTAGGTTAATAGAAATGAAAATGAGTGTATGAAAAATTAGAATGTTGAAGATATTGAGTTAGTATGAAAGGAAAACGCCTAAACCGTTGATGTTTTTTTTTATTTTTCAGGGCTTTGGTTCGTAAATGTATGGAAGTACTCTTCTACCGTGATGCCCGTTCGTTCCCTCGCTACCAGCTCGGTGTGGTGACCTCAGCCGGAGTCAGCATCAGTGAGCCCGTTGAACTCAAACATGACTGGTCACTCGCTCACATGATTAAGATGAAGTAGATCATTAATAAATGCTGTTTTATGATACATTGTGTTTTATTTATACACCTTAAAAATCCCCTCACCCCTCAAGCCGCCATAATGAGGCCAACGGGATCGCGATAGCGTACTGCCGCGAGCACCCGGCGGTCAGGCCAAATGGCCCCCCTCCTCGTCCCGCTTGTGCATCCTTCCCATGCTCAACATGGGAGGTGTCCGCGGGACGAATTTTTAGTCAAACTTGTTGAGACAGAACTAGTGATTTCGAACTTACAACAATGTTGTTATCAACCCCTTCGGGGCTTCAAACATCCCTCAAGTTTCTCAAACATTGATCACCAAACACTACCACACTTTTAAAAGCGAGTAATAGTGAACAACCTGGGAATCGAACCCGGGACGTATGCTCTTACGGATGAACGTGCGACCGCAACGTTACTTACATGTATTATAGCTCTCATGTTCTAAATTGAAATTGTAGATCTATGATATACTTATATAAAATTAAATATGAGCTAAGGTTATACACACACATTATAACTCTGTTGTATGTGTGTGTCATTGTACTCCTAAATCGCTGGACCGATTTTGATGAAATTTTTGTGTGGTTAAGTAGGTCCAGGATGGTTTAGACTTTAGATTAACAATTGGACTTGGTAGGTGGAACTGCAACGTGTTTCGGGAATATTTAATTTTTCGAAGACAACATTCAAACGTGTATGTTGGGGTCTGCTAGTAATTAGTATTTTTATAAAATTTTACTGAAAAATTGATAATGTATTCATAAACTATTGAATTATAATAAATTTACATGATTTACAAAAAGTTTTTCTTTGTAAAAATAGTATAGTGACCATTGTTGATCGAAGAGTGACCCTAAAAATAAATAGTTTTTACATAATATACATGAGTTATCTTTATTTTTTTTTTAATGTTAGATACCGACAGACGAGCATGAGGTTCACTTGATTGTAGGTGATATCTCAGCCACAGAACACCAGTCAATCATGCACTGACCTACTTTTTACTTCGTAAACGCGTAATACGGTATTTCTATCTAAGAACGATGGTTCGTTACCCGGTCGGAATTTTGATATTCCTTCCACCCGTTCAATGCCCGAAGTTACCAGACTTAGGGAAAACATGCTTACAGAAAGTTATAAACATGTCGTCCCGGTGGGATTCGAACCCACGACCCATCGATGCGCTCGGCAGGTGTTCTACCGAACGCGCCAACGAGCCCGTCAAAATAAGTTATTGTCTATTGATATTGATTTAGATAAAGAAATTACATTGTAAGTACATCTTAGCAATTTCGGTAGGTTTTCAACAAGCAAAAATTGTTAAGAGAAGACACTGGATTTATTGATAAATATTCTACTAAACTGATAATTGTAATCTACTACGTTATTCCTACAATAATAAAAACGAATATTATTTAATATTATAATGGATTTGGCGAAAATAAATAAAAGGGATATGTCAATAACCTAAAAAAGTCGGATAATAATTAACAATACAACGGAAGATAATATTTTAATAATCAAATATTAAGTCAAATTACTCGAAAAAACTAATTTATAAAAAAAAACACAGTATTTTTAAACGCACATAAGTTGGTTTGTTTGAAAAGATAAGTCAATAAATGCTCAAAAAATGTGGAACGCTTCACGATTTTGCGTGTCATCCTTGCGCAGGGGCCATGCTAATCTTCTCTGTATCGTTCCAATTTTAGTATATGTACTGCCGAAGCGAGTACACTAATACTACTAAAACTGTTTTATATATACTTAACACGCGAAAACACTTCGTTAACGCGATCCAGAAAGAGAACATTTTTTTTGTAGTTCCAGAATGTGACGATAGAGTGCACTGTTTTTAAAAATTTAGTTTAGCCTTAGCGACATCTTTTATCATACTTACTTACTTTTTTATTACTAATAAATAATAATCTTAATATATTTTTCAGAAAATAATGTCGGTGTAAAAGCATGGTAGATGTCAAAAGAAATTTAAATATTGTACATTACAATACGATATAAAAGTGTTTTGTCGAATCCCGGGCAAAACAAGATTTTAATATTGTCTTTTATTAACGCACACACAGTATCATATTATATTTAAATAAAATAGCATTTACCGAATTTAAACGTGTTTTATTATTGAAAACATTATATTATTTATATTAAGAAACAAGAGGACACTGTTAACTAATTTTGCTGTAATATAGAAAATTATAGCAAATATCCAGATGGCGTTAGTATGGCAACTTTATGAAAATTCAAATAAGACTAATTGGCTACTTGACAGTTATAACAATAAAATATGTAATCTACTGGATATGGTAGTTTATATGTTAAGGATAATTATTCAATATGTTTTTTGCATTAAATTAAATTATAAATATTTTATTTTTGCAAAATAAATTTGCAATTTTTTATCTGTCGACTAAAAGTAATGAAACGGCAGCCCTGCCATGATTGAACATCGTATGATGTCATAGCACTCATATTACATGTAAACAAAACATCTGATAATTAATATCGTGTTATTTTATTATTTTTATTGAAGCTAACTTATGAAAAGTTTCATTAAATGGAGCCAGGATATATAAAATCTGTTAGTGCAAATATATCCAAAGTATAATTGTAGTGAATTTATAGTCGCAAATTTCTTAGTGTTATCCTAGCCTTTGCTCTGCAGAGTTATGGAAAACAAAAACTTCCATGTAAGTACTTGAATAAACAAAGTAATACACCATTTATAAATAGTGATAAGATTATTAAGCAGATAATATTAATAATTCTTAGGCTATAAAAAGTGTAAATAGTTATAAGATTAAGGAAATGCTTACTTACATACAAAGTGTTTTTATAATTTTAGATCTTCACAATGATGCTGCAAACATGCAGCGGCTTTTTAAATGTGCACTCATACAAGTAAGGAGCCAAGTTGCACTGCCACTGAATGTTATTGGAAAAAATAAAAACTACAAGCACTAATACTCTGAAGTGCATATTATTAAAAAAATGGGTACACCGTAAAGGAAACAGAAATAATTCCTTATACAAGACGGAGATTATATACTTTATAACATAGAAATGAATAAAAAATTGTAGAAGTGCTAAATTCTAAAACATTAACATGGTTATGAAGACAAAACAACGCAATTGCTCTTATTGAATTATTTGAGCTCCAGATTTAAGATTTAATTTCATATTATAGCAGCATTTCCTAATGAGATTTTTAATGGTGATACGGTAATAAAAATAAATTATCGAATTGATGATATAACAAACATATTTATTGCCAAGTATTGATTGAAGATTTGGCTAAATACATAGAAGACTTATTGTCTGAATTAGTGGCTTTTTGGAATAAATTTGTCCATATCAGTACCAAATAAAAACAATTGAATCATAATAAATAATGTATTTTTAATTTCCATTTACCATCACTGATTAATTGCAATTGCAGGAATCATTGCACATGCAATAACAACACAGTAATTTAGATATTTTAATAGTTTCTTATTAAGTATAGTATGAGATTTTAACAGAAGATTCTTGCAAATTTGTAAAAATCTATATCAATATGAATCCTTAAACTTGCTACCTGGTTTGTTTTGATAATTTACAGTTAGAGTTAGTTAGTTAGTTTCCTTTTTTGCAGTAATAGTTCTTCTATATGTTTAAATCCTCTGTCTGCAATGTAGACGCCAAGTTCTAAACAATTTAATGCTAACTTTATCCACTGCTTTCGACGTTTAAACATTTAAGTACGTGTATAAATTAATTTTCAGGAGATTTAACGGTAGTATTTCCACACATTGACACGGCACACTTCTTGTACGTTGTACATTTTCCAAGTATTTTAATTCTATTAATAAAAATATTTTTAATCTTTCCTCTCAAATGCGCTTAGAGCGTTGTATAATAATTCTTAGCTCGTTTTGTTTATATAAAATTTGAGTTGTGACATCATTGCCGAAAATGTCATGTGACCGGCAGCTTTCGCGCGAAATTCAAATTAATGAAAATAAAATATTTTTTAAAAATTAAATATCGCTTATTTTAAGAAAAGGATGATTGTGGAAGGTATAAAATGAACATTTACACATGTTTAAATACTTTTCCGAAAACTGTCAAGTAGCCAATTTGACAGTTTGCCGCTTTCTGAAAGATAATCTAAACTACGCGTTGGGATAAAAAAAAATTGTGTGTGTGTACTGTGTACCAGAGTACACAATAAGAAGTGAAACTTCTTTACGCTATATCATTTTTGTACTATTTGCAACTTCACGAAAATGGGGTAGATAAGGCTTAAGCCTTAAGATAACAGATTTTATCACTTTCAAATTAATATATTGTTATTCTTATTTCAAACCAAACTTCAAAACTAATATATTGTTGTTATTATTATAATATATTACATTATATTCTTTACGTCACTATACTAAACTTTGATAAAAAAAGCAACATGGTGCGTAACCGAAAAACGTGACGATACTTACAAAATTTCTCCCATACGTCGATAAAGAACTTCAATAATAAATCGGGTTTTAATTCGTTAAAAGCTTCAAAAGGGAATTCGAAAATTATAGAAAGTACCAGGACATCAGAAATATGGAACAAGTATTATATCAACGTATACTGGGTTAATAATTAATTACACTAACGTTATTAGTTAGCGAAGGTGAAACAGACACAGAAATGTGTCTGTCCCAAGCCCCAGTAAGAGACTCGAGAATTATAAGAAGTACCAGGATATTAGAAATATGTAACAAGTATTCTATCAATGTATACTGGTTAATAATTACACCAGCATTATTAAGCGATGATCAGTGAAACAGACACAGAAATGGGTCTGCCCCAAATACCCACTAGGGGACTCGAAAATTCTAAGAAGTACCAGGATATCATAAATACGGAACAAGTATTCTATCAAACTGTACTGGTTAATAATTACTGCATTATTAGTTAGCTGATAGTGAAACAGACACAGAAATGTGTCTGCCCCATGCCCCACTAGGAGATTCGGGGATCCACTTTGATCCGTCTAAATAAAAAAAAAACAAATATTTCTTAATCCATTTATTTATAAATAATTAAATTCGTTGTATAAAATAAAATTTATTAAACTACATTTATGGCTAGTCATAAATAGAAAAATATTAAATGCATTTCATAAAAAAAATGTTTATTTATTTACAATTATTATAATATTTTTTATACTAAAATTGACAAACTTATTATAGGTAGTAATTGGCTAATACGTGATACATTTTTCAGTATACCTTACTTAATATTTTATAATTATTAATAATGAGCATAATTATTATTAAAATCATTTTTACATAATACATAAAATTAATTGTAATCACCATATATTAGATACATTTCGTAAATACATAATTATATTATGAGCATTTCCAAGAAATAACGGAAATATTATAATATTGTCTGATATATATCTATTTTATTGTATGCCTTCGAAGTTGAGTGGCGTTTCACTTAAGGGACCAGGTTTGAGACCCAGTGAAAATAAAAAGAAGTGATACAGACACAAAAATGTGTCTGCCCCATGCTTCGGTAATTCATTCTTAAGGCTTTTCGATTTCAAACGTAATTATTTAAGAAGGTCTATATTACTTAGAGTCGCGTATTATTTTCAGTTTTTACACAATTATAAAATATAAAAAAAACATAAAATATTTTCAAGAGTATTCATATATTGTTCTTAATAACCAAGATGAGGAACGATTAGAATTTGAAAATTTCGTAACACAACAAAGTAAAAATACAAATTGATCTCTCTTATGCCAATATAATGAATGCAATTTTTTAATCTTAGGTTAATGTATATTATAACTCATATTTTAATATACTTTTACCCACATCGAAATAGTTTATCGTATCTTTGATTAATCAAAATATTTTTCAAATGTTTTAATCGAAAAATTTGAATAATCAAATCATTATAGTAATTACGATTTGAAATTGAAAATTTCTATCGAAATACCTTTAACTCACTTTCTTTACTTTAACTTTTATTAACTCACGTAAATTTTAATATGTTTTTTAATATGTTTTTTTTGAAATCAATATAACCCCAATTATAAAAAGTCCACACAATTTATCGTCTAAAATTGAAGTAACCCGAACACGACCAAAGTCTTGCAAATCAAGGTTGCCTTCAAAGTCCACAAAGTCCAAAGTCCGCACTATTTGTCTAAAACTGAAGTATTTGGTTGATCCAGTCCCGGAACTCCGAGATGCGGGTGTAGACGCCGGGCTGGTTGGGCTCCGCGCAGCCGATCCCCCACGATATGATCCCGCCCAGCACGTACCGGCTGTCCCTCTCCCTTTGGACCACCATTGGCCCCCCGCTGTCACCTGAAATGATTTTTTTAAAACTATTTTATCTTTTTTTTTAATTTTGTTTTATGCTAGATATCGACAGACGAGAATGAGGTTCACTTGATGGTAGGTGATACCTCAGCCACAGAACATCAGTCAATGATGTGCTGTCGACCTCATTTTTACTTCGAGCATTCGGTAATCCATAATCTGAAACCGCACAATTTGCACTTCACGGTTTTTCCATCTCAAACGGAATTTCGATATTCCACGCACTCTTAATGCCCGAAGTGACCAGACGTGGGGAAAACATGCTTACAGAAAATTATAAACATGTTGTCCCGGTGGGATTCGAACCCACGACCCATCGATGTGCACGGCAGGTGTTCTACCGAACGCGCCAACGAGCCCGTCAGAAAGCCTATGTTACTCGTTGATAATATAGCTTTCTATTGTTGAAAGAATTCGGAAAAAGGAAAGATTTGTTTGTTTGTTACGATTTAACTCAAAAACTACTGGACCGATTTTAAAAAATTTTTCACTAGTAGAAAGGTACATTATCAGCGAGTATTTTTTTTTGTGTCTCATCTACATTGCACCCGGCGCGTGTTACTAGTGCTTATATAACTCCGGAACAAGATATCTTAAAGGGGGCGTTACACGGAGGAACAAGAGATCTTAAGGGGGGCGCTATACCTTGAGGAACTAGAGATCTTAAGGAGGGCGCTACACCTTGAGGAACTAGAGACCTTAAAGACGCGCTTCACCTTGAGGAATTAGAGACCTTAAGGGGGGCGTTATACTGAGGAACAAGATACCTTAAGGGGGCGTTACACTGAGTAACAAGAGACCTTAACGGGGCGTCACACTGAGGAACTAGAGACCTTAAGGGGGCGTTATACTGAGGAACAAGATACCTTAAGGGGGCGTTACACTGAGTAACAAGAGACCTTAACGGGGCGTCACACTGAGGAACTAGAGACCTTAAGGGGGCGTTATACTGAGGAACAAGATACCTTAAGGGGGCGTTACACTGAGTAACAAGAGACCTTAACGGGGCGTCACACTGAGGAACTAGAGACCTTAAGGGGGCGTTATACTGAGGAACAAGATACCTTAAGGGGGCGTTACACTGAGTAACAAGAGACCTTAACGGGGCGTCACACTGAGGAACTAGAGACCTTAAGGGGGCGTTATACTGAGGAACAAGATACCTTAAGGGGGCGTTACACTGAGTAACAAGAGACCTTAACGGGGCGTCACACTGAGGAACTAGAGACCTTAAGGGGGCGTTATACTGAGGAACAAGATACCATGAGGGGGCGTTGCACTAAGGAACAAGAGACCTTAAGGGGGCGTTACACTGAGGAACAAGACACCTTAAGGGGGCGCTACACTGAGTAACAAGAGACCTTAAGGGGGCGTTACACTGAGGAACTAAAGACCTTAAGGGGGCCTTACACTGAAGAATTAGAGATCTTAAGGGGGCGTTATACTGAGGAACTAGAGACCTTAACGGAGCGTTACACTGAGTAACAAGAGACCTTAAGGGGGCGCTACACCTTAAGCAACTATAGACCAGTTAAGTTACCTTCGCAGCTGTCAGCGCCTCCCTTCTTCCAGCCTGCACATATGAATATATTGGGGATGTGCTCGTTGTAGCCGGCCGCCTGGTACATCGCCTCGCACGCTGTGTTGTTAATTATCGGTACCTCCACCTCTTGCAGCACGCTGGGAAGTGGACCCTCTGCAATAATAATATAATATTGACGACTGATAATTTTTGACGGACTCGTTGGCAAGTTCGGTAGAACTCCTGCCGTGCGCATCGATGGGTCGTGGGTTCGATTCCCAGCGGAACCACATGTATTTAAATTTGGTGTGGCTGTAAAACGTTTTTATGATGTCTTACAGAGATCTTACCGAGGATTTTCCCTCTTCCCTTACATTGTATCATATATAATATTGTCTTTTATTAACGCGAGTATCACACATTTAAACAAAATACTGTATACCGGATTAAAACGCGATTTATTATTTATATTGTTTAAATTATTTATCCCGACGTTTCGGATGCTTTTCAGCAACCGTGGTCGCGGGAGACTGCAGTATCCGGTATACAGTATTTTATTTAAATTGTATCATATATTCAACGATGCATTACATATTTTTTCTCATTTATAACAAACTTTTTTTTTATTACTACGATGTATTTTTGTAATTTTGTACCTTGCAACATTCAGAAAAATGTGAATAGTCTACACGATCAAAATAACTTACCATCATACAATCGTCCCCAGCCGGTCACGTGGGCAGTTTTACCCACATACGTGTCGTCGTTATCCGGCACACACACTGGCAATATGTTCGGTTGAAAGGTGACGGGCTCGTAGAATCTAGAAAACATTATAACAGATCAGTTTGGACCACAGATAGCGAAAGTATCAGTAGTTGAAAACCAACGTGGTAAATGTTGTTAAAAATGTTTACCACAATATGTTGAGTCCTTTGCCTTTTCGCTGTCAGTTGCTCAAAAAAAAAAAATAACTATGTTGTGTATGAAATTATGTATTTTTATGTGTGACAGTGAATAAATGTTTTCTCTCTCTCTCTCTCTTTCTCTAGTGCACTTTCGCTATCTGTGGTCCAAACCCGATCAACTTGTGAGAAAGTATCGTCATACTGCCATGTCGAGGGCATTGAAATTTGATACTAATTGTATGATCACTTTAATTTAATAGATTTGTTTGTAAATACAGTTGAAATTGCACATTAATGACAAATTCGCGAAAAGAATACTTCCTCGCAAGGCGAAGGTTCCTGTCCCAAAAAAATATATAAAAAAACTACGCTAGACGGCGCTGCAGAATATCAATTTCTATACGAACTCTTACCGGATTAAAATACATATAAATAAATGCTCATTTCCTTTATGAATGAAAGAGCTTTTACCGGATTAAACGACAATACTAAATAAATGATAATAATTATCATTTAAATGAAATAACTTTTTACCGAATTAAAAAACAATAATAGATAAGTTGTCATTTTCATTTAAATGAAAGAAGTTTTACCGGATTAAAAGACAATAATTAATAAATAGTCATTTACATTTAAATGATAGAAGTTTTACCGGATTAAAAGACAATAATTAATAAATAGTCATTTTCATTTAAATGAAAGAAGTTTTACCCGATTAAAACACAATATTACCTTAGCAAAGCCAGATCGTATTCAAATGTAGCAGGGTCGAAGTGTGGGTGGCTCGCTATGATCTGCACCCGTCTCTCCGCGAAACCGTACGGCTCCTCCTCATTGGCCAAGTCGTGTTCACCGAGACGGACTAGGAGTTCTGAAGGTGGAACGCTGGAATAACGTTTTTATCTTAAAAATATATCAAAGGAACATATCCATTCAACGGGCTCGTTGGCGCGTTCGGTAGAACACCTGCCGTGCGCATCGATGGGTTCGAAGCGGAAGAGAACATGTTTATAATTCTCTGTAAGCATGTTTTCCCCATTTGGAATTTTCCTCATTTCCTCATTCCGAGCATTCGGAAATCCATAGACTGAAACCGAATTCAATTCGAACATAAACTAATAGTTTCCTCGGACATCGAACACTCCGCGGACGTGTTACAAAACTTCGTTCGTAGATGAAAATGCCATGATGTGTGGAATGCGCATTTCGGTTTTCGCTTATAGGTTTTTCGAATTCTCGGTGTAAACACAATAATATATCGAACGCGCATCATTGCAAAAATGTAATGTATGTTGTGAAAAATTTAAATTAAACAACAAAAATACCTGCCAAGCGTGTGTCGGGCTAAGAATATTCTTTAACTATAAACTTTTAGGGCTTTTTATTTTGATATAGTTAAAATATGCTTTGTCTGGCTCTATCGAATATAAAAAGACTACAGAACGAAAGAAACAAAACATATTTTAACTATATCAAGCATATAATACGTTTATGAATAAGGCCGTTAGTATTTTGTAACTATATTAATATAATATTGTCTTTTATTACACACATTTAAATAAAATACATTATACCGGATTAAAACGCGATTTATTATTTATAATATTTATGCCGAAATTTCGGATTTTCAGCAACCGTGGTCGCGGTATACTGCCGCTAATATATCGCGTGTAAATAACAAATCGCGTTTATTTATATAGTATTTTATTTAAACTATAATGGTGTCACGGAACCCTTTGTGCGCAAATCCGACTCGCTCTTGGTCGGTTTTTTGCATAAGTCGTAACGACTACCTAAGTCGTTACGACTTATGCATGAGTCGTATAGAATCTGACATTTTTGGTCCGGCATAGATTGCCAAATAAAATATTCCAAAATAAAATAGGTAAGTTGTTGTCGTTTAAACTGTTATGTTTTTTTTTATATATTTGGTTTTATTCTAATCTATACTAATATTATAAAGAGGAAAGATTTGTATTTTTGAATTTTTGTATTTTTGTATGTAATGAATAAACTCAAAAACTACTTACTGGACTACATAGGCTATGTTTTGTGTATAGTACATCTACATTGCACCCGTGTAAAGCCGGGGCACGTTGCTTGTTGTTAATATTAATAGATACCTTAAACATGCAATGAATGATACCTAATACCAAAATAAAGGAGAAAAACGTTTTCTTTTTTAAATTGCTAACAATCAGCCATAAGTCAGATAGCCGCCTTTGATTCTATACGACTCATATGTGACGTCCTTCGCAGAGGTCAGTATTCAACGAGTCGTGTCTAAGGATTCTGACACGTAGGAATCAGCATTGTCATAAGATTGTTATCTAACCAAGTATTTTTATTCTTTTTGTTGTTAATATAAAAAAACTCGTTGACGGGCTCGTTGGCGCATTCGGTAGAACACCTGCCGTGCGCATCGATGGGTCGTGGGTTCGAATCCCACCGGGACCATTTGTTTATAATTTTCTGTAAGCATGTTTTCTCCTCATCTGGTAACTTCGGGCATTGATCGGGTGGGAGGAATATCTCATTTCCGACCGGGTAACGAACCACCGTTCATAGATGGAAAAACCGTGAAGTGTATATTGCGCGTTTCGGTTTCAGTCTATGGATTTCCGAATGCTCGAAGTAAAAATTAGGTCGACAGCGCATCATTGACTGATGTTCTGTGGCTGAGGTATCACCTACCATCAAGTGAACCTCATGCTCGTCTGTCGATATTTGACATAAAAAAAATATTTTTGGTGGGTATGAGAATAGATCGTAAATTATATTTTATACAGATATTTTTTCCCAATTTTTTTGACAACAATTTAATTTGGTCTAATTTTCTTCATTAGTATAGCCGTGCGAAGCCGGGTCGGCTAGCTAGTTATTAGACATACAAAACCCTCCTAACTAGGTATCACTTACCTCCTCTGCTGTAAAAACCTTATATCGTCGTTGCGCCTGCCAAATTCCATATGTGCATTTTTTTGATTTTTGGTTTTTGCACAAAAAATAATCTTCGTTTTATCCTCTATGTGTTACTAAAATCTTGTTTGTGATATTCGAACAGGAAACGAGTTTAACTTATTCCATATGTGTTTTGACCGTTAAGAAAAACACATATGGTTTTTCGTTGTTTCCCAAAACGATACAAAAATCACAAATGGAACTTGTCAGGCGCAGCGACGATATGCTAATCAATTAATTATATTTAATACTCACTGTTCCACACAATGTGCCGCAGTAATTGCCCAATTTTCATTCAACAGAGCCGCACCGCACTTATGCAGGTATGTTGATGTTCTGTACTGCCTTAGAGATATCTGCCATGGCCATTGACCGAAGCTGGATTTAGTGCCGCCAACAATACGTGCCTGGGGCCACATCCGACGACCGCAAACTGCCAGCACCAATAATGTCGAATTTATTATCATCATAACAAACCTCCTTGCTAGTTTGAAATTTTTATAGTCTGTGGTTTTTTAAAAAAGTCTCTATGTTTTATTGATAATTGACAACTTGCACCAGGCTATAAAAACTTATTAAAAAAAAATTGACAACTCGTAATTTGAAAAAAGAATGTTGAAAGATAAAGGGAAATATTTTTGCGTATTTTTTTAAATGTATTTTATAACATTGAGACTAGATGAATAATCCGCAATTAACACTATGAGTCAAATAAAAAATTTAAGTCACAGTTAGCATTTGTAAAGCATTGCCATTTTTGATAGGCCATTGCCCGTATCTGTCTGCCACGAAACACTTATACTTGCACTTGTATAAATATTAAACAGGTTCCACTTTCTTGCACAAAAATAAAATCAAAACAAAGTCTGACACAATATTACAAATTATAATTAGTTTGACCGCATATTATTTTCGTTTCAAAACTTGGTGTCATAAAACCTCTTTGCACGCAATTAAAGCCGTCACTGTTCCCACCAAAAAAAATTGAGAATCTGTGGTTTTTAATTATAAAATAGTGTGTTCGAAATTTAATTTCATTAAAGCGTCCTTGCACCTTGGCCGTATTCACGCGCGAACTCCGACAAGTCAACTCATTGTTTGTAATGTACATAATATGTATATACAGTTTTTTTAATGTTTATGCGCTCTGCGTGGCCACTACTTAGGGCTTTGACCGAAGGTGGCGTTTGCGGAGGAATATCGAATGGTTATTTTTGAAAATTGTGATTAGAATTATAATTATAGTGCTGCTACAAGCCGAACGCGTATAAATATCCAAGCTATTATTTCGATTCAAATTTGGAACGTTTTATTTTGAAAATTATTTAGAAGCTTATTTTGCGTTTTATAATTTTTCACATCTAAATTACTATAGTATATTTAAAATATTTTACTATGTTCTGATTATAATAATAAAACAAATAAATAATAACTAATGAGGTTCTTGTCCGATTTAAAAAATGACACTTCAAGACAGCTTGTAAAAGTTAATTTGAATAGAGTTATTTTAATTGATTTGGCAAACGTGTAACAATTATGTTTTGTTATTATTTATCTAGACTACTTAGTGCATCAATCATTGCACTTTTCGATGCATAGTTGCCTGGGCGATATTACTAATAGTAATTAGGCTACCAAGTGTTGGCCACAAGTACAAATGTACAGAATTTTGTTTTTTTTATTGTACGAGAGTACAATCAAGTTTTTTTTTTAAGTTCAACTTAAAACAAAACATTGTGACGATATAATAGTACTTTTTCATGCGCAATGTCATCAGATTCACGTATACAACGACCATGACACTCGGCTGTTCAACCACAACCACAGCCCCGGTAATCTTTGTGGTGGTTTTCTAACACGGAAATAATTGAGATTTATGTACCGTCAGGTAAATAGATCCATTTTGGGCCACACTATAATATCATATGATATTGATAGGGGTAGACTAGCATGACCATCAAGAGATATCTCGCGGACGAGTAAAGACAAACTAAGATATATTATATCTCGACATTGACAGCTTTGATAGACAAGATGGACAAATATCTCTACTTTTGACATTAGAAGTCGAGTTTAAAGTGTGTCATGTTAGACCCGGAAGATATAAAGAGATAATCGATTAAAACACGAGAAAACGGTCGACAAAATTTTGTCGTAGTTGTCGTGCTAGGCCAGCTGGGCTAATACTATTTGGAAATTTTCTAATAATTATTCAATAGGCGGGAAATAAAAGGTTTTTGTGATGGTACTAATATATTATATAGAAAATCTTAGGGTTACCAATTTTACGATAGGAAAATTAGTTTTCTTTTTTTAAATTCACAATTTCCCATTGTCTTGAATAGGGGCATGATTATTGCCACTTTTTTATGTCTTAGGGCAATATTCAGTTCATATTGCCCTAAGACATAAAATACGGCCCATAAGCCCAGTAGATTAAAAAAAAAATTGAAAATGTTTTTTATCAATGTTACTTTAGAGTATGGACTCACTTTACTTTAGAGTACGAATATTACTTCCAAATTAAAATACTAACTTTTTTGCTGATTGTACACGGAAGTGTATTTTATATCGAGGTTAGACAAAGAAAATGGCTTCTTTGTAATTATTACTCGTTATTGTCTCAACATAATGAATGGGAAATCATATTATTATTATGAAATAATTGTATTATATTTGATATGTGTATTGTGTATGTTGTTTTGGGCGTTTACATTGTAGGTAGGTACATAATGTGTGAAGCTATATTTTAAATTCAATATATAAAATGTGCAGAACATGATATGAAGCATTAATGAGTGAAAAACGGAAAATTTGCCTTAAACCTGATAATTTTAAATTGATCTAGGTATATGAATAGAAAACTTCACTTGCTTAATTGTTTATTCTTTAAAAATGAAATATTTTCACTCGTTTATAATGAATTACCAGGTACGATTAGTAAGTAGGTAATAAAACTCTACCTTCTTTGTAGTTTGACATATTGTATGCTTCCGTGGTGGTAGTAACTACTGTTGTCGTCTCTGATATGTTTGCAGTTGTCTGTCCTGGAATTTAAAAAAGAACATATGACTCTTTGCTATGGCCTTTAATATAGAGATTAGAGGTATAACAATAATATGTCAACGGGTTTATTAATTTAAAAATAATCATATCTGTGACAGTGGCGTAGCTAGGTGGACAAGAGCTCCGGTGAATAGGACACCCCCCCACACCATCGGCAAAAGTTCTTCAGTCACTACACAAAATTCATAATTTGCAAAATTTCTGAAATGAATAGCGATCCGCCCCGGCATCGCACGGATACAATGTAGATATACTATACACCTATGTTACTCGCTGATAATGTAGATTTCTATTGGTGAAAGAATTTTTAAAATCGATCGAGTAGTTTTTGAATTACATCGTAACAAATAAACCTTTGCTTATAATATTAGTATAGATCGTGAGATCACCCTGAAAAACAATAATGCTTGTGCGAAGTCTCGCAGTATTCTAGCTTCAAGAGCTAGTCTCTCTTTCCGCCAAGAGATATGTCGCGGACAAGAGAAGACAAACTAAGATGTCAGAACTCGATATACTATATCTCGACATCGACAATTTTGATAGAAAATATATCTCGATCGACAAATGTATCTATTTTTGATATTTTAAGTGTAATTGTCATGTTAGACCCAGAAGGAATAAAGAGATATAATCTATTAAAACACGAGAATACGGTCAACAAAATTTTGTCGCGGTTGTCATGCTAGGCCGGCTAGTGCTCTCTCAGCTTCGGGTTCAGCTCAGGTTATATCAGAGTTTGTAGGTCAATACTTTGACGGGCTCGTTGGCGCGTTCGGTAGAACACCTGCCGTGCGCATCGATGGGTCGTGGGTTCGAATCCCACCGGGACATGTTTATAATTTTCTGTTAGCATGTCTTCCTGACGTCTGGTAAATTCGGGCATTGAACGGGTGGGAGGAATATCGAAATTCCAACCAGGTAACGACAAACCGTGAAGTGCATATTGCGCGTTTCGGTTAAAAAAAGTACATACTTTTCATCACTGCACCATCCAGGCACGTAATAGTTCAAAGTACAGTCAGGACTGAATTTAGGGGAGGGCATCTGGGGCTACACCCCAGCTACAGTGCACAAAAGAGGGGCCACAACAATAGAGACTTGAGAAAAAAATTCAAAGACCGACGAGTAAAAAACCCTTCGTTTGGTAGATTTTTTCGCTATTTTTCCTTTATCTAGTGTAGTTTGTACACATATGATTATATTGTTCTTATGTTTTTTTGGAAAATAATTTGGGGCCCGGGCCTCCATTCTTTTGTTGCCCCAAATCCAGATCTATAAATTCGGCCCTGAAAGTACTACTTTACGGTGATAGTAAATATTTTAAAAGTCCCTTACCTTCATTCAATAGAGTTTCACTGGAAGTACCGTTTTCTGTTGTTGTTGAAACACTCTCAGTTGTTGTTGGAACTGTTGGTGACAGTGTTACATTGACCGTGAATTCTAAAATTTGTTTTTCTGTTGTTGATGTTGTCGTTGATGTTGTTGTTGATGGAATAGTTAATGGACTTGTAGATGCAGACTGTGTTGCCTCAACTATTTGCGAATTTGTAAACGGTTCATGAGTAGATTGAGATGTGAGTATAGTTGGGGGTTGTTCCGATGTTGTTGTTGTTGAATCTGATGTTGTAGTGGCTTCTGTTGTTGTTGTTGTTGAAGTTGTTGTTGAAGTTGTTGTTGAGCTTTCTGATTTTGGAGGGACTGTTAATAGCACCCATCCTTCTGGTGGAGTAATTGGTGACCAGATATCTGCAATTACATTAGTAATACAAGAAAATTAAGCAAATACATTGTTATACGTTGTAAATAAAGTTCTTATCTATACTAATATTATAAAGAGGAAAGATTTGTATTTTTGTATGTTATGAATAAACTCAAAAACTGCTGGACCGATTTTGAAAATACTTTCACCAATAGAAAGCTACAATATCAGCGAGTAACATAGGCTATGTTTTGTATATAGTAAATCAACATTGCACCCGTGTGACACCGGGGCGCGTTGCTAGTAATATAATAAACTTAAAACGGGAAGTAAATGATGTTAAGCTATTTTGTGTAATTCTCACTTATTTTTATATCACTTTTTATAATAAGTATTTTTCTAATATATAAGATAATGGGACTTTACCTGAGTAAATAAACATTATTATTATTATTAAAGCTGTATTTGTTTCCGTAATTTCTCCGTACCAAATACTATCAAAATTCGTTCAGTACTTTTGCCATGAAAACGTTAAAGACAGAATTACTTTTGCATTTAATGCATTTACTATGTTAAATCCAAATCGGTTTTAATATTTTTTTTATAGAACCCCTTATTCGGTCTTACTAAAAGTGATAGTTCGACAGCGCATCGTTGATTGTCCTATGACTCAGCCTTACGATCGCCAGACTGACATAAAAATGCTCCTGATACCCTTTTATTAAGTAGTGTGTAATTATATGCATCATCAATGACTAATACGACCTTCTAAGAACTGAATTCTAAATCTAAATATGGATATGAATTTTTATAACAGGAAAATTTAAATCCAAAAATTAAATGTTTTATTTTCCTTTTACATTACTAAATTAACATAATTATAGTACTAGCTCCGCCCCGGCTTCGCACTGTAGATGAACTATGCCTATGTTACTCGCTGAAAATGTAGCTTACTATTGGTAAAAGAATTTTTAAAATCAGTCGAGAAGTTTTTGAATTAAATCGTTACAGACAAACAAAAATCTTTCCTATTTATAATATTAGTATAGATGTCTGAACTTTTCCAACTATATTCGAAATTTAGATATTTGTTTTGTAAGCTAACCATTGTTGAAAAGAGTGTCCATGGAGTTTCTTGCCGGTTCTTCTCCATGAGACCCACTTTTTGGAACCGTGCAACTAGACGTTTCATAAGAGCCTGCAAAGGCCTATTTGAAATAAAAAAACTTTTGATTTTGATTTGACCCGTTTATAGTCCGAAGTGACCAGATATAGGGAAAAACGTATTTAGGTTAAATTCTAAAAATAAACACGAGATTCGAATCCGCGACCGATTGGAACACAAGTTAGTTGAGTAAAAAACGTAAAAATATTTTCAATAAATCATTAAAACTTATCGGATAACTAGATAGAATGTAAACTCAAAAAGTACAACTACCTTCATTATAACTTTTCAAACTGACAGAATAGGTATTTACAAAGATCAACGACAGGTCATTGAACGAATTATATTATGTACTTTGTTTTAATAAATCATCGTCTAGTGATTTCTACTCGTTTGCTTTTCCCATACCTTCGTAAATTGTTTTACTAACATACTTTACCCTAAGTGGCTTAGTATATAGTATTCACCGAAAAACAATAATTGTTTTCTTAAAAGAAAATCTACTTGAAGAAAATCCCTTCGAAGGGCTTTCGGGACGGAATCTCACCGGGACGACATGTTTATAATTTTCTATAAGCATGGGCATTGATCGGGTGGGAGGAATATCGAAAGTCCGATCGGGTAACGAACCACCGTTCATAGATGGAAAAACCGTGAAGTGCATTGTGCGTTTCAGTTTCAGTCTATGGATTTCCGAACGCTCGAAGTAAAAATGAAATCGACAGCGCATCATTGACTGATGTTCTGCGGCTGAGGTGTCACCTACCATCAAGTGAACCTCATGCTCGTCTGGCGATATTTAACATAAAAACAAAAAAAAAAAAAATTAAAAAATCAATATTTTTTTGAAACATTTGAATCTGTTGCTTTTAATACTACGTTTTACACATTGTGCTTCCGTATCCATTCCGATGCTTTCTAACAGGTGCATACGAATGTGGACATACGTGGTTTCTAAACATGGCATTACTTGTGGGAGGAAACAGTTTGCAAATTAATAGAAATGTTGTTACAAAGCGGATGTTGTAGGATATCCCGCCTAAGTGTTTTAATACGACTTCTATTCCTAACAAATATTTCTTACCCACCACCTTTTTCGTTTTTTTTTCGAACGCGACGAACCACCGAACTGAACTGAACTGAACTAACAAAGGCACACGAATTCTTAACAACTTTATATTGCTTAAAATACTTATACTTAATAACATTATTTATATATATTATTATATATATTGCCACAATATAGAAAATTACAGTAAATATCAACTCCGTAGGAACAGATGGCGTTAATATGGCAACTGTCACCTTTCAGCCTGCCCGTGACCACGTTTGCTGAAAAGCATCCGAAACGTCGGGATAAATAATTTAAACAATATAAATAATGAATCGCGTTTTAATCCGGTATACAGTATTTTATTTAAAAATAGATGTAAATTACTAATGAGCCATAGAATACCCCGTTCGTTGTTGAAATAGCATAAAGTTCCTATAACACATGTTTTTATATCGCGATGTTTCTATTTGTTTCAAAAAACAACTGAAGTGTGATTAATCTCCAAAACATTACTCCTGTTAACTTTTACGTGGTGTTTCAAAAACATTCTATTTGCATCATTGTTTCTCAGTGAATATAAAGCCTTATAGTGCGGTCGTGCTTAACTAATCCGATCACGTATCCAGGCCAAACACGAGTTGGAATATTGTAGTGTCAGTGAAATTATTCACTTTCACAATAAACAATTTAGAGGTCGAATAGGTTTCTGAAACCAAATCGAGACTAAACTGACATTGATTCTTACAAAGATTCTAGCACGAACGACTAGCTATCGAAAGAGTATTCGAATCGTCCATCTGTCACAACTGACATACAACTATGATAAATCATTTCAAATTTCATACAAATGACAGCTCGACGATACGAATACTTTTTCGATAGCTAATCGTTCGTGCTAAGCCCTCTGATCAAATTACGTTTGATGATAGTACTATTACAACGGAAACTACAATTAGGTTTAAAAAAAAGATTTAATTCATACACAAATGAAATAGTGAAAAATACAATATGAAGAGCTCTAGGGGCCTAGCAAGAACGACTATCGAGAAAGTTTTCGAATCGTCAAACTGTCAGTTGTATGAAAAATTTCATACAAATGACAGTTCGACGATACGAATACTCTTTCGATACTTATTCGTGCTCACCCCTCTGTATGAGAAATCATTTGAAATTTCATACAAATGACAGCTCGACGATACGAATACTTGTTCGTGCTAAGCCCGTGAATATAGTGGGCTTAATCAGAATAAGTCTGCAAAAGGCTGTATAGTCGTATAGATGGTGTATGTAACAGTACGATTAAAATAATTATTGACTTAATGCAAAAGTATATTTGTCTGTCTTAACGTTTTCAGGGTAGAGCTGAACCGATTTTCATAAAATTGAATGGTGGGGATGATGAAATAAAAGTAACAAACTTCTTATGAGAGGACACAATATGTAGGCTACGTTGGAAATAAAATTTAGCAGCGATAACACTAATGGGGCACGGGGCAGACACATTTTTGTGTCTGTTTCACTAACCATTTTTCTATAAAGGTGATTTCTATACCCTATGCCCTATCCGACAAAAAAAAATTTTTTTAATTTGTTTCTCCGGGACAGGCGGACAAACAATAAGGATAGGAACTAATAAATATAAAAATATTTAACTCACCATCAGCTACTGTTGTTGGCTTTTCTGGTGTTTTCGTCGCTGTATCAACAGTATTCGACGACCAAGTGACGAAAGGTGGAAATTCGGTTGATGTTGTAGTGAGAATCTCTGCTTCAGTGGGTCTTGTTGTTTCTATTTCTGTTACTTCTTGTATTGTTGTTTCTTTGAATTCTGTCGTTTCTGGCACTGTTGTTTGTTTCTCTGTAACTTTTACTGTAGTTTCTGTTGTTGCTTTTTCAGTCAGTTTTGATGTTAATTGTGATTCAGTTGCCTGTTCAGATTCTGTTGTGGTCATAGCTTCAGTAATTTTAGGAATAGATTCTGTTTCTACTGCTAATGTTTCAGTAATTATTTCTGTTTCCTTCTCTATTTCTGTTGTAGTTGGTACAGTGGTTGTAGTTGTAGTTGTTGTTGAGCTTTGAGTTGTTGAAGGAGCACTTGTTGTTGTTGATGTAGTACTTGTTGTAGTTGATGAGGTACTTGTTACTGTCGTAGTTGTACTTGGTTCTGTTGATGTTGAACTTGCTGTTGTAAATGTAGTACTAATTGTTGTTGGAGTGGGTTTTTCTTCAATGTTAGATACGGTCGTATTAATGTAAGTGATTATAGGGACTGATGGCCTTGTATAAGATGGTCGAGAGCTTGTAGACTGCGGTATTATAGTTATATTTAATCTAGGTGGTATTGGTATAGGTTTTTTAGTTGGCGGTCGTTTAGATGGTATTCTGAAGGGAGGTTTTCTAGTAGCATTAAATGTTGTTATTGGTTTTGTTGGTCTCGGTTTACCAGTACCTGTGTATTGCGGTCTTGTAAAGTTAGTCGGTCTATATGTTGGTCTGGGTTTATACGTAGGTCTGACAGGTTTTCTTGTTGGTTTTGGTTTTTCTGTTGTTGACTGCGTTGTTGTGGCTTCAGTCGTTATTTTTACTGGTTTAGGTGTAGTTTCTTGATTTAGAATATAACTGGTATCACTTGAAACGCTTTGATATGTAACTAATTTTGTTGGAGTTTCAGTAGATTCTATCTTTTGCGTTGTTTTTATTGATTCAGTAGCTTCTTGTATGGTTGAACTAATTGAATTCGTTGTTTTATCATCTATAATATTATCTAGAGTTGTATGGCTGTCTAATTTGTTGTCTTTTTCATTTGGTTCTGTTCTATCTTGAGCTCTATCTGTTGTTGTTAAGATATCTGTGGCATTCTGTAGATCACTGGGTTTCTTCGTCGTACTAGGCTTCTTAAGTGGGAATATATCTGGTATATTGTTGATGCTTTGTAATTTATCCTCTTGTGGATGGACGAAATTAGAACTATCTATTGTATTATCTTCTATGTTATTGATGATACTTGGCAGAATGGTTTTGTCAGGGATTTGGCAGCAGGAGCCAAAGTAGAATCTGTCAATGCATGTTCCTAGATGAGATCCGTTGGCTTTGAGGCAGTCTATGGCGAACATGCAAAGACCCTCATCTCCTGTTCTTCTTGAGACACAGGGTAAGTGCCTTATATTCCTAGCTACAGGGACCGGACCTGAAACAAAATAAATATATTATTAGTAATGTTAACATTCAGCCACTCTTTTTATGTTAGATCTTAGTATACGAGCGTGAGGCTAACGTGATGGGAGGTAGATATATGACTTCTAACATTTTTAACTGGTACTGAAACACGCAGTTCGTTAGCCGGTCGGAATATCATTATTCCTCCCATTCGTTTAATGCCCAAAAATACCAGACATATAATACTGTCTAGACGTAAAATATCGGACAATATATTTTCAGAAAATTATAAAAATGTCGTCTCCTCCGGGATTCGAACCCGCGTCCCATCGGAACGCAAGGCATCAACGAGGCCGTCAAAGTCAGTTTTGAGTCAAAAGATCCAAGCCAATGTAAATTTCATTACACTTTTTTATCTACTCTGTGGTGCCAACAATGCATACAATAGTATTAATTAATAATTAATAGTATTATTCTAAATATATCGTTTCCTATTTTTCTAAGTACAGTTACAATAATAATAATTAATGACATGACTCTATTGCTACGCATTAAGAACACACAAACATATTATATGAGACAAAGAAATCTTAAAATATCGTATTAAAATGTAACAAAAATTTACGAACAGATTAATTATAGACTTTTTGTAATTTGTCGTATGAAAGTATATTTAAATTATAAAGGTTTTTTAAAGGGTCATGCTGAACTAAAGCCACGATAACATGATTTTCTTAAAGTTTCAGACTTATTGATCTGGAAATATATATTTTTTTGAATGTTAGGTTTTAAGTATAACATATTTAAATTCAAATATTTTTCAGATAGACTACAATTTTGTGTATTGTAGTTAATTTACTTATTACAACGCCATCTTCTGTCTTGTTGCCGAATTACAAAATAAACGAAAATCGTTCCTTTTTTTACAAAATTAAGGCGCATTGTCGAATAATGCGACAATTATAGATGGCGTTGAATAGCATAATTATGTTGTTAATAATATTGTTTGTTACGTCTTGTTCTTATTTTTATATGAATTTGTAAAATATTAAATAAGTCTTACATACTATTAGTGAGTAATATGATTTTTAGTTAGGTGAAACCCTTTATATATTCAAAATTGCTTAGAAAATCTGTCAAAATATTAAAAAGAACACTTTCGCTATGGTGTTGATAATAACCTTAAAATATCTTGTTTTGTGCGTCATTGAGTAGTTTCATAGCGAACAGTTAGAATCGACACAGGTACCGTTGTTTTGGTCTAATAACACACATATTATGTGTTATAAATGCTTACGTAAAGAAACTGAGATATTTATGATAATGTAAAATACTTTTTTTGGGAATTCCGAATAGAATAAACAAATTTAAATAATTATATTTTATTATCTACTTTATTATATTACTATAAACGAACGATGTGGTAATTGAGACACGATGACGTCATAACTAGCGACATCTGTAATTAACACTATGACGTCACAACTTAACGACATAACACGATCACTGACCGCTTTGGAAGCCTGAATCGCGCTATTTAAACTTTGATTTAGTTACTTTATAAACCTTTTTGCCTCAAAACTACTAGCTAGGTTAGACTCCGCCCGGACGGACATTTCACCTCAGACCCGCGTACAGCGCCTTCGCCGGCAAAGGCGAGGACACTTGTTCCGCGCATCCCTCACACGGGTGAGCTACCTTTAGGGAACACAATCCCGTGCTTGTTTTTCAATCCCGGAATTTCGGGATTTTTGATGCGTAATAATATTATCTAGGCAAGGTCAAGGCGCATCGGATTACGGAATGCAAAATAAACCTGTTTGTGGCAATCCCGAAAATCCCGGGATTAGCCAAGTACAGTCCCGGGATTAACGGGACCAGAAAATGGCCGGGATCCCGGGATCCCGGGATCCCGAATCCTATTGTATTCCCTAGCTACCATCCAGCCCTTCAGGCTCCCTCCCTTCCTACGGTAGCCCAAGCCGAGGTACGTGTCTCGTAGGAGACGCCCTTAGGCGTGTCGAAACAAAACCCCAAACTTCAAGGCTGAGCCACAGTGCTCGCCAATCTTGTCCGCGTTAAGCTGCAGAGGCCACTAGGGCCAACAGTGAGATACCATACAAAAAAAAAACTACGCAGCCGGTGCTTAAGTCAAAGATGCTCTGGTCTGGTCAAAGATCAAATAAAGGTTTGAAGTAAGAACATATGTTACAAGACGTTTAATCTATGGCTCTACATACCAAAGCCGCCATACACTCGATGTTTACAAAAGTAATTATGTCTATGACACGCACCCGTACGTGCTACCTAGCAGTTTAATTTCCTCTTGAGTAGGGCTTCAGCGATAATATTCCCTAATGTATACATTACTAGTGGCATCATAGGGTCTTGAAGGTCAGTGGCACTAGAGCCCTAGGCTTTAGTAAGCGCTCTAAACACAAGTACTCTTGATACTTTGATTGAATTTTCCTGGGAAACATAATTAGAAATCCTAGTCATAAGAATTTTATCTAGGTCACGATTTCAGTACAATCAGTGACTTGACTCATCGTAGTTGTTTTAACATAAACAAACATTTTAATTACATCTCAATTATTTTGTGACTTTGAAAGATTATAATCTAGACATACGTTTGCGTATAATAACAATAATTATCAACGTCTTAAGAATATACATTATTTATTTATTTATTGCGCCAACAAAGTACACACTAATACACACGAGACAAACACAAAACAAGGGTAGGTATAGTACTTAAACGGAATAAAATATATGAAATTAAAAGTTGTAAGTTAAATTCAATTATAAAAGTTAAGGGACAAAATTATCTAAGAAATACAAAGAATATGCGGTGATATTAGTTATTTCGACTATGTATTTGCGTGTTGTTCCCACGAGAATGTAAGTGCGTGCTCCTATTTCACCATGCCTACTGCTGATAGAGGACAAATCTTTGTTTTTTTTCTGGTTTATATTTTTTTATTATTATAGTTAATAACATAAAGATGTCATGTGGAACATGGTGTAATGGTTGCAGCGCCTTACAAATATTTTGTAAAACAAAAAATTGGCGATTAAAAAGAGTGACGAAGAGTTTCTTGCCAGTTCTTCTCTTCCGTTCTACGCCCTTGATTTGAGAACTGGCGGTAAATGTAAAATTAGAAGCATTTAATATGTACTTTTTACTGACGTTCATAAGTGTACATTGTGTTACCTAAATGAATAAATGATTTTGAATTTGAATTTATCGCCGTAAATTACATTTGTTGTGTGTGTGATATATCTTTATATATATAATTCTTCTGTGAGTGTGTATGTCACTGAACTTCTCTCAAACGACTGGACCGATTTTGATGAAATTTTTTGTGTGTGTTCAAGGGGATCTGGGAATGGTTTAGATTCACAAAAAAGTTTGAAATTTTCAAATTAAAGACGTGTAGACAGGACAACGTCTGTCGGGTCCGCAAGTTCTTTATATACCTATTTGAGCTTTTGATTTTTTTCTTTTTTTATGTTAGATATCGACAGACGAGCATGAGGTTTACTTGATGGTATATACGTATGAAATTAAAAGTTGTGAGTTAAATTCAATTTTGATGGGCTCGTTGGCGCGTTTGAACACCTGCCGTGCGTATCGATGGGTCGTGGGTTCGAATCCCACTGGGACGACATGTTTATAATTTTCTGACTGTCCCCACGTCTGTTAACTTCGGGCATTGATCGGGTGGGAGGAATATCAAAATTTTGACCGGGTAACGAACCACCGTTCATAGATGGAAAATCGTTAAGAGGATATGTTGAGAAAAATGCGGTTTTTCTATTACGTGTAACTTGTTCAGGCTGTGGATTATTGATATGAAATTTTGGAATTTGTTTTTTGACTATATTTCGCAGTTTCGCTCAAAAGGAAAACATGTTTCAATGAAATTTTCTCGATAGAAAAAATATGTGAAGTTATGTCTATTTTTACACTTTTTTGGCTCCCAAGGCATAACGGCAAAGAGTTATTTAATTTAATTTATTTTAAAGGATGCAGAATAAATGTTTTTTTTGAGATTGCTCCAAACCGTTTTTTAATCAAATAAAGTATTGTAAAGTTATGAAATGAATTAGTTTTGGCACATACGTTGTTTTATTCCGAGCGCGTTCAAGCTACAGCTATCTCTATTTTTTACATGTCTCAAGTAAATATTTCAATCTCGCTCGCTCACCTTCATTAGAGCGATTTGTCGGCCTCCGAGCCTCATCGACATAGGCCCTTAAGCTAGCAGGAGCATTCGACATCAACGCACACGCAGCCGTCAGGGACAAATATGCCCCAGAATATCCACGTTTTAGATTCTCTCCCTAAGTATCTTGAAAATATACGAGGACAACGCAAATCAAAACCAATATTATTAAGAAGAAAGATTTGTTTGTTTTTTATGATTTAATTCAAAAACTTTTTTATTTTATGATATTTTAAACTCTTTATTGCACAAAAAAGTAGTGTACAAAAGGCGAACTTAATGCCTCAAGGCATTTTCTGCCAGTTAACCTTGGCTTTGTGGAGAGGTGTGTAGGCAGTGCAATAGTAAATAAAAGAAAATGGAAAAAATTAAAATCTATTTTTCTTACATAAAAAAACAGAAATAAATAAAAATTGTGAAAAATGAAAAAAATAGCAGGTTAATAATTTAAGATAGTACTCTTCGACCCTCTTCCTGAAGAAGTTCTACTAGACCGAATTTAAAAAATATTTCACCAATAGAAAGCTACATTATCAGCAAATAACAGTACATCTACATTGCACCCGGGCGAAACCGCGGCGGGTCGCTAGTAGCATAATATATGTATGTAGGTATCTTCTAACCTTCAACTCGAAGAATATCGGTAGTTACTCTAATAAAAATCAAAATTTTACAAAATAATATAAACAATGAACAATTATTACTATTGGGTATAACAATAACGCAAGCGTCCCGCTAGGTTAAAGTACTCCATACGATTTTATCTTCCACTCATTAACTAATAAATTATCTAATAGATGATTTAACTATAGCCTTTAGAAAATAACGAATTAAATATTATTTTTTTTATAAAAAATCCTTTTATTGTGTTCCAATTTCAAAATCAACATGTCAAGAGATGAGTCAGCTGATTTCACATGATTATGTAAAATATTTGTCACCGTGTGTCATCGAGAGAAAGTAAGCAAGTGGTATACATATACGTAATTATGTTGTTGTTAAAGCACGGATTACGAATCACAAATCGGGATATACCAAATCACATATTTCTGTATATTTTTTATGTTAGACTAGCAACGCGCCCCGGCGTCACACGGGTGAAATGTAGATGTACTTTACAGAAAAATGTTAGCCTATCAAAATCGGTTCAGTATCTTCGGTGATTAGCGTAAACAAACAGACAAACAGACAGAGAAACAAAATATTAAAAAAAAACTGGGTTTGTTCTATTTCTCTTCTTACATCCCCTGACTCTGTTTTTAGTATTTTTTTCTATTTACAGACATTCGAGCTCTACAGTTTTATTATATTATGTAATATAATAGATAAGTGATGCAAAAAATGTGGAACGCTTCACGATTTTGCGTGTCATCCTTGCGCAGGGGCCATGCTAATCTTCTCTGTATCGTTCCAATTTTAGTATATGTACTGCCGAAGCGAGTACACTGTTATTACTAAAACTGTTTTATATATACTTAACACGCTAAAACACTTCGTTAACGCGATCCAGAATGACAACATTGTTTGTAGTTCCAGAATGTGACGCTAGATGGCACTGTTTTTAAAAATGTAGTTTGGCTTTTTTATATATTTTTTTATGTACAGTTGTTAAATACTGATGACCTTTTTATGTGTGTTTCTAAACTTTGAAGTATAAATTCACAGAGTTCTGCCGTCATGGCCTAAAGGCAAATCCGCGTCTGCCCTTAATGTACTTGACACTTGAAAAATAATATGAAATCAGCTGAATATATTAGAGTTTAAATAAAATACTTTATACCGAATTAAAACGCCATTTATTTTCGGATATATATTTCGGATCGGATTGCCCGACGTTTCGGATGCTTTTCAGCATATATCTTCGATCAACATTTAATACTATGTCAATGGCATATATAGAAAATTACATTAAGTATCAACTCCTTAGGAATAGATGGCGTTAATATGGCAACTTTGTGATATTTCCATTGACATAGTATTAAATAGACTTCAGGTCGAATACAAAATTCACGAAAAAAGTGTACCGATTATTTAAGCCACACCCCTTGTCAAATTTTGAAAAAATGACACTGCTCAATGGGAACAAAGAAAAGAGTGAAGTCGAAATATGATTTTATTAGTTACCAAAATATACATACACACTTGACTAACTTCGAAGACTGGTATTATTAGTATAGTTTATGAAACACCAATGTGTAAATTATCATTTATCTAGTAGGGTACAAATACTATAATATATTTGATAAACAATAATATAATGTTTTATATAAATAGTAATTCGTAAGTTAAATAATAATATCCGCAAAATGTTCCGAATATATACAGATTGGAATATTTTCTTTTCCGTTTTAGCGTGAAAGCGTAACAAACAAAAAAAAAACACTTTTGCATTTTTAATATTACTAAGGATGCTTATCCTTAGATAGTAAGAATTATTTTAGTACTAATCTACTCCATGCATCCACTATTCTGTTACACAATAGTATGCGCATGTGTTGGTCAACCTTGGCCAAACATTTGTAGCGTTCATTTAAAACAGATAATTTTGTTCAAATTTTCAATTATTTGTTAGTTTGAAAGCTTAAAATATATCTTATTTTATATGTACTAACCAAAAATAAGACTCCGTCCGTAAAATTGTTTTTTCGGGAATTATTTTCGCAATTTTTGAATACAAACTGCGTCATTGTGAAACGTCTTAATATTGGCCGTGCTTGAAGAGAACTAAACAAAATAGACTCTCACATTTCAAGTGAGCCGATATTTACCGGCACGGATTTTTTGCGTCGACCCGATATCTAGTATATTGTTGATCGAAGGATATTTCAAATGAGACAACTGTCATCTTTCAGTCTGCCGCGATCACTGTTGCTGAAACGCATTTTAATCCGATATAAAGTATTTTATTTAAATGTATGATACTCGCGTCAATAAAAGACAACATTATCTTGTAAAGTTTTAAATTTAATAATAATAATTAATATATGTGGTATTAAATAATAATCACTTTTGCCTAAATTTTGAACTATGGTATTTTTGGAATGGGTTTATTTTGAAAATATTCACCCTTCACAATTGATATTTACCCCATCAAGGACATATTTTTGTCCTCGATTGCTTTCAGATTAATCTGAGAACGATTCTCCCACAAAAAAACCATTTGTTCGTCACTCATTTGTATGTTAGTAAGTCAGTTTGTCTGTGTACTTTCACTTCCTTTGAGTTGCTTTGATCATCGAGGTCATTCGTGGGGATCTCAGAAATGCATTAAGGCAACATGTGAGGGCTTTTAAAGGAAAACGGGGAAATAATGAGAGATGCAGGGGGTCAAATTTTTTATGTTAGATTAGCTGGTGACCGTGACTTGGCTCGCGTAGGCTTCTTAAGATCAGCCGGTCTAGCATGACAACCGCGACAAAATGTTGTCGAACTCTTTATTTCTTCCGGGTCTAACATGACAATTACACTTAAGGTTGCACTAGTCGCGGGCTCGAAATCACTGGTGGGCGTTGCCAAAAAGCATGCTGTTCTCGCGCACCGCACCGGGGCAGTCATTATTACGTGAGATGCACGATAATTCATAGTAAAAGGGGCGTCTAAAAAAATACGAAAAAGCCTTTGGAAAATCGAGTTTCATGAAAAAACCACTGCATAAATCAATTACAAATAAAAATTATTGTATTCTTCGATAATCGTGCTGTGTCGGTACTGACTTTGTTTTGAAAATTTGATACTTCTTTTATTACTAATTTAAGCCCAAAGTTTTGTTAAAAAATGGCAATAAAAACGAATCTTTGGTAGCTCGTAACTTTTTAAAGGTTTTTTATTTTACCATTCTGTTTCCGTACAGACAAAATTAATAATGAGACAAAACGATATCATATTTAACTTTTCATGTACGGTGCTAAATAGTCGAGTAATACCCCCCCGAAATTTCTATGGATAGAATGTCGACTAGTGTCACCTTAAAACTCGACTTTTAACATCAAAAAGAGATATATTTGTCGATCGAGATATCTTTTCTATAAAAATTGTCGATGTCGAGATATATATCTAGATATCTTATATTTTAGTTTGTCTTCTCTCGTCCGCGAGATATCTCGTGGCGGTCATGCTAGGCCGGCAGCTTCTGAAGCTGATTGAAATTTTTTTTCCCGAAATTCGATTTAACAAGTGAACTCTAACAAAAAAATACAATACCACCAAATAGTTATTTCGTTTTACTCTAATGGTTTATGCACCGCACGCTGAAATAGCTATCTCATCTCATTGACACTCATCGCTATAATTGGCCCAATTAACTCAATTTTATCGTTATAAATTGTTATTCTGATGTATAAACAATAATACTGTAAAGTTTCATCAAAATTCGTTCAGTCGTTAGTTCGTATTTAAGGTCGCTCGCGCGCAATTATTAAATTGTTTTATGTAACACAAAAATATGGAGGAAAATATTTATTTTGTATAATTTTTGCTTTTTTTATATTAATTTTATGTAATAGTATATGTGTTTGTGGATGTAATGTATATATAACAGTGGATAAAATACGTGTATGTGTGTATGTATATATTCAAGATTATTATCGTGACTAATTTTTTTGCACTACCCATTTCTTCAAGTTTGTGTCACTTGTACCATGGGATTGCTTGGAAGACATCGCTGCTTAGCGATAAGGCCGCCCATTGTACTTTTCCTGTATGTGTTTCTATGTTTTTTTGTGTATTTCTGTATTTCTAGTGCAATAAAGTTTTAAATAAATAAATAAGTTCTAAGAACTTTTTGATACCTCGTACATGTCTTACCTTGTAAGTAATCCAAGCCCAAAATCACAGGTCCGGCGGTCACATAACTCAAACTATAAAATATTTGCACTAACACTAACGCTACAGTACAATTGATGGTGACACTACGTATACTGTCCACTAAACTATCAGCGAAACACTTTTTGATATTATCGTTTGTATGGAGTTTCGGATGGCTGTATGGCCATGCGCTTATAGGTGGCCCCATTATGTGTTGTTGCGTTCACCTCTGTTGCATTTCTGATTCTGAAACAATGGAGAATCGAATTTTAAATATATTTATAACAAAAAATCAATTAATAATATTATGTACTATGTCATGAGGAAATAAAATTATATACTTGTTTTTCAGGAAAATTGTTATAAAATCTAATATATAAAATTTCCATGTCACAATGTTAGTTACCGTACTCCTCCGAAACGGCTTTACCGATTTTTACCAATTTTTATATGCGTATTCAGTAGGTCTGAGAATCGGCTACTATCTATTTTTCATACCCCTAAGTGATAAGGGTTGTTCACCCCTAAATTGCTTTTTTAATTTTTGGACGAAATTTTTTAATGTTACATATCGACAGATGAGCATGTTCACTTGATGGTAGGTGATACCCCAGTCACAGAACACCAGTCAATGATGCACTGTCGACCTACTTTCTTCGAGCATTTTGAAATCCACAGACTGAAACCGAAACGCGCAATATGCACTTCACGGTTTTTCCATCTATGAACACTGTTTCTTTACCCGGTTGGAATTTCGATATTCCTCCCACCCGTGCAATGCCTGAAGTGACCAGATGTGGGGAAGAATTGCTTACAGAAAATTATCAACATGTCGTCCCGGTGGGATTCGAACCAACGACCCATCGATGCGCACGGCAGGTGTTCTACCGAACGCTCCAACAAGCCCGTCAGATCACTGGTTTTTTTTCCAACTTACGTTTAATCGTTATAATTTGGCCAATTAACTCAATATCGTTATAAATAATATATTGTTCAATGTATAAACAATAATACTGTAAAGTTTCATCAAAATCCGTTCAGTAGTTTTTGCGTGAAAGAGTAAAAACATTCATCCCTGAATCCCTACTAATATTATCAATTTCAAGAGTTTGTGAGGGACAAACTCTTGAAATTGATAATATTAGTAGGATATTTTTTTTAAAGAATATTTCTAGTGTCAAACTTTTGTTTGTGTGAAGAGTTTTTTTTGTAATGGGTGCCTTTTTTATCTATTCCGTGTGTGTATCATTAACACGGGGATAAAACCCGGGTAAACAAAGAAAAAGCTTTTCTATTTTCCTGTTTGTAAAATGAGCAAAGAACCTCTGACAACTCATCATTATTCGCAGTTTATGTTTTTGTTAATAGCAACATTGTCGCTAAATACCATTACAGTTATTACACAGGGAAATTACCGTTATGGCGCCAGTGGGCAGTCTTAGACGTTTATATCTGAGGTAGCAAAGAAAATAATCCACATAGAGTATCCAAACACATTCGAAAATAATAAATGGATATGGAATATTAAGATTGATATGAAACATTTTAATTAAAAAAATTACTGAACTGTTATATATTGATTTATTATATACTGATTACTATACATTATTTTAAAAAAGCACTACCACTTCACATCAGGTGGGATGTTCAAACAACTGTTTATTAAGTTATAAAAAATATTTTGAAAACACTTAATTCTAATAAAAATATATGTTTTTTTTATTATATAGGGGGCAAACGAGCTTGCGGCTCACCTGATGGAAAGTGAACACCGCCGCCCATGAACATCTGCAACACCAGAGGACTTGCAGATGCGTTTCCGGCCTTTAAGGTAGAAATAGGCTCTCATCTTGAAGGTCCCTAAGTCGTTCCACAATAGTGCTAGACTTCCAAGCGTCAAGATGGTACGGGTGGAACTTGGAGTTTTGTCGCGAGGTGCGGTGGTGAAAGTTAGCGGCTGGGATTAATCCGAAAATATGTAAGTTACTTATAATCAGTTGTGGCTATTTGAATCGAAATCGAAACTCGTGAAATATAAATAAATACGAGTAGGAACTTACATTTTTTAGGCTGAAATTCCAACCAATTTTACCCGACAATTGTGGAAAACGGGCATATGGCAACACTATTTCAAGGTTAAAACACCTAGCGGCATTTCTGATAAAAACACCGTTGCGTCTACGGCGGTTACGACTTGCTAATTATTATAATGATTTTACTGTTCTTTAGACATAATAGTGTCAAACTTGACAGTTCATACAGGTTTGAATGAATCATTCGCCCTCAAATTTGAAGTTATAAAAATCATAGACAAGATGATGTCCTCATTTTATTACAGTAGGTAAGTTATTTGTATTCTATTGGTGATTGATAATTTTATGTCAGATATCGACAGACGAGCATGAGGTTCAACAGATTTGATGGTAGGTGATACCTCAGCCACAGAACATCAGTAAACGATGCACTGTCCACCTACCTTTTACTTCGAGTATTAGGACATTTATAGATTGAGACCGAAACGCGCAATGTGCATTTTACGGCTTTTCCATCTATGAACGGTGGTTCGTTACTCGGTCGGAATTTCGATATTCCTCCCACCCGTTCAATGCCCGAAGTTACCAGTGGGGAAAACACGTTTACAGAAAATTAAAATATGTCGTCCCGGTGGGATTCGAACTCACGACGTATCGATGCGCACGGCAGGTGTTCTACCGAATGCGCCAACGAGCCCGTACCTCCGTATTACAATTTTATTTTTGGTGAATAATAAATAAGTACATTCAATGAGTGGGAGAAATATAAAAAAAATCTATCCAACTAACGAACCTTCTCTATCGTCTGTAGATGAAAAAATTGTATAGATTACGCAGTTTCGAATACCCGAAGTAAAAAATAGGTCTACATCGCATCGTTGATGTCCAATGAGTCCTAACACCAAGCCTTATCATCAATAACTAATATACTAATCTACATTTAAACGTGTAAAGAATCAGTTCAATATGTGGTAATTTTGCCATCAAGTCGCGATGCGAATGTATGCCAGACTACCGTTAGCCTGAGAAAGTGTAGGTCACTGTGGTAAGCGCTGGTAAGTTTATGTATCACTTACTGCACGTGGTTTAACATCGATGTATCAAATGATTGAAATCACACAATCCGAATTGTGTATGAGAACTGAAGCGGCCTAATCCTAAATATTTTTTTATTTCTACATTAATTAAAACTAACTTTGACGGGCTCGTTGGCGCGTTCGGTAGAACACCTGTCGTGCGCACCGATGGGTCGTGGGTTCGAATCGAAATTCCGACCGGGTAACAGGTAAATCACTGTTCATAGATGGAAAAACCGTGAAGTGCATATTGCGCGTTTCTGTTTCAGTCTATGGATTTCCGAATGTTCGAAGTAAAAAGAAGGTCGATAGCGCATCATTGACTGATGTTCTGTAAAAAAAGTACTATCTACCATCAAGTGAACCTCATACTTGTCTATCGATATCTAACATAAAAAAATAGTTATCAAAAAAATGTAACGCGTGCGAGTGCGACTCTACGCCTGACAAAACATGTAGGCATAATATGTACTACCTGTGCGAAGCCGGGGCGGCTCGCTACTATGTATAATACTAGCAACGGCCCCGGCTTCAAACGGGTGCAATGTAGATGTACTATACACAAAACATAGCCTATATTAATCGCTGATAATGTAGCTTTCTATTGGTGAAAGAATTTTCAAAATCCGTCCATTAGTTTTTGAGTTTATTCATAACATACAAAAATACAAATCTTTCCTCTTTATAATATTAGTATAGATATAGATAAAACTATACGAAACAGCTATTCCACAGAAATTATCTGATCTTAGCCTTACTATTACATAAATAACAGTTAGATGTTACCCGTTTCTAATTAAATCTACCGGATGTGGGCTATTAATTAATACAATTAAAATTATTTAATACAGGTTCAGGTGAGTTCAAGACACTATGAACGTTGGATGACAATTTACTTTTTATCGTAGACTAGCCACGCGCTCCGGTTTGCCACGAGAAGAACAATGAAAAGAAAAAGACAAACGATGAGAAGAATCATATATTTTGTATGGCTGTCTCGTTCTAACGTTAAATACGCAGTAGTGAGGAGTCTTAACAAGGGAATTTCTACCGGCTTTCATTTAAATATTTCACCCAGTACCTAATCTGCGGAGGGTGCAGTCCGCCCTGGGCCGCACTTTGACGGGGGCGGTATTTCACAAGTAACGGTAAAAAAATCGCATACTTCAACGTTTTTTTTCGTTAATTTTTTGTTGTTGTTAGTACTTCACCGTAATGACAGAGTTTCTCTTTAGGTTCGTGCTATTCAATAAGAGTACCATTTTTACCAAGTCCCGAATTTTATATATTCAATTGCAAAAATAAGGGGTGCGGCAAATTTGGGGTCCGGTGCTAGTAACCTATGCTACGCCACTGCAAGGTAGTGGATATTTTGGCTTTATTTTGGATTTTCCTAGCACTGTATACGAGTAAAAGTTCCAAAGACAGCGCGATGTGTTGTTTTAAGGAACCGCTTACCTTCTGAAAATGTACTCAATAATATTACTTTAAGGCTGCTATCTCGAAAAACACAAAATTTTTAGGAACTTTGAGACACTACTGCTGTTCTAATATGAAACCTAGGTCTTATGTATACCTTATTTTCCATTTCATTCTGTAGCAAAGCCTTGACAAATTTTTGATTACTCACATTTTTATAAATGAAAAAAAAATACCTTGATTTTAACATCTAATTGCCTTCTCCTCTGAACCCATTTGACTTGATACTTACATTGCTAAATGTAACCAAAAAAAAATTTTTGGCTCTTACGATTTTTCTTTCAAGCAATTGCTCGGTAAGCGGGAAAGTCCGACGGCCGTCAGTCTGTGCTACTCATACTTTACTGGATGAAGGACCTTCTACACTCTGAAGGTTATTGGCGTTATCAGGGGCCTTAAGGGATGGCGGTACGAGCTTACGTCACATTATATAAAGTTGAAGGATTTAAAAAATCGAATTATGTACAATAACAAAAAAATAAAAAGCACAGCGCGAATAGTAATTAGATATATTATTTTGGCGGCCATTGTGTGCAAATTATGAAAATACGGTTAGAATCAGTAATTTTTGAGTGCATTGTTCTTTGATTCATTTGTGGGAAATGTTTCCGCATGCACAAGTGTTAAATTGTTTATTTTTTTAATTTCAACTTTATATCCGTTATGTCCGCTACAGTGTAACGATTATGAAAAAAAAATACTTCGAGCTTTTAGAAGTCCATGGACATAATCTATGCACTTCACAGTTGTGTGTGTGGAGAAATTATCTTTATAGAAAATTACAATATGTCAAACGCGAACTGAACCTGTTACCCATCAGAATGCTAAACATTAGCCCGTCGAGCTATCTGGAAAACTAGATCTTAAATTGAAAACAATGTCAGCATCTAAGACTCGGAGCTCGTTTAATTCTTTTCTATGAAATACGGATACAATGCAATTTCTGGATTAAATTATGCGCATGTCACTGAACTCTACCTTATCCACGAAACCGATTTTGTGTAAAATGTGTTGAGTGATTCCCTGGGTGTCTTAGATTCACAAATTGACGTGGTAGGGGCAGCTGCGATAGGGGCATTTTTAATTTTTGAAAATAACGATCGGGCAGAACATCTTTCGTGTTCATTAGTCTCAAATTAATATATTATCTTATTAACAATTCTTCCTAATTTAAGCTTTGTAAATGTTTATGTATAATTATAGTTTTCTTCACTAGCTTTAAGAGTGATTAAGTAATTCTACATAGGTGCATCTTCTATCAACTACTTAATATAATTTTTTGTCGTAAGGAAATTTGAAATCCGGACCGGACCGGATTTTTTAAATGTTAGTTAGACAGACGAGCATAAGGTCCATTTGATGGTAGGAGATACCTTAGCCACAGAACATCAGTCAATGATGCGCTATCGGCCTACTTTTTACTTCGAGCTTTCGCACTCCAAAGAATCTCGTCACAGGACTACGGTGGACTTTGACATAAGAAATCGGAGGGCCCGAAATCTCCAAACAGGAACTCTCACAGTGACCAACTCAAAGTGATATATCTGTTCTGTGATAACATATAAAATGTTTCTCGAAAAAAAACTATTTCGAAACAACGAACTCACGAAAAACGCATATTTTCTACTATTTAAGATAAGATTGTATTATACGCACAGTTAATATCGCAACAGTATAATAATATTGTTCAATATACCCGCATTTTACGTAATTATACAGTGTACATATACGTTACGTTAATGTTTTCATTTTTCTATACTCTACATTACATTTTTTTGTTTCTTTCCCCGGGATTCGAACTCAGAACCTCCGATACTAAACGCAACGCGCAAACCATTGAACAACGGATTCGGTCAATAGGAATCAGTAACGCTCGTATAAATAAAGTCTAATCGAATAAAAACACATATAAATGTTTCTTTATGCCACTTTTTTATTCATAACGTTAAAAAATATCTAAACCGTGTCGTAAATTAATGACCAACAAATGGTTTAAAATTTTAAAGCATAATACGTTTGGTTTCCTCAAGATAAGCTAAGATAAGCTCGTCTTACGCGGGGTCGTTAACATCTCCACAGAATAATTAAAACAGTGCGGACACTGATCGGATTTTAATACCAATTGACCTTAATGGTTGTTATAAACAATCAACTTGTATTGCTTATGAATCGTAAATCAATTTTTGAAAGTTCCTTTTCGATATAGGCTAAGTATCTTTGGACAAATCTTTGTTTTTATTTTAATTATTTTTTCGTTTATATATATATGTATTTTTTTAATTATTATAATGAAAGATACAATGTAATATTCAATATATGTAATATTCAATATGTAATTACTTAAAGATAACATACAAACATTTGTAAAACTCAAACTTGGCGATTAAAAAGAGTGGCGGCGAGTTTATTGCCAGTTCTTCTCGTCCGTTCTACGCCCTTGATATGAGAACTGGCTTGATATGTATTTTTTATTGACGTTCATAAGTGTACATTGTGTTACCTAAATTAATAAATGAATGTCAGAGATATTTAGTTCAAAACACCGCATGATGTTCGATGTATTTGAAAGCAATATGACTCTCATATTAATTTAGAACGAAGGTTCCCAAACTTCTTCCTCTCGTAAACTCCGAAGTATTTCTCAGAAGTAAACGCTTTGCTTTTATAAATATTATAACTAAAATGTATGTTTAGACACAGCGTATAATTAACATATTAAAGCTTTTCCATTAGTTGCACTTTTCTGTGTGAATTTATAGAAATAACACTTTTCTTGGCACCATTTGTAGATCGAAGTGTTAAAAATAATGAATTTATGTTTATTTATTTTTTAAGAATACCACATCATATATTTATATGTTTAAAAAACATATATGACAATAACGAGTAATACAAAAGTCGCATATAATATTTCTAAATTGCTTGTAAAAGAGATACAAATAAAAATAAAAGAGAAGAAAAAGAAATGTAAGTCCAGATTATAAATCATATTTAAACATTCGCATTCAAATATGGAAGACATCGGCAAAATTTAAAAATCGAATAACTTACATTTTTAAAGTATCCTATATTTATGTAAATTACGCGATTACTTGAATCATCTGCATAATAATACTCTGTGGCATTGCTCCCGCAGTTGGAATATGCGCTCCGTTAGCCCGCCATCTTTGTTTTTATTGCTAATTGGGGTTAAAATAACTTATATTTACGGTATTCGATAAAATACACACAATTTATTTATAATTTGGCCATCGCTACAGAAGACAATATAATCTTAATGAAGATGTGCCGGATTACAGGTGTCGAGCTTTATTGTCCTCCTTCGATGCGACCTCACTACATAGTTACATACGTTTCAAATTGGCTCTAACAAATTGGATACATAACACAAACATAAAAACATAATAATAATACATAAAAAAAAGAACATGACAAATAATAATAATTACATTACATATTAGGCTGCGCGCAAGACGGCGCAGAAGACTTGAATGCATTTTTAAGTTGATATTTAAATTTAAATTTATTTGATTTAAAAATATTGAAAAAAATGAGCGTCCAACGACTAATTATGTGCTATTCAAAATAATTAATTATCATTTAAAATTAGAACGTAGTTTAAATTGACAATGACGTAGATCGTAATTAATAATTTTGGCATTTGACAGTTGGGAAATTTGAAATTAATTTATCAGGCTGCCCGTGACTATGTTTACTGAAATGCATTCGAAATGTCCGCGTCGGGATAAATAATAAAACGCGTTTTAATCCGGTAGGTTATTTTATTTAGATTATCTGATAAATAATTAGACTGTATTTGTGGGAAAATGAACCCTCAGAAATCGCTTTGAACCCGATTACCTTGAATGTATGAAATTATTCAATTTTTTTTATTATACATTCAGAAAATATAGTAAAATATTGATAAAAAAATTATAATTTGATACAATAAGGCGACCTTATAAATTTCAGGTAACCTTTTAGTAATTTTGACATCAATTGAAGTAATATTAAATTATATATATCATATTTTTTTTCAAAAAGTAATTAGATAAGAAGTTACAAAACTATTCGCAGATTAAAAGCGACTAAATCACATAATTAAATAATATCTAAATCTCTATGGGCTTGTATTTATAGCTTAGGCGTAATTATTCTGCTTTCCTGGAAAAACAGGTTATATCTGGGTTACCCATCAACCTCTATAGAATTAATAACATCCTGGTTATTCAAACACCAAGATAAACCTAGCAATTTACAGTAATACTCTATAATATAAATTATAATATACACAAAAGCACCGTTTTTATGTTTCTGAAGTTGAATCAAATTAATTAAAAAAATATAGTTAAAAATCAATTGTAAAATTGTCATATAATTTTATTACTTTTAAAATCGATACAAATATTTACTGTTTGCAGTCACAAGTGTAAATGTAATACATATTTGGTTATATAATTTTCAAGAATAAATATAAGAACAATAATAATATTTAATCTGTTAACAGATAATCAATTATTTTAGAAATTCACTAAAACCTTAAACGTCATAAAACGCGCGAAAGATCCACGCGAATCAAATTTGAATTTGGAATAAAAGAATGTCGTTGAAATCGGTCGCGGGCGGTCAGGTCGGATTCCATACGGGACCGCGTTTCGTTCATTTCACTGACCTACATTCACTCACAACGGAACACGGCTGCCGAGTGACTTTACAAATAATTCGTGTTACCTTGCCTTGGCATCTACACGTAGCTCTAAGCTTGTTATAGGCATGCGCAAACGAAATGAGATGTTAAAAATCAAAAGGGACCATCTAAATGTAATTTATTTAACAATTTAGTGAAAAAAAGCTGTTTTCTTCATTATTATGCCAAAATGTGAAGAGTAACTTACTCGTATAATTCAAGATTACGATTTTATATTATAACAACAAGAAATAGAAAGAACCTCAGATTTAATTTATTTTTATCTAACTGCCGGCCTAGCATGACCGCCACGAGATATGTCGCGGACGAGAGAAGACAAACTAAGATGTAAGATATCTCGATGTATTATGTCTCGATATCGACAATTTTGACAGTAAAGATATCTCCATCGACAAATATATCTATTTTTGATATTAAATGTAGAGTTTGAAGTGTAATTGTCATGTTAGACTCTTAAGAAATAAAGAGATGATCGATTGAAACACGAGAAAACGGTCGACTAAATTTTGTCGCGGTTGTCATGCTAGGCCGGCTGAAACAGATTTGCCCTTGTATACGACTCAAATATGTATAACTTAGATAAGATTTTTTTCAGTTTAATAAGCAATTTATTCATAATATTGGACCGTTTCCTTTTCAACTGTAATTAGTTTCTTCATTTATATCCGGATACCGTTGAAATACGATAATATTCTTGAGTTTTTATAATAATGTAGTAAAACGATATTAGATGTCGACAGACGAGCATGAGGTTCACTTGATGGTAGGTGATACCTCAGCCACAATATCAGTCAATGATGCGCTGTCGACCTACTTTTTACTTCGAGCATTCGGAAAGCCATAGACTGAAACCGAAACGCGGAATGTGCACTTCACGGTTTTTCCATCTATGAACGGTGGCTCGTTACCCGGTCCGAATTTAGATATTCCTCCCACCCGATCAATGCCAAAAGATACCAAATATAGCCAAAGGTCTATGGATTTCCGAATGGTCGAAGTAAAAAGTTGTTCGACAGCGCATCATTGACTGATGTTCTGTGGCTGTATCACCTACCATCAAGTGAACCTCATGCTCGTCTGTCGATATCTAACATAAAAAGGGGAAGGAAGATCAACGGTTATTTACAGCCAGCAAATGCTGAGTTAGGGCCTTTTTGACACTAATTTCTCATATATGTTCTCCTTTTTATTATGTGTCACAAAATTGCAATAATTTCATCTCAGCTTAACGTTAAATAATTTTATTTAAATTTCTCTTAAGCATGCATATAATTATATTTTACGTAATTTAAGTGCTACGTTTTAAATTTAAGTTGGCTTATTACGATTGAAGTCATTATAGAATTCAACAGATGTAATCTAATCGATTTGAACTTTTGAAAATGTATGCAGAATAAATTATGTATAATGTATTTTATTTGATGTTTACTATTTTTTCCTTATAGGCCTTGGTTCACTGTAACGTATATTATGTGGTATAATCATTGACATAGTATTGATCGAAGGGTATAATGGTTGCAAGTTCATCGGCTAACTAATGCGTTCCGGGTTCGATTCCCAGGTTGGTCAAGTATTTTTCAATTTAAAGGAGCATTTATCGATCAGATTTTGAGATAATTTTGAATGTTTGATGCCTGAAACAGTTGATAACATAAAAATTGGTTGATATTTAAAGCTTGAGGGCCTAGCACGAACAACTTGCGAAAAAGTATTCGTATCGTCGAGCTGTCATTTGTATGAAGTTTCAAATGATTTCTCATACAACTGACAGTTTGACTCTTAAACTCGATACCAGGCCATAAAATCTCAAAAAAAATGTCGTAAACTTATTGCATGAATTATTATTAGTTAAATTATTATAATATTAGTTTAAGAAAATTTTCATTAGTATTTTAAAAAATCAGCAATTCTATTAAGTCCGCTGGAAAAGTTTTAATTTGGGCGCGAGTTGAAGTGTTGCCAGTAATAATAATTATTAGTAATCGTTATTTTTTTGTTACAACTAGTAACAAAAAAAGAAAGGTCAAAGATGTAATTATTTTAAAAATGAAATTAATTATTTTTTATTATAATTCGAAGACCTAGGTTATATAATGGAAAAGAGGTCAAGGATTAATCATTATCACATTTTTTCGGGAACTTTTTTGTCTACTTCTTATTATACATATTAGAAAATTCAATGTTACTTTGATAGTTTGTTTATCAAAAGGTCTGCCTATTAATATTAAATTATTCAGACATACAATTTACATATATAGTACAATGGCGGTGGATATAGTAAAATATGTGTACTTTATTACACATTTATCGTAATATTTATGAAAGTATTCGTTAGTTTGTTCTTTTTTATCTCAAAAACAGATCAACGGATTCACTTCATTTTTTTGTAGGAAAGAATAGTTTAATGTGAAGATAACATTTTGGCCAAAGTGTCCAACGCGAGAGACGCCACTATCAATCCAATAAATCTATTTTTATCCTTATTTTTTGAAAAAAACTAAAAGTACTTAGATTAGTTCCTATGGTTGCCATCGCTAGAATATTGTTTGGTAGGGTAACATTCTTATAAATATGGCTTTTGATTTTTTTTAATACAAAGCAGTCAACCGAGATTTATGGTAAGTAATAACCACCAGTCAAAAGACATACCCATGGACATCCGCGACTTAAAAGTCTGCGATGCGTTGTCGGACTTTAAAAAAATTAAATGCTCGTTGTTTGAAACCAACGAGGATGTAAGTTGGAAACATTGAAAGAAAAAAGAATGTAGGGCTATAAAAATTCATTCTTCTCTCACGAAGCGATAGTTAACCTAAATTAAAAAGCCTTTTTTAAATCAAATATTGACAGTTAACTGGCACTTGATGACAGTTGACACCTTAACCACAAGACATTATTAAGTTATGCGATCTTGACCTATTTATTCCCTTCAAGTTTAACAGTAATGTGCGTTACAAGACATCTACGTTTCGTTACCCGATAGTGATTTAGATTTTCTTTCGAGGCGTTTAATGTCCAAAATGGTACAGAATTACTTAAAAATTACCAACGTGTCCGATCCGGTCCGAATTCGTGACCCATCGCAACGTATTCCCTAACCTAACTCAACACACATTCAAAAAGTGCATCCCTAATAAATCGGTTGTGGTAATATGTTCCCAAGAATAAGATAGAACTTGTCTATTCCTATTAAAAGTTTCGGATGTGAATTTTGAGCTATTTTCTTTTTATTTCACTAATCATTAATAATTATCTTTTTTTTTTTTTTTTTTTAATGCAACAAATGTTTATGAATGAATTACACGGTAATAAATTACTCTTATATTTTTCGTAAGTATGTTAAACATCAGAAATCTTCTTTTTAACCGCACCAAATCAATTGTAATCGATTTTCACATCCAATATTATTAATAAGGATAGACGAACTGTATCAGATCTGGTTTTTTCCCTTCAACGAGTTAGTACTTATTTCCTCGCGCTAAGATCAACAACCTATGATTGCTAGGCCGTTATCCCTCGTCTCCTCGCTAGGAACTTAATGACGTAAAAACTTAAAAATCCTTCATCTGTGACCAAACTTAACAAAAGACTATCGTCTCTACAAATGTTATAAGTGATAATGACTCAGTGATGTCGTATGTAATAATAATAATCGTTTGATTTAGTTTATAATTTGATTTAGTTCATATACTCTTATTTATCATAAGGAATAATAATACGTTACATATAAATTAATAGAACATAAGTTAAAAATTATAAGTTTTCCTAAATGTCATTTTTTGGCGTGCACTCTTTAAAAAAAAATATTCCCAATAAAAGGAGTTTTTATTAAACTGGTAATTATTTTAGGGAAAATTTACAAAGAGATTACACACCAAAGGGTATTTATTATAGAACGATTTTACTGAAAGCAAAATGATAAATAGATAATAAATAATAGAAAATATATTCACCTGCTTTATGGACTCCGAGTCGTAGCACAATCACGAACTCATTATCCAGTATCCACCGGCACTAAGAAATAAACAGTTATTCGTACTAAAAAGGTAGATTAAGAAGTGTTGCTAGTTAAAAAATACAGATAAAAAAGTTTTCATTTAATTTCATTGGTGACGTTTGACAGACGCGAGCGCGCGCTTTTATTTTTTTTTATTAAATATTTTCGAGGCACAGGCGCATGTAGCGGAGCCTTGACCGCAAGGCGAGTCCGCTAGTACTAAACGGGTTGGTCGTTGAAGCTCGCTCGTTCGTTCGCCAGCCGATGTAAATTACTTTCCAACAGTTATTTTTCGCTTGGTTGCACCTATTCCGGTCATTTTTTTATTGCGAAGAAAGCTATATCTTATCTGTACGCGAAGAAGCTTTTAGCTGTATTGTTCTTAAGCTGTTTGCGATCCTTCGATAAGTGAATTCCTCGTTGACATTGTTGTACAAAAGATCTTTTTAACTTTATTTTTGATGTTTTTTTTCTTTTATCTATATGGTACACTTTTTCTGTTTGTAGTATAAAACTATGGGTAATATCAATGAGTGTTAAATCTGTTAGAACTGGATAGAAAAATGTATGATATTTAAAAATTGTAGTGCCATGCCCTAACCAAGTCTTGTTACATGTTTAAAAATAAAGACTTACTGATTATGACCTAAATAAATAAATTATTTAGAAATAATAAATCTTTTTTTTTATTTATTTGCTGATTTGAAAGCATTATCTATGAGAGAAAATGAGTTCGTTCATAATTATTTTTTGGCTATGACAGCAAAAACAGTGCAAGTAATAAAGGACTATTTCCTTTGAATAACCACGAGGAATTAATGTTAATATCTGGGTTACGTATTTGAATTAATTAATCTAGATAAATACCATACCATAATAAAACACAAACAAAGACAAAGAATACTATTAGTCATATATGTTACATACATAATCATTTGCCTTCGTGGTTCTATTTAATATCTCTCTACATCTACGACGGGCTTGTTGGCGCTTTTGGTAGGACACCTGCCGTGCGCACTGATGAGTCGTGGGTTCGAATCCCACCGGGACATGTTTATAATTTTCTGTAATCTTGTCTTCCTACATCTGGAAACTTCAAACATTGAACGGGTGGGAGGAACTTCGAAATTCCAACCGGGTAACGAATCACCGTTCATAGATGGAAAAACTGTGAAGTGCATATAGAGCATTTCGGTTTCAGTCTATGGAAACGCGCTCTAAGTAAAAAGTAGGTCGACAGCGCATCATTGATGTTCTCTGACTGGAGCTGTCAAGTGAACCTCATGCTCGTCTGTCGATAACATAAAAAACTCTACTTATTTATGTAACTTTGTGACCATTATAAACCTTCCAAGGGATACATTTGAAACAACATTTCGTAATTTAAAAAAAAAAGGTAGAGTTTTTATAGTGTTAATGCCAAAGCTTTTTTACAAATCTCAATTAAATTAAAAATAATAGGGGATTAAATAAGGTTTTCCTTTTTCTTTGGAAGTTTTTTTTTATAAAATAGGGGGCAAACGAGCTTGCGGCTCACTTGATGGAAAGTTGACACCGCCGCCCATGAACATCTGCAACATCAGAGGACTTGCAGATGCGTTGTCGGGCTTAAAGCTTACTAGTTGGTACTTACTTGCTCAGTGATCCAAAATGAGTCTTGGCCTAGAAAACAGTCTTCTACTGGATTCTGTCTTGCGCTATAACCTGTTAGACGTCAGAAAAAAAATCTACAACATAACACGGACTCGTTTGCGCATCGATGGGTCGTCTGTTCGAATCCCACCGGGACGACATGTTTATAATTTTCTGTAAGCATGTCTTCCCCACGTTGGTTACTTCGGGCATTGAACTGGTGGGAGAAATATTGAACTTACTTCGTTGGCTCAGTGACTCAAAATGAGTCTTGGCCTAGAAAACAGTTTCCCGAGGCTTCCATCTTGCGCTATAACGATGCCATACAAAAAATCTGGATCGATAATAATAACTTACCGTTAAAAGTTAAAAGCCACATACCGGCTTCACATAGGTGCAAATATGCATATTGCATATAGCACGTTTCTGTCTCAGTCTATGAATTTCCGAATGCTCGAAGTAAAAAGTAGGTCGACAGCGCATTATTGACTTATGTTATGTGGCTGGGGTATCACCTAACATCAAATGAACCTCATGCTCGTCTGTCAAAAAGGATTAACAATATTTAAAAGGGTTGTCCTACGATGGGATAAAGGGCAATATCGAAGAAATGAACATTTGCTATTTAATAATATAAGGCGTCTTTAAAATTAAGTTTTATTTGATTTCTTGTAACACGCCGCAGCTTCGCACGGATGCAGTGTAGATGTACTATACGCAGAGAAAAAAAATAGTCCAAGTTACTCGCTGATAATGTAGTTTTCTATAGGTGAAAGAATCTATTTTATTTTTGAGTTAAAGCGTAACAAAAAAACAACTTTCCTCTATTTAATATTAGTATATACGTATATTGTTATAAATGTTTTATGAAGAAGGTTTTTATGCTATCAGCTTTATATCCCCCATGTCAGATAATTAAACATAACATTAGTGAGAAAAATTATACGTGTAACTGGTTTTTCAATGGCCACTTTAAAATACTCCTATCACAGTTTAATTTCTATGAATGCAAAGGTCTTTGATGTCTGGATATAATGAGAGGTTTTTGGTGTAGTTTTAAACGTAGAGTGATCGTGAACGAACGTGTTTTAAACTTGTTTTATGAAAATCCGGTATGTTTTTAATATTTTACATTAAATATGAATAAAAAAAATACCTACATATACCTATTTAAATGAAATTAACTCTTGCTATGTAAATTAAGATAACATTTTTTCCTGACATTCGATTTCAATGAAACAAATGTTTGATGTTTGTCAAGACAAAGCTAAATCTATGTGTCAAAGCTGAATTAGAAACAGTTTAGTCCCCTCTCAATTAATCATTGATATTTTTTTCAATGTACAGAAATTTAATTTTTTACTGTTTTATTATATACAAGCAACGCGCCCATGCTTCACACAGGTGTACAAAAATATATAATAGTTACTCGCTGATAATGTAGCTTTCTATTGGTGAAAGAATTTTTAAAAACGATCGAGTAATTTTTGAGTTTATTCATAACATACATTCATAAATACAAAAATGCAAATCTTTCCTATATATAATATAAGTATCGAAGTCTATACTTCTACTATAAATATTATATATATGTTTTGACATAAAGTCACCACCAACATCAGATAATATATCAACTATGAACTGGCAATCGGTAATATCAATTTTAATTTTGGGTATAAAAAAGTGAAATTTTCAAACAATTGTGTGAAGTGGCAACCGATCCTGGTTGCCAGTTCACAGTCGAAATCTAAGATCATTATTTATAAACGACTTGAATATCGCGATCAAAAAATGCCAAATTTTTTAATAAAAACGACAAGGTCACTTTAAAATTATAATAATATTTTAATAAATAATGTTTACGATTGAACTATCAAGGCTACCCCGGCCATTCTTATTTATTTGAAAATAGGCTTAGTTTACATCTCCATATTCTATACTAGCGACCCTCCCCGGTTTCGCACTATAAGAAAAAGGCAAACTAAGAGAAAAAGTATTTTTCATGACAGCTCTCAGTCGCAGGGGGATTTACCGAAAGGCCGAGTGGGCCAGGGCCTAGGGCGGCAAAATTTCGGGGGCGGCAGAACTCGGTGAACTTCTTCAACTTTAGAAACTCACAAATAAAAACGGTATGCATCTAAGAACACTTATTATCCTTTTTTTCTTTTTTGACTTTACTTATATTTTACTTGAATTGAATGCTTATAATATATCGTTCAGTTCTGCGTGCTCTAGTTGGGTAGGGGGCGGCAATTTTACATAGGCCTAGGGCGGCCATCGATTCAAAAACGCCCCTACTCAGTCGGTTTGACTTCTTCCGACATCTTGAATAATTAACGAAATATTTCAACAATTTACCACAATGCAATATAAAACTATACGTATAAACCTTTCTCTTGAACCACTCTATCAATGAAAACCGCATTATAATATGTTGCGGAGTTTAGAAGATCTAAGAGTACAGAGGGACAGACGGCGGGAAGCGACTTCGTTGTATACTATGTAAGAGATGACAACCGGCTTAGAAGAAACTTATTCTCGACTAAACATAAACAAGTCTCAATGTTATTAGAAGAAACCTTGAAGTTAAATTCATAACTTTAAAAAATCTAATACTAATAACGAAGTAATCAAATTATTTTAACACTAGCACCGCGCCCCGGCTTCACACGGGTGCAATGTATTATACACAAAAAATAGCCTATGTTACTCGCTCCCAGCCGATCAATGCCCGAAGTTAACACGCGTGGGGAAAACATGCTTACAGAAAATTATAAACATCGTCCCGGTGGGATTCGAACCCACGACCCATCGATGCGCACCGCAGGTGTTCTACCGAACGCGCCAACGAGGGCCTCAAAATATGACAGTAATTGACAGAAATTGTGGAGGAAGGTGGTCCTCCACGTCGGGGTCACCAATGTGGAGGAAGGTGGCTGAATCACGTCGGGGTCACCAATGTGGAGAAAGGGAGGTGTGGTCTTCCTCCAACCTAAAGGGAGGATCCTCGACCAGTGGAACCACTGACTGGCCGGCCCTAAGGCCCCCGGTGGTTGATGTCGAGATGTTGTATATATTGTTAGCGCGCACAGAAACTTTGATAGCGCGATTCAGGATTAGACGTCTTTGTATTGATTCTTGTAGTTGATCATAGATATCGCTACAATAATCCTCACCACCTCGATGCTTGGTTTACAAGCGTGCGTTTTCTTAGAAATATTCTGCCTAGCACTTACACTATGCAACCAGTTGTCGCCAGCGATGTTTCCGAACCGATATTACTAAAGGACCTTCAGAAAAAGAGTTTATTTCTTAAAGGTCAGCAACGCACCGGCAAGTCCTCTGGTGTTGATGTCTATGTGTCCCTAAGTCATAAAAAAATGACTTAACAGGAAAACTAAAGCAGGAAATGTTTTGTGCCTATAAATTTCTTAGACCATAAAAATATGGCTAAAAAAGAGACACAGAATTTAGAGGAATGTGAAGACCCATCAGTAAATTTAACATGATTTCACTGCTCGATCGAAGATCTCTTGCCGGCATGATATTCCTATATAAACTTTTAAACGGTCAAATACAATGTAGTAACCTCTTACAGAACATTAATATTGCCGTCCCTTATTAATTCCCAAGGTTCAAAGTCAACCGAATCTTCCAAATTCCGAAATCTGTGAAAACTAACCTGGGAGTTTTTTTTCTCTAATTATCAAGTTTAATTTATCATTTTTTACTAACATTTTTATGTCTTGTTTTTTTTTTGTGTAGCTTAAGTAGATATAATTTTTTATTTTTTTTTAATTGTTTCCTTTTCAAAAGCAATTAGGGAGTATTTTTTGTAATTCTTATGTTCACCATAATTGTCATATATTTTAGAACAACAAATTGTAACTTAAATTGTAGAAAATTGTATTATATATGATGTGGTGTATTTTAATAAATAAATAAAAAGACCCATGAGGATTCTGTATATATTGGTGAGTGTGCGTGCGTGTGTGTGTATGTATGTGTTTTTTTATAACCATAATAATTTATAATATAAATATAATGTAAGATACCGGCAGACGAGCATGAGGTTCACTTGATGGTAGGTGATACCTCAGCCACAGAGTATCAGTCCATGATGCGTTGTCCTACCTACTTTTTTATATGGAGCTTTCGGAAATCCATAGACTGAAACCGAAACGCGCAATATGCACTCCACGATTTTTCCATCTATGAACGGTGGTTCGTTACATACAAACATTTAATACACGTCACTTATCTTTCCCATTGCGGTAGGCAGAGATCACGGAATTCCATATGCTACGATCCGTACATACCAATTTCGCTTCTTCCACTTTCATCAATGCTTTCATACACACTCGTTGGTTCCGAGTACTTTTGACCTGGCCCTTTTGAAGAACTTCCCTGATCTGACCCCAAGAAATATATATTAAACCAATATAATATAATTTTTAATGATGATAAATTAAATCAATCTAAAATCCATTAAAATGATACTACTTATTAAGTAAAAAACAACAATGAAAACGATTATTATCGTATTCACTGATTTTTTTCTAGTTTCAGCTTAAGAAACTGTTTAAAATGTTTACAAATCTACGTCATGAGGGGAAAAGATCATAAACAGGGACCAAAATAGCTTTTTAAACCCTCGGGAGTAAAAGTCATTTGAATTTGGAATGTGGATATTATAGTAAAAGTTTCCATCAGCAAAGAGATCGATCACGAATATTGTATGAAAACGTTAAAAAATAATCCGTGTGCGGTTCAAAAAAAAAGGTTTGTGTAAAAGTAAAACGCATTATTTCTAGACAAGGAGAGAGAGAGAGAGAGAGAGAGAGAAAACATTTATTCACTGTCACACATAAAAATACATAATTTCATACACAACACAGTTTTTTTTTTTTTGAGCAACTGACAGCGAAAAGGCAAAGGACTCAACATATTGTGGTAAACATTTTTAACAACATTTACCACGTTGGTTTTCAGCCTTTGCCTTAAGAGTCACGTCACGGAATGTCAGACGTAAAATCTGACTAAACATAAAAAATAAACTAACAACAAATAAAGAGAAAAAAAAGTACAAAAATACAATACACAATTATAACACATTATAAAGCAACAAAAAAGTAACAACGAAAAGAAAATAACACTGCTATAGTAACAAGGCGGTATGGAAAGACTTTAGCCTGCCCTATGGGCAAAAAAAAGCATTATTTCTTTTGTTAATGTTTTTTGGATATTAATAAAATTAAACACAATACAAGTAACGTAATACACATGTATAAGAAATGTTTCTTTTTAGATATTTTATAGAAATCAGAAAGATTTCTGTAAAACTACTTACAGAGAGCAGTCTACAAGACATATTGATTGGTTTTTCTCTCTTCCTTGTCATTGTACATTCAACGGTAGAGCTTCTAAGTTCTGTAAGAAAACACCTCTATCTTTATATATATAATTCTTCTGTGAGTGTGTATGTCACTGAACTTCTCTCAAACGACTGGACCGATTTTGATGAAATTTTTTGTGTGTGTTCAAGGGGATCTGGGAATGGTTTAGATTCACAATTTTGTCCGCTGGACAATGTTTTTTTAATGTGTTTTTAATTATTATATAATTTCGAATCCAAAATTGTGGCAGAACAACGTCTGCGGGGTCCACTAGTATTTTATATATTCAGGAACTGACTATAGGGAATATTCATGGGATTCCAATGAGGGACAAACAATTTTTTTAATAAACTTTATTACTTCAGAATGACGCTTCCATCAATATTTTTTATTACAATTTCAGTTTTTAGCAAGAAATAAATTTAAAAAAAGTGCAAATTAACTAGGAAATTGAAATATTTGATAAGCCACACCTTGAAAATGACGTAAATGTCCAGCCTATGCCAGCAACTGTTAATGCTACCGAATGCGTAGTTATTAGGTGTTTCTGCTTGACGTCATAGTCTATTAACAAAGACCACGAATTTGGTGGGCGCTTAAAATGCCCGTATCGGTTGGAAAATTTTAACTTTTAAAAAAAAAAAAAAAAACATTTTTTTGGCGTTGAATATTTTTGTCTATTATATAACGATATAAGCTACCTAATAAAAATATTTAAAAAATACATGCATATTCCCTATTAGCTGATGCCAGCGACTTCATTCATTCATTCGCGTGGGATTCACAAATGATGATAACTTTTCTTTTCAACAACCGATTTCGATGAAACAAAGCCTATATGTTGGGAACTCTTTAAATTTCCGGGATGAAAAGTATATAAGATGTTGACCAGGCATATAAGGTATCACCATGAAACATTTCATGTAAATCCACCAGTCCACCAGTTTCGGAGATTAGCCCGTACAAACACAAAAAGAGACAGAGAAACAAAAAAATGAAAAAAAACGGGATTTGTTCTATGTCTCTTCTTATGTAAAAAAATGCTTAAAACCGGGTATGTACCCTGACTCGGTTTTAAGCATTTTTTTTCTATGTACAGACATTCGACCTCTACAGTTTTATTATATGTATATACGAGTATATTGTAGATGCACGGACGCCAAAAATTTAACAGTTTACTTTAGACATGGGTAACTCAGCGAAATTCCCTACGCCAACTCAGCAACTCAGGCGCAGTGTAGTGTGTCGGCTCCTTGAGTCAACTCAAAATTGCGCCACGACGCAGTAAAAATGGGACGCGCAAAGCGAGCAGTGAAACCTCCGAAACGCACGCAACCCCACGCTCATAGTTCACTCAGTGAGTGGGTACTGCGCCGTGCGCCAACACATTATGAATGTGTGAGCTGACTCACCCTGCGCACTGAAGCGTGCCGGCGCAATTGCGCGGCGCAGCGCAGTGTTACCCATGTCTAGTTTACTTTGTAATAGAGACAAAATTTCTTGCTGGTCATAAAGTTTGTATCACAGTTGCAACTGTGCATGAAGTTCCTTGAACGATGATGTCATCATATCATTTATCGCATTTATCACGGGGAATGTTCGGAGGAATTGTTCGGTTTAATCCCGTCCGCTGAATTTCGCCATCGGACGGAAATCCACAACTGCGCGATTCCTGAGACCCTTCTTGCCTCGCACAACCACTCTGTGGAATCAGCTTTCGCCGGCTGTTTTTCCGAACCAACCAAAAAACGCACCTAAAAATCTGACGGGCTCGTTGGTGCGTTCGGTAGGACACCTGCCGTGTGCATCTATTATTATTATTTTTTTATCGAGGGGAAATGCAGTTTACGCACCCGCTGCGTTGGGGTAGTGCAAGGACGCAGGGAGTGTGGGACTCACCCTACCAGTCTGCCTGATATGAGCCCTGTGCTCCAGGCAGCTGGGTCATTGGGAGCTACCCACTAAAACCCCTCACCCGTCAAGCCGCCATAATGGGGCCAACGGGATCGCGATAGCATAGTACCGCGAAATTCCGACCGATTAACGAACCACCGTTCATAGATAGAAAAACCGTGAAGTGAATATTGCGCGTTTCAGTTTTAGTCTATATATTTCCGAATGCTCAAAGAAAATTAGGTCGACGGCGTTTCATTGACTGATGTTCTGTGGCTGAGGTTTTACCTACCGTCAAGTGAACCTCATACTCGTCAAACAAAAAAATTACTCACTAACCAAATCTCTTTTTTTTGCCACCTGCTCGTTTTGGTAAAGGGGGAATACCAGAAAAAAAAGTTATTCAGAGTTGGTAATGGTGGCCATGGTTGAATGGTTGGTTTGTAATTAATCCTATTCAAAAGCAACCTCAACTTAAACGTTCTAAAACACTTAGGTATAGTCCATTATAGTGATGTGTTGTGGCCGATAAAATCACTGTTTTGCTTGAGTGAGAGAAATTAAGGAATAAATAGAAATAATACTTAATGTACGAGTAACTATTGTATTTGTTTAAACTTAAAAAAAAAAGTTTGAATAAAAAAAAAATAAACAAGCAACGATGTCCGTGTTGGCTAAAATTATGTTGAATATAACATTTTTTTCTATTCTATTCTGTGTGTTGCCGAAAAGCATCCGAAACGTCGGGATAAATAACTCAAACAATACATTAACTAATAACTGAAACAAACAACATATACTCCTGAAACACAGTTCATAACTATATCGGGAGTCTGGGTTTATTTATTTGGTGTATTTGAGAGAGAGAGAGAGAGAAAGAGAGAGTTTATTTACTGCAAAAACAACAACAAATTAACAAAGATTACTTACAAAACTAAACTTAACAAGTGAACAATAAAATAAATCGCGTTTTAATCCGGTATAAAGTATTTTATTTAAGAAAAATTGTGGTCGACTAAGAACGTGTACGTCAAGGCTCTTAAAGATTAAGGCGGAATATACACGACTTAGCGTTTTTTACGCGTTTCATGGACGTCTTCGGAACACATCCTAGGTTTCAGTTATTACTTTTTATGTTATAAATTATAATATAATATATCAAAACACACGAAGGTGAGGCTCACTATTTTCACAGTCAATGATGCGCTAACGACATATTGTTTTTTCGAACATTCGGAAATCCATAGACTGAAACCGAAACACGCATTATGCACAATGGTTTGTTACTCAGTAGGAATTTTGATATTCCTCCCACCCATTTAATGTTGGAAGTTACCAGACGTAGGGAATACATGCTTATATAAAATTGTAAACATATCCTCCCGACGGGATTCGAACCTGTGACACATTGGAGGGCAAGATAGAGGTTTTAAGATTTTATATTATGATTTTAGTGGGTCAATTACGACTATTAGTAGTGCGCCTTATTAAAATTTATGTATTAATCATAAATAAGGCATCTGGCATAAGAGTATATAGGACTTACATAATTCTTACATGCTTCATTGATAACTGTTATTTATTAATCTTGTCTAGTCTGGTTATTCTTATGTACCCTCCCTGACCGAAACAATTTTTTCATCTTATTTCACCGGGATTCGAACCCAGTACCTCAAGTTCCAAATGTGACTTGCATACTAGTGGACCACGGAGCAATGTGCATCAAATCAAATCATTCTTTATTTGCGAAAATCAGTACATGTGGTGTTAACTATTATATATATATTGGATCCATGATTTTCCGCCAAGTGCTATGGCATGCAAATATCAAGACAGCGATATATATTTCATATGTCGATTTGTCTCTGTGACGATAAGGAATCTTAATAAGGTTGGTCACCATACCGCACCTATCAAAAAATAGGTCCACAGAGCATCATTGACTGATGTTATATGGCTGAGGTATCGCCTACCATCAAGTGAACCTCTTGCTCATCTATCGATATGTAACATAAAAAAATACGCAAATCGTCGCTTATCTAACAACACCGTTCAATTGATGTAACTTACTAATTTTTCATGAGAGTAAAAAACCTTTATAATTTATTAAATTTAAAATTGTTAAGTAGTAGTAATTAAAAGCAGGTGCTTTATTATGGATCACAAATGATTTGATATGCCTATTATATAATTTAAAATAATGTACACGTTTATTCAAATTTATCCAATGGCATCAAAATCGATTTGAGCGGTATTGTTAGATTAGCACGAACGAAATGTGATTCTAATAATAAATATAATACAAAAAAAATTAGTGAAAACATTTTAAAACGAAACATTAATTTGAATTTCATAAAAAAAACTAAACATGACATTTTAAACCTATTTTGATCTTTGAACAAAATTGAAACATTCAATCCCGCTTCTGTATAAGAAGCCTAAGATTAGTAATATTACTATGTATGTATGTAGGTTAGTTGTTGATAGGTCGTCGAGGTTAACAAGTGTGTTAAAAGAAAACATATTATTTTAATATTTTTCCTGGTATGCAACAGAAAAGTTAAAAAAGTGATAAGAAATTCAAAATAAACAGTGTGTAAATGTGTTTCTTTTATAGTAGTATTTTGCAATTGTGAGTATTTTGACTTTTTATCCAGGAATTTAAGCAGAAATCAGGATTTTTAATAAATTTTCATTATATATTGTATCTTTATGACAATAAAATAACAATTTAAAAAATAAAATAAAATTACAATGCCAAAAAAATATTGAAAACCAAAAAGTTTTAAAATTTTTTTTAATTAGTAGATTTTTATTTCAAGTAAGTACCATACTGGCCACTATCAATAGTGACTTGTTAGTAACGGTAACACAAAAGTTCCTTAGAAATTGCGGGTATTTACAAGAAATGAAGATGTAATTTGTTGAAACATTTTCAAATTTACTCCAAAAACTTCCTCATAACTGCAGAACATTATGAATCTTATTTTTAAAGTGAATTTTCTCATGAATGGTTATAAAAACATTTGTTTACAAGTCGTAATTTATAACATATTTATTTTATATCTTTTCATGAATATTACATATTATATACCTCCCAGAAGATGTCCTTGAAATGATAATGCTAATTGTATCAGAATAACATATCGGGAATAAAGTGCTAAAATCCAAAAGTGTGGAATTAAAAGTTTTAAGTTAAATACAACTTTAAAAGTTTGTCAACAAAATAAGATATACAAAGAATATATTAATCCACGAATATTAATTACGGGAATGAAATACCTATTGCACGCAATATACGTCTAGAATCGCATTTTCGTATATAGGTATTATTTTGGATTTGATATTACGGTATATTTAATGACAGCATGCGTAATGCGTATATTGATAAAAGTATGCCATCAAAAACATAAATTGTAAAAAAAGCCAAGTCTTGCAACTCAGTTCTTCTATCGTAAAAAGTTGTGAGATCCATATAATACCAAGTCGGTCAATTTATTCAGTCTCTACTGAAGGATCCTTCTGTCTTAAGTAATTACATAATAAGCTAACCTAACAATATCCTATAGTGATCATATCAATGCCAATATTAAAAATCTTTGATGTTTAAAATAAATAGATTGGCTCGGCTATCGCATGAAATCACAATGTATCTTTTTTTATTTTATTAAAAACATAATGTATCTCACAAGTAATACATATATATTATATTAAATTAGATTGTTTAGTGCGATTGCCAAGTCAATCTATTTATTTTAAACATCAAAGATTTTTAATATTGGCATTGATATGATCACTATAAGATATTTTGTATACAATGCCTGCTTAGTGACTGAATTCAGGATTCTAGTTTTATCCACAACGAAGTTATAGGGGGTCGAAAATGGCCCGAACTACTTCAAGAAAAGGATATAGTACGGCCGTGCCGCTTTTTGCTCGACTTGGCGGGGGCACTATCGTGCCCCCAGATTACAATTTTGGTATGCGTGCGTTTTATTTAGTGTAATTATTTACATAAGATAATCTGCGCCTCTCTTTCCCCGCGCCCTGGGGCAAAACAGGTCATAGCCATCGTAATAGTGTCGATGTCGCGCGTAAGTATAGATTACGCCATACTTCTAGTTCGCTCTGAAGTTGCTGCGCGCAGGGCTACAGTCAGGCACATAATATTTAAGTCTATTTAATATTATTTTTATCGCGTTAATACTAACTTAGTGATATGACATTAATTTCTAACTCATCTATACTTCTATACTAATAATAATATTATAAAGAGGAAAGATTTGTATTTTTGTATGTTATGAATAAACTCAAAAACTACTGGACCGATTTTAAAAATTCTTTCACCAACTGTGGAGGAAGGGATTAGACGTCTTTGTATTGATTCTTGTAGCGGATTATAGATGTCGCTACACCAACAGACAGCTAGATTATCAGCGAGTAACATAAGCCATTATTGTATAGTACATCTACACTGCACCCGAGTGAAGCCGGGGCGCGTTGCTAGTAAATTATGTACAAATAATAACACCTAAGTATATTTTGCTAATGCGACGCGATTCGTGCCACATTCAGAGCGTACGAGAAGTTTGGTGCGATTTATAATAACGTTATTACTATGCCATAGTATGTCGATTTTGGTTTACGACTCTAATTGGCTGAGGAATGTGTCTTCGAGGTTGAATATTAAATCATTCGGGAGTAGAGCTGCAATTGACTGTTAAAACGCCCATAATCAGTTGATCGAGATTTGTATGAAATTGTTATTTTACCTTGAAGTTGTAATGGTATAAGTAGGGTTGCCATCCGTCCAGGTTTCCTCAGATTTGTCCCAGTTTAGTGTTCGAGGAGCGTCCGGGATTCATTTGATGTCCGGGTATTTTCTTTTGTTTTATTTAAAGAAATAAAAAAGTCATATATTCAAGATTTGGTTTGTGTCTTAAAATATTTTTTTTAAAATTGTATAAATATTAGATTCATATTAATTGAAACAATTTTTTATATGAAACTATGAAAACAAAACATTGTTATCCATTTTATAAGCTCCACATTTCGGGGGTTTCACAATTGACCTTCTAAGAAATAAGAGATGGTAACCCTAAGTACAAGTAATATATTTCACTATCAATAGATGGTTTATCGATTTCTTATCGTTTAAATTCTATTATTATTATACTTTTTACACATTTTAGTTTTAAATCGTCTACTCTTATATCTAAGAATTATATATTACATATTGTTTATTTATATACTCGTTAGAAGTTAGTAGAGAACAACAGTCAGAACTGTGGAGGAAGGGAGGTGTGGTCTTCCTCCAACCTAAAGGGAGGATCCTCGACCAGTCGAACCACTGACTGGCCGGCCCTAAGGCCCCAGTAGTTGATGTCGAGATGTTGTATATATACTTAGCGCTCGGAAATATTTATATAGCGCGATTCAGGATTAGACGTCTTGTTTGGTATTGTTTTTTGTATCGGATCATAGATATCGCTACAGAACCATACATCAAGACGGAATTTGGAATTATATTAACATGTTAATATAATATTAAAAAGGTATATTCAGTAAGTAAATATTTTAATGCACACAAAATAAAAAGTTAAAAATATTAAGCAATCAGCGTTAGAGTATACAGAAGGCGGTCTTATAGCTAAGACAGCTATTTCTTCCAGACAAACCGAGAGGGAGGAAATGCTGTGTACGTACACTGTTTTGACGGGCTCGTTGGCGCGTTCGGTAGAACACCTGCCGTGCGCATCGATGGGTCGTGGGTTCGAATCCCACCGGGAACACATGTGTATAATTTTCTGTAAGCATGTTTTCCCCACGTCTGGTAACTTGGGGCATTGATCGGGTGGGAGGAATATCTAAATTCCGACCGGGTAACGAACCACCGTTCATAGATGGAAAAACCGTGAAGTGCACATTGCGCGTTTCAGTCTATGGATTTCAGAATGCTCGAAGTAAAAATTAGGTCGACAGCGCATCATTGACTGATGTTCTGTGGCTGGGGTATCACCTACCATCAAGTGAACCTCATGCTCGTCTGTCGATATCTGACATAAAAAAAACATAAAAAAATCTAGTCGGTGCACAACAAGTAAAATAATTACAAATTAACATTAAAAATAAATATTTAAAATAAGTTTGTTTGTCAAAAAAATATTAACGAACAACACTAAAAACATAAAATGAAACAAGAGCGATAAATAATAAAAAGAGAATCAAAACAAGAAATGATCTGATTTTCACAGGTAAAGAGTTATATAAACAAATAGATTTAACAGTAAAAGAGAAGTCAAAGGACTAATAATAATATTATATTGTTTATTTAATTTTTTTTTTTTTTAATAATAATAATAAGAGGAGTGAGAAGGCATACAGAGGGGAATATTAAAAGCGGATCTTAAATCAAGACTGTTGGAGCTGAGAAAGATACATTTTGCTTAAAGATACCTAGGGGATCTATAAATATAATCGAAGAGCACGCAGTAGATTTAGATAGGAGGTGTAAAATATGGGCATTCCGTATATTGCTATATAACAACTAAATATCCAGAATATTTAAACGTAAAGTATTACCTGTACAGGGCCGGATTTAGGGGAGGGCATCCGGGGCTTCCACAAAAGAAGGGCCCCACAATAGAGACTTTCAAATTCCAACGAGTATACTAGAAGGAGAAATACTAGAAGACATATTTTCCTTTGATATTTTCCGCTATTTTACCGTTACCTAATGTACTTTGAACAAACATGATATATTGTTCATTTTATTTGGAAAATAATTTTGGGGCCTCCAGTCTTTTGTTGCTCCAGGGCCTCTGTACTGTACCTGTAGGTAATTAACTGTTATTAAGGTACATATAATACGCACCTTGAAGAGATCGGCGGATGTTCGAGATGCATTTCGACTTTAGACTATAATATCATGTTCAGATATGCTATCAGTAATTATTTATCAAATTAATCAATTCAATTAGAATTTATCTATATAAGCCTTGAACATGGATTATGTTTATTAAACTAGAGATACGCCCCGACTCCGCACGGGTAGTAAGTAGAATATAATTAGACATAACATTTATTACCAACGAAACACATACACAGAATCACAAAATAATAACAAAAATTTTGGAACATAAAATTAAGGTTTTTTTAAAGTGTGTAAATGTGTGTGTGCTGTGGTTGTAATTATTGATTGGCTTTTTTACATTCAATTACAAAGAGACATATACTTTCGGTCGAATTACATAAAAAAACACTCACACACTAACATAGGATAGGGACATCCTGACACAGGTACAAATCTACTTAAAAGGATATCCCAACAACTGTATACCTAATTGTATATGAAATTCAAAAAATTCAAAATTCAAAAATCATTTATTCATTTAGATAACACAATGTTCACTTATGAACTATATACATAAATTAAATGCTTCTAATTTTACATTTACTGCCAGTTCTCAAATCAAGGGCGTAGAGCGGACGAGAAGAACTGGCAAGAAACTCTCCGCCACTCTTTTTAATCGCCAAGTTTTTGGTTTTACAAAATGTTTGTAAGGAGCTGCAACCATTACACTATGTTCCATATGACATCTTGAAGTAATTAACTATAATAATAATAAAAATATACGAAAAAAAAATGAAAAACAAAGATATGTCCTATATCAGTAGTAGGCATGGTGAAAAACTTATTGTTCCCAGTTTTACATGAAACTAAATTCTAGTATTTTTAAACAAAATAATTCTGTTTCAGACAACTACAATAAATCCAAAGGAGTCGATTTGATTTCGAGAGGAAAATATGGGGTAAGTTCTTATATAGCTTCTTTTCTTTAAGCATCTTCGTGGCTCTTTGCCTTTAGGGGTCATCCATAAGGTATGTCACACTAATTCGTGATTTTCTGACCCCTCCCCCGTCCTTGTCACAGTTGGTCACATTTGTGAGAGCATTTTAACACTTTGACTGCCACGCGTGTTTACAGCCACTGTAAGATGCATGCTCTATAAGATACATGTTCGGAAATCCTTTGGAAGGAGTCACGGAAGTAATAGGGAAACGACCCGATGACAACTCTTGCTGTCACCCGAATACGGGTGACGTGGCCTGATGAGAACTCTTGCTGTCACCCGAATACGGGTGACGTGGCCTGATGAGAACTTTTGTTGTCACCCGAATACGGGTGACACGGCAGTCAACGTCTTAATACGATGTCTCAGATTTTGAAACCTTACTAAACTTAGAACCCCTTCCACCCCTTGTCACACAAATATAGTGGCGGATTTACACATTTCCAAGGCGTACGCTATTAACTAAAGTCTACAAATGTCTATGTTGAAATTATAATATATATATATATAGAGTCCGATTACTGGTCCGGGCGGCGAACTGGGTTCTGCTATAGGATATACAAGTTTGATATTTTGTTGAATGACATCATAAAAACGTTCTACAGAATTATTTTTGATTTCCATGAGACACGTAAAAATAAAATTTGTCCTCAAATTTGCCGCCCCTAAAATCTGCCGCCCTAGGCTGGAGCCTACTCAGCCTGCTGGTAAATCCACCACTCTAGAGTGTATTCACATACTGAATAACGTTTGTACTTAATATCCGCAATGTGTTCTTTGTTCGAAAAGCTTTCAGTTTGCCCAATGTTAAATAGTTTGTTTGTAAATAAATAAATTGTTGTTAATTATATTTACATAAACAATTGAAGGTAACAGATACTTTCGTGAAACGAGTCTGTCGAAAATATACGACTTTTATAAACAAACATACCTTTCACAATCGATAATAGTGTTCCTATCCAAGAAAGGTAATCGAGGCTATTGAAATATAAAAACAACAGCTTCAAGACTCGGGAAATCTACTTTTTTATTTTTGTGTGTTTGTAACGAATAAACTCAAAACCTACTAGACCAAATTTAAAGATTCTTTCACCAATAGAAAGCTAGACGAGAGATATCAACGAGTAACATAGGCTATTTTTTGTGTATAGTACATCTACATTGCACCCGTGCGAAGTCGGGGTGTGTTGCTAGTATATAATCATAGACTGATTTATTTATTAAAAAAATACATTATTAATAGATTACTACAGTGTTTTAGTGCCATGTAGAAAAATATCAAATACAATATAGCATTTATGAATTAATAATAAATAATTAATATTTTTTACGCGGAATCTGCTACCTACTTGAGTAAAAATATTGAATATAAAATTTACAAAAATGCGCATGCTTATTACCGGCAAAAAATGCGATCACATCTTAATTTTACCTTGTACTTACCATGTTTTTGGCAAAAATAATTCTGGTATAAATTAAAAAGGAAGTATTTCGTATATAAATAATATTGTTATTTAAATACGAACAGTATTATATAAGTTGTGTGGCGCATCGGTTCCCTGTAAAGCAGGTAATTATTATTTTGATAAATATAGATTTTAAAAATTATTTAGGTCTGCTAACATTATGTATGTATTAGTATGGCAGAAGAAACATGAAAGTAGAATAAATGCTGTGGAAATGAGGGCCTTGAGAAGTATGTGTGGTGTAACTCTGAAAGATAGATTAAGAAATGGCGAAATTCGAGAGCGTTGTGGAGTAAAAGACGATGTAGTGACGAGAATTGAGAAAGGTATGTTGAAGTGGTTTGGGCATGTAGAAAGGATGGATGAAAGTAGGGAAACGAAAAAGATTTATGAAACTGGTGTGAGTGGGAGAGTCGGGAGTAGTCGACCTAGGCGAACGTACCTCGATCAGATCGGGGACGTTCTGCAAAAGGGCCAGATCAAAAGTACTCGTAACCGTCGAGTGTGTATGAAAGCATTGATGAAAGTAGAAGAAGCGAAAGTGGTATGTAAGGATCGGAGCATATGGAATTCCGTGATCTCTGCCTACCGCAATGGGAAAGAGGCGTGATGTATATGTATGGGAAACGCGGGTAGGACGTAATAAGTTAGACGTGTTTTAGTTTGCTCTGATATTTTTATTCTTATTTAATTATGAAAAGTATTTTTCTATAGTTAATTATGTTCTAGAGCCTTACTGTACTTACCGCATATATTTTTCCTATACATTTTTCATCTCTAATGCAATATTAAACACTCACTCTCAGTACTAGTTAACTTAACCTAAAAGTGAACACAAACCCACACAAGATTTAAGTCAAAATGGATGATCTGAAGAAAACTGTAATGGACATGTCAGAGAGATTCACTATGAAGATGGAAGAGTTCCAGAAACAACTCAATACCGCATCACTTGCGCCTCCATCTACTTCTGCCGATTCGCCTCCGTCCCCACTGGCTAGAGAGTTTGCATTGTTCCGCACTTCAATGTTATTCTGTCTAGAAAATCTACAAGCCCAAATGGAGCTGCTATTTAAGATGCAAGATGACCAGGAAATGAGAAGCCGACGCAAAATCCTGTTGATACATGGAGTGAATGAAGTGAAGGACGAGGATGCTTCTGCTATCTGCAACATGCTGTCAGTTCGTCTCAAGTGTCCATTCTTCACAGGTGACTCTCTCAGCCGCTGCCATAGAATGGGTACAAGAAGCGATGGAAAGCCCAGGCCTCTGTTAATCAAGGTACGTGATTGTGATACCAAGGACAAGATTTGGGCAGCAAAGACAAATCTGAAGGGTTCCGGCATTACTTTGTCCGAGTTTTTAACTAAAAATCGTCACAAGTTGTTCATGTCTGCAAGAAGGCGCTTTGGCATCTCTAAATGTTGGACCAAAGAAGGCCGTATATACGTGATCAGTGCCGATGGCTCTCGTCATCGGATTGAAAGTATGAAGGACATTGAAAATATCACTGGCGATCAGACTGCGGCTGAATCTACTTCAGAGTCTTCTGCTCCACGTTCATTAACAAGGATTCAACTCCGCCCCAAAAAACCACCTCAGAAGACCAAGTAAATTATTTTTCATAGTATGTACCATAATAAACTTTCTTTTCGTTATTTCTGGCACTGACTCATAGATATCATTATATAACTTATTGTAGGTAATTTTGTTTACGCTATGCTGTTATGAGCTATCTTTTAATTAATTATTATAACAAAATTAAACTTTAATTGGCGGTGTTTATAACTTATTAGCCATTTGACTTTTATTTGTACGATATTGACAATGTCATTTTCACGTCACGTCAATGTCATTTTAGTTGGTATAATGTCAAAAATGCCAGTTGCTCTAATATTTATGTATGTAATTCGGAGTCCAGTCCTTTTGACTATTTATAATTTTTAATTTTTTTTTTGTGTGTAGGTCTGTGCACAGCATATATTAAGCATACATTATTTTATTGTTAGTATTAAAATCTATTAGGTATTAGTTAGTTTATTTATTTCTTTTAATTATTTTGCTTTTTTGTTTTATTATGTTACTTCTTTATATTATCATACAGGCGGTTCGTGCATATAATGCTTTGGAACGGAATTTAACTTTAATTTGAAGTAGTTGCTTTTTTATTGTATTATATACTTTGTAATAATTTTAAATACTAGAATTTTACATTTATGCATTATTGTTGATATTTAATTTATCTTCTGTTGAGCGATAGTACTATAATGTTATATGATACAGATAACTCTGATTTTCTCTCCTTTTCTTCCTCCAATGATGATTCATTCCATAGTGCTAGTTCCGTCCCATTAGATGTTACCCTTTCATCGTTATTTCTTAATTTTCCAAAACATCTCAACGTTATTCACATCAATGCGCAAAGCGTTCCTGCACATTTTTCTGACATGCTCGCAACATTTGTATCGAAAGACATTCACGCTATACTCGTCTCTGAAACTTGGCTTAATCCATCTTTCCTTTCTCACGCATTCTCACTTCCTGGTTTCAATCTTATCCGCAATGACCGGATTGGAAGAGGCGGGGGTGGTGTTGCGATATACTTACGGTCACATATTCCTTTTTCCATTGTCAGTATGTCGCCGCAACCTCCACCAGCCAATGCGGCCGAACATCTTCTGGTTGAAGTTATATTGTCTAAAACTAAGGTACTTCTTGGTGTTTTCTATTCCCCTTCTCTATCCGTAGACTATTTTGCGTGCTTCGAGAAAACCCTTGAAGATTTTACTCCATTGTATAAAAATGTAGTTATCATGGGTGATTTAAACACTTGCTTAATTAAAAATAATAATCGATCCAAGAAGTTACTTTCTATTCTGGATTCTCTTAATCTCCACACCCTTCCTCTAAATGCTACTCACTCTGTTTCTGGATCGACACCTTCTCTCTTAGACCTTATGTTCGTCTCCTCTCCTGACTTAGTTTCCAATCATGGTCAACTCCCTGCCGAAGCCTTTTCCTATCATGACCTTATTTTCCTCTCCTATAAAGTGCGACCTCCTAAGGCTAAGCCTACTGTTGTTCTGCGTCGAAATTTTCATGGAATCGACAATGACTTACTCGTTCAGGATGCAATGAATGTGGATTGGAATGCAGTTTTTGACCGAACATCTCTCGATCACAAGGTCGATTTACTAAATACTTTCATCACTAACTTATACGACAAACATGCTCCATTGAGACCCATCAAGATCAAACATCTCCCTGCGCCTTGGCTCTCTAATGAACTAAAAGAGCTAATGAATAAGAAAAATCGCGCCAAAGCCAAAATGAAAACTGCCACATCTGAAGCTGCTTGTGAAAAGTACAAGAACATACGAAATCGCTGTAACACTCGCTGTCGCGATGCACAAAGACGACATATTCATGACGCCATCTCGAATGGTGATCCTTCTAGAATTTGGAGATTTTTAAAGTCGTTGGGGGTTGGCAAACCAGCACAGAGTGTAATTCCCTCTGATCTCAATTTAAACGATTTGAATAGCCACTTCTCCAGTTCTTCTACCATTGACGATAGCCGTCTTCAGCGTACTCTGCAATCTTTATCTTCTCTTCCCTCTCCTAACAATTCTTCTTTCTCCTTCACACTATTTACCGATCGGGATGTTGAGAAGAGCATTATGTCCGTAACTTCGAATGCCGTTGGCTGTGACCTCGTTAGTCGTGCTATGATTACTCCTATCCTTGATGTTATCCTTCCGGTTATAACACACATATTCAATTTTTCAATTTCTTCTGGAATATTTCCTGTTGCCTGGAAAGACGCGAATATTATTCCTATACCCAAAAAATCTAACCCGTGTAACTTTGGTGATTTCCGACCAATTTCAATTTTACCTTTCTTATCCAAAGTCCTTGAGCGCCTAATCCACCAACAATTTAGCCAATTCCTGTACAAAAATTCTATTTTAAGTCCCTTTCAATCTGGTTTCCGCCCTGGTCATAGCACGACTACTGCACTTGTGAAGGTTGCTGACGATATTCGACTAGGTATGGATAATAAGCAATTCACCGTTCTTACTCTTCTGGACTTTAGCAACGCTTTTAATTCTGTGCATTTTGAGATTCTGCTGGGTATGCTTCGCTCTGTTAATATTTCGATGCCGGTGATTGACTGGTTTCATAGCTATTTGTATGGGCGCCGCCAGCGGATCACTGTGAACGGTACCCATTCACAGTGGAATGTTGTCAGTGCCGGTGTCCCGCAAGGTGGAGTTCTATCTCCACTTTTATTCTCTGTTTTCATCAACTCCCTAACTCAACGACTTTCGTCAAATTTCCACCTCTACGCCGACGATCTCCAGATTTACGTACAATCAACTCTTGATGAGCTACCACATGCCTTGCAATTGACTAACGATGACTTGGCTACTTTAGTAAACTGGAGTAAAGACTATGGTCTTACAATTAATCCTATCAAAAGCCAGGTTATCGTTGTTGGTAGCTCCTATTACTTATCAAGAGTTGATTGGGCCTCTCTTCCACGAGTTTGCATCGATGGTGCGGTTATTGATGTCAGCACGTCTGTTAGAAATCTTGGTGTTTTCTTTGATCAGTGTTTATCTTGGTCCTGTCATATCAAAGAAGTCAGCCGCAAACTATATGCTGCCTCAAGTATTTTAAAGCGACTTAGTCACTTCCTACCCATTTCCACAAAAATCACACTGGCGCAGTCACTCCTTCTTCCTCTCCTGGATTATGCTGACTCTTGCACTACCGATGTCAATGAAGAGCTTTTGAATAAACTGGAACGATTGCAAAACTTCTGTATTCGTTTTGTTTTTGGGTTGAGGAAATTTGATCATGTGTCCCATTACCGCAAACAACTCGGATGGTTACCCATTCGGTTAAGACGTAATGCACACACTTTGCAACTGCTTTATTCTATCCTCTTCAACCCCAGAACACCTTCTTACCTTAAAGAAAAATTTAAATTTATGGGTCCTTACGACTACACTTTGCGTTCTTTGGATAAGTTAACTTTAGAAATCCCTACTCACAAATCTATCTTTTATGGTAACTCTTTTACAGTTTCCGCCATAAAGCTATGGAACTCCTTACCTGTTAATATCAGACAAGCTCCTTCTTTAACTTCCTTCAAATCTCTCTTACATAAACATTACTTTGCTATTTCCTATCCTACTTCTTAACTATCCTTTTTTGTTCATTTCGTTAAAGTTTAAAATGCATAAATGTAACTTACTGTAATGTACTTACTTGTTGTACTACTGTACTACCTGCACGAATACTCTCCATTTATTTTTATTGTTTAGGGTTGCCTGGAAGAGATCGCTGAGAGCGATAAGGCCGCCTATTGTATTGTTTATATTTAAGTTAATATTTTCTAAGAATTTTATTATTGTTATATTTATATATCCAAGTACAATAAAGAGTTCTAAATAAATAAAAATAAAAATATGTATGTATGTATGCTAACATTGACATAGTATTAAATTGATCGAAGTCTTCTAATAAAGGACAAGAAGGATAAAACAATAAACTTCCACGATTTCGATGAAATAGAATAACAAGATATTTTATTCAAATTTTAAAATTTTCATTTTGATATCCTATTTCATTTCCCCAGGAAATATTTGACGAATTCTTGTGCGAATTGAATACACCTGCTTTGCGTTTCGATAGGTAACAAGTTCGAGTCCCACAGTTGTTCCAATGTTCAGGATATCACTTATAAATATTTTATAAATATTTAATAGATGTACATATAATTATCAATAATTTTGTTGATTGTCGTTTAAGGCTCTTGCTTTGAAGTAATTAGAATATTATTTTCTACTTTTTAGTTTAAGTTTGTACATATAGTTTTTTTTTGTACCTAAATATGTTTGTTCCTCATCATTTCGATTTATATTGAAATTCCGACGGGAACCGAAACGGGTTTTGATAAAAGAGTAGAAAACCGCGCAGGTGATCTATGATACGTAATCACAACCACCCATGGACGCCCGCGAGTCAATTGTCTCAGATGCGTTGTCGACCTTTAAAACTTTTATAGGCATTTTTTTGTTTAATTATTATATATTGTAATATAAAAACTCTTATTTAACAGGGTAAAGAACCAGTCAAATGGATCTATGACAGTGAAACGGAATGGAAAAAGAATTATGGCTTCATTGAGGTATGTATAAATTAGCCGAAATAAGATCTGAGGGCATTGTTCGAAATACTTGCTAGAAAGTATTCGTATGGTAGATTTATCAGAGGGCCTAGCACGAAAAACTTGCGAGAAAGTATTGTTCTTTGTGTCATTGTGCCATTTGTTATGTGTTTTATTGTCCTTTTAAATCTACAAATAATAATAAACGGAATTATTTAAGTATTATAATTTTAATCTAACAAAAAAAAGAAATGTAATTAAATAGTTTCAGGGTAGAACTAAGAAGAAATTAAAGATATCTAATTAATTATTATTAACAAACTAAACTTATACTAAGTAAATAGGACGCCAGGAAGATTTTATCCTAGGAACCCTACCAAAACCTTGCCTGCATAAATGGTGCTCCGTTAGGCTCTTCATCAACAATTATAGAAATATAGTATAAACACTGATTTCTATTGGCTACTATCACTACATAGTATAAAACAAAGTCGCTTTCTCTGTCCCTATGTATGCTTAAATCTTTGAAACTACGCAACGGATTTTGATGCGGTTTTTTTTAATAGATAGAGTGATTCAAGAGGAAGGTTTATATGTATAATAATAACAGTTTTTCTGTAGTGTATTTAGTATCAGCATTGCACCGGTGCGAAGCCGGGGCGTGTCGCTAGTACTAAATAATTGATAACCAAGACGCTATTGCCTATTACTATACGTATAGTATTTAATATCTTTCTCGGCTATTCATTAGTTATTATTGCGGTAACAAATGTGTATTATTTTCAAAATTATTATATTTTTATTTAAGTTAGGTAGTATAGATGCTCCAAGAGTCACAAGGGGGTGACTGAAAACCAGCGCTGTGTTTATCAGCTGAAGCTGAGTCACTGCCCTTTGAACGGCCACAAACCGGCAACTTTCCTCTTTATAATATTAGTAAAGAGTATAGATATAGAGGAACCGATTTTTGTTAATAACGATGTTTTGATTTTTTTTTTAGTAACTCCGATACTTTCCTGCCAGTAAGATTGGCTGGGAACCTATTTTTTCTTACGGCTCATGGAATTAATATAATAATTATGCACTTAGCGCTCCAGAGTGATGTTATGAAGGATAAGGATTTAGTTACGTTCAAAACACTTCAATTCAAATACATAACTATTTGGAACTTGGTAAGATTTATTTTTATTACTGACAATTCCTTAATACCTACATAGATTTTTAAAATGATACCCTTCAAGAATTGAAGGCTAACTTCTGGAGTCTGGATGGATCGCGGGTTCGAATCCCAGCGGGACGACATGTTTATAATTATCTGTAAACATGCTTTCCCCACATCTGGTCACTTCGGGCACTAAACTAGTGGGAGGAATATCGAAATTACCTATGTATAGCGTGTTTCGGTTTTTGTATATGAATTTCCGATTATGTGAAGTAAAATAGGTCGACAGCGTATCTTTGATTCTATCTTTTGTTTCAGGCTTTCCAAAATATATACCTAGGTATATACGTAATATGTGATATCTCGACTCTATTTAAGCTACATGAAAAGAACAAGTTTATTGTCCTAAGTAAACGTTATAGGACAATGATATTTTCCAGTATCATTTGGCCTTGCAGTCTGGTAAGTTTTAGGGTATCAACTGTAGAGATGGGGCGAATGTGGTTTGAACCGAATACGAACTTCGGCCGAACATTCAGTAAAAATTCAAAATTCGGCCGAACTTCGGTTATTTTCACATTTCACACTTTTTCGAGTATTATTTTGTCACTAAAAGACGAGCTAGATAGAGGCTTTCTTTGTGTCTACCTGACATTGGGTACTTATTATTGGTAGGCTAAGCCAACAACACATAAATTACTATAATTATGAATTGTTTGGTTTATGAATTTAGCGAAAATGGTTCAATATTTTCTTGTACCGAATGTTCGGCACTTGAACCGAATTTCGGCCGAATGTCGAAGTTCGGTTAAACACGCCGAAATTCGGTTAAACCGAATGTGAAACGAACTTCGGCCCATCAAGTCATTCACAGAACAGGGAACAGGAAAAATAAGTAGAAGTGTAATGTAGGCGTGGCACGCGTGTCACAATTTAGCACGGTAGCGCTTAATCGATCACAGTCAGCCAAAGTCATCCTTATATCTTTCACATAAAGTATAGTTTAGTAATTATATATTAGTTTGTTTTAATATTACAATACGTTGTATGGACTTTGTGCGCTAAGCCAAAGTAACCGTTATCGCAAAGTACTAAGATATATTATCAATTGTAGGACCAGTGTGATTTACCTAGTTTTGAGTTAAATAAAAAACAACGAATCGAAAAAAAATTGTAACTGTGTGCAATGTTAAATGTGTACTCCATTCATTAGTGTGAATTTGGCGACAGTCGATCCGGTACAAATTATGACACATTGCACTTCTACTTACTTCTTCTGTTGAGATATAATATATCTCGATATCTTATACCTTATTTGGACGCTGTTAAGCAATACAGTGTCAACCCACAAAATGATTCCTTATGAGCTGGAGTAAATATTTCAAAAGAGATATATATCATTTAAATCGTTTCAATAGCAAAAATATTGAAAAAACAAGCGGGCATGAAACCCTAAAATGTTTAGAATATTCAACAATGATGCACTTAATTCTATTACTTTGATTGCTACTAAGAACGATATACATTTAGTATAATAATAATTACATAAAATCTATTATTTCTGTTATTTTTAAAAGAAATTTAACTAATTAAACCTAATTATAACTTCAAACTCAATTTTCTCAATTGACACTGTATTGCTTAACAGCGTCCAGTTTGTCTTCACTCGTCCGCGAGATATCTCTTGATAGTCATGCTAGTATAGTAGTGTTGGGTAGTACAGGACTTCAAAAAGAGTTTGTAAGAGTAGCCTCTTTTACACTCTGAACCAGTACAATGTCCCACTTCAAATGAGGCGAGGCGTATGAAGCTCGAAGCATAATTTGTACTAGCGAGTATTAATATTTGGTGGTTTTTTTTATTGTTATTTAGGACCCAAATACATCGGGAAAAACGAGCGCGACATAAAATTTGAAGTAGTACATTTTATAATTTCGAGCCGCTCTTACATTTTGACGTCATGTCCGGGACAAATGTACCGCCTCTTGTATGTCCTACTCAACACTATAGTATAGCATTACTTATATGTGTTTTTTTGCAGTTCATCTTCACGCTATTCTGGCCTCTATACTTATATGACAGAGAGTTGGTTTTTCCTTCGTTCATCGACAAAGTGCTGTCACTTATGTCCAATCACATGATGCATTCCTTCATAGTAGTCGTGATTGCGTGGGAGATGATGTTCTATCCGAGAAATAAGCCGCAGACACACAAGTGGAACTTCATTAACATAATTTTAGTTTACGTCTTATATTACGTTATGTAAGTTTATCAATATTTATTTACGCTAATTAGTAATATCGGGATGTCAGGCACTTCGGGCATTAAGAGTGCGTGGAATATCGATATTCCGTTGGAGATCGAAAAACTGTGAAGTGCACTTTGCGCGTTTCGGTCTCAGTCTATGGATTTCCGAATGCTCGAAGTAAAAAGTAGGTCGACAGCGCATCATTGACTGATGTTCTGTGGCTGTATCGCCTACCATGAAGGAACCTCATGCTCGTCTGTTGATATCGAACATAAAAAATGACGATCGAGATATTCACGCCCTTCAGTTGAATTCTCATTGTTAAAGGTCATCAACCACTTTCTATGGGACATTGGTACTGATATAAAGTTCTTTGTACAGTCACAAAACATATGCCATTATATTCCGTACTGTTGTAGTATATTTACAGTTTTTATTTGAGATTGATATCTAGTTGGGTTTATGAGATATCTTCATTTATATATTTAATAAAAAGCCACTAAATTAGTACATAAGAACCTGTTGTTTTTGCAATTAATAACATAATAAGTCATATTATTTTATTAATTGATACCATATAAATGTCTAAAGGTATAAAACAGTCCACCTGCCAGAGGAAGACTGTTCCCATAATATGGATATTATGCTCTCGGTTCTTTCCACTAAAGGAAGGGTGACCATGCAAGGTTCTGGAAGGTTTTACTGTTGTAATCTAATGTAATATCTGATGATAATAGTTTTTTTTAAATAATTTCATCAAGACTAGTTTTAACAAAAGAATGATGAAAAAATTAAACACAATAATTATTTTATTTGCTTTAATAATTGACCTCCTCATTTTCTACATCTTCTCGTATATCATCAAGGAATGTGGCTGGTGCATTAATATTATTTTGATGCCATGCCCACCCTAAAAACCATATTACTGTCATTGTATGGGCACAGCAACAGTTCTTTTTCCAGCAATACCCTTTTATTAAATTATTGATGGATTCGGGTTCTATAATGTCTCTGTCTTGAGCTAATATAATATAGACCTTGCCTGTATAATGCCTTGACTGTATCTTGGCTCTCAATAAACGATCATTTTCGTTAAAATAACTGTTAAAATATGTGATGTGCCCAATCCTCTCAATATTCTGTCATATGACATATCTCAATATTGTAGGTGTAGCTGCCATTTTGGCAAACGTCAAACAAAGACGTGACATTGACAATTAACAGATGATATCGATTTTACATTTTATCATCAACCACATCGATTGATTATATATCATTATTGAAATAATAAAATGTGTTTGCTGATTCTATGGGTAGGTTAATAAATAATAAATGCGTTCATACATTGTCATACGACCACATGACGCCTCGTCTCGCATCCTGTCGCTTCGTTTTTTTTTAAATGACAAATCGATTAATCGATTACTAGTAACTCGATTTTTTTAAACACAAGTTATTCCAACGTCCCTTTAAACGCTATCTACAATTAATAGAACAATAACTTTTGAATCATATTTTTAGTATTTCTCTACTAGCTACGGCTCTCCATTTTATCTCATTTTATTCGTAAATTAATTCAGAATATAATATATAAAATTTATAAATGTACAACTCAGTACCAATTTGGTTGAACTCCTTTAGTCGTAGGTTAAAATTAACTGTAAAAAACACCCCAATCCAAGACAAGATCTTTTTCAAATTAACCATAAACCTAACTGATGAATTAACCGAATAGATTTTAACTAAATACTACGTACTTACGAAAACAAAAATAATAATAATAGATTTTGATTTATACCTCGAACTGGTTGACGAGTTACAAGGTCGAGTAATCCTTAATTGCCCAAATAATAAAACAATATACTTAGACTATTTTTTTCATTTTTTTTATGTCAGATTCAACAGACGAGCATGAGATTCACACGGTCAATGATGCGCTGTCGACCTAATTTTGACTTTGAGCATTCGGAAATCCATAGACTGAAACCGAAACGCGAAATGTGCACTTCATGGTTTTTCATCTATGAACGGTGGTTCCACCCGATTAATGCCCGAAGTTACCAGACGTGGGGAAAATATGCTTACAGAAAATTATAAACATGTCATCCCGGTGGGATGCGAACCCACGACCCATCGATGTGCACGGCAGGTGTTCTACCGAACGCGCCAACGAGCTCGCCAAATTTTTTGATGATTATTTTTCTCTTCAATATTTTATTCTTATTAAATCCAGTTTTGTGGCAAATTATAATTGAAGCGGAGTAAGAGAAGCTCTCACGAAGAGGGACAAATGGCATTTGTCTTTGTGAGCAAATCTCAGTAACAGCTTGGCGGATTTAGAAAATGTTTGTGTCTAATGCTTTGGCAAAATACAGAGGTTTTGTCAAAGCCCGAATATTCATAATTGGACATCGTTTTTTTTTTAAATGCCGTAACTTTGCTAAATGTCAACTTCGCTCAAAACGCTGCGAAGCGTTACGGCTAGCACTGCGGCCCTCTATCTACTTACTAATAGCTTTTTGAACAGAAACAGAATATAGACTGCCTCCGTGACTCAGTGGTGAGCGCGATACGTTTTGTACCGGAGATCCTGGGTTCGAATCCCAGGGAAACAAGAGTTAAAAAATGTTTTGGTCGGGCAGGGCACAGAAGGCTGATCACCTACCTACCAGTGGCGGGACCACCATACAAGCCCAAACGGCTGTTTTGCCTTATTAATGCATTAAAAAGAAATATAACAATGTCATTAGTCATATATAACTTATACGATTACGTAATTATATAAGGTATATAAATATTTAAACACGTATTATGTTAAAATCGGCAATACGGGCTTTTGGGCTTGTATGGTAATCCCGCCACTGCTACCTACCTACCCTATAAAGAGAAATTCTGTGAAACCACGTGTGAAACAGACTCGGGATTTCACATAAGAACAGATATTTTCCCGCCCTTGTTTGCTTTGAAATCTTTTTGCCGTAAATAAATAATATTAAAAATGAGTTCGAATTGAAAACGAAACTCCATATTTACCTTTCTTTTCTTGTTTCAGGATGATAAGTAACTACTACATCACAGGGATATGGCCTTATCCTCTAATATATGACATTTATGGAACCATATACTTTCCTTTATTGATGGTATTTACCTTTTTACTATACATATCAGCATACTTCATACAATGGCCGTTACTAAAATGCATACATGGAGCTCCAAGGAGTACAAATGAAGACTAAATTATGAAAAAACCATATTTGATTGCGTTTTTATATCACAACTAGCAACGCGCCCCGGCTTCACACGGGTGCAACGTACATGTACTATACACACCTATGTTACTCGCTGATAATGTAGCTTTCTATTGGTGAAAGAATTTCGGGTCCAGTAGTCAAAAACTACTTATGAATAAACTCTATGTTAAATACAAATCTTTACTCCTAATAATATTAGTATAGATTATTTGAGGTTAGAAAGTAAAAAGTTTTTGACGTTACTGAAGTTGACAGTTCTTGTCAATTGTCAAAATGCCTTCTTATTTTAATTAATGGCAACTTCCATCAAAGACGGATTTTGCCCAGTGTTGCCAGCTCAGTGGATTTTCCACTAGATCTGGTGGTTTAGACTTTCCGTTTAGCGTAGAAATATTGGTTTTAGTGGCTAGTTGATTTTCTAGTGGATTAGATGGCTTCAGTTAGTGGTAAGGTAACGATATTCAACCAGTAGTACTATTTACATGAATACTCTAGTTAGGAAATAATATTTTAAATAATACTATCTTTTCGGATTTTTCGCGGACTTATTTGGATTTTTGGTTGCCGATATTTCTAATACTTTACAACAATCATGGTCACGGGAGAAACTAAGGTTTTAGACGTCTTAAAGGTATTATGTAGACTTGTTATGAATAGTGCTTACCCACAATTTTATAAAATTATTTGATAAATTCAAAAATGGCACCAAAGTACCTTACAATATTTGTTGATTTACATTATAAACATTTTTTTAATAGGTATTATTGTAATAAAATATGGCAATAATATTAATTAAGTAAATTTGAGTTATTATTATTAAAATATTGCAATTTAAAAAAAACTTTATTAATTAATAATAATTATAAGTGTTACTATTATTATAATATGTATAACCATAAACAATATTAAAAATATTAATTATTTATTTAAGCAATATTTATTGGTTTATATGTAATTGAAAAAGTTAAAAGTCCACTACCGTGGCTCTCTGGATTAGTGGTTTTCTGGTGGAACAGGATGCCATATTTGGTGGATTCGTAAAAATAAAGTTGGCAACACTGATTCTGCCAATGTTCCAATTATTTTTGGGAGAGTTCTTGAAGATGTAATTACATTATAGAGAACTAGCGACCCGCCCCGGCTTCGCACCGGTGCAATGCTGATACTAAATACACTACAGAAAAACTGTTATTATTATACATATAAACCTTCCTCTTGAATCACTCTATCTATTAAAAAAAACCGCATCAAAATCCGTTGCGTAGTTTCAAAGATTTAAGCATACAAAGGGACAGAGAAAGCGACTTTGTTTTATACTATGTAGTGATGTTTTGAGAATGCTCAAAACTAGTTTCAAGCATGAATACGTCTTGGAATAGAGAATTTAATGTATTAAAACGAGATTTCATCTTACTACTCTCAGACTCTTATTTGGACGTTGTTAAGCAACACAGTGTCATTTAAATAAAATACTGTATACCGGATTAAAACGCGATTTATTATTTATATTGTTTAAATTATTTATCCCGACGTTTCGGATGCTTTTCAGCAACCGTGGTCGCGGGAGACTGAAAGAACCACAGTGTCACCCACAAAATGACAAAAAATTTGATACCAATCGCTTCCTTATGAGCTGGAGTACATATTTCAAAAGAGTTACATATCATTTAAATCGTTTTAATAGCAAAAATATTGAAAAAACTAACGGGTACGAAAACATAAAATGTTTAAAATATATTGTATAACAATCATGCACTAAATACAATTACTTTGATTGCTACCAAGAAAACGATATGCATTTAATTTAATAATAATAATTACAAAAAAATATATTGTTTCTGTTATTTTTTAAAAGAAATTTTATAAAAACTGATTAAAACATCAACTCAATTTTCTCAAAATGGCAACCGTGTGGTTTGACACTGTATTAACAACGTCCATTTAATCTGAGTTACTACTTATGATATTTCGACTTATGATTCATTTTGATTGAACTAACAAAAAACCTGATGATTTGTTTGATAATTTATGACCATAATTATCATCCGGATGATAATGGAATTAATTATCATGATTTTTTGGGGATTTTAATAATTTTTTTAAAAGTAATTTAATATATCCTTGAATTAGAATTGTAAAAAATACCTTAAATCCTGAATAAATATCATGTAATAGATGAGTAAAAAACAGGTAAATTTATTTATATTCGTACTCATAAAAACCAGGATTATATGTTATAATCTAGGTAAATCGTGTACAAGAAAATAATAAATACATTTAATAATAATATGAATATACATAATTAATAATCATGATTGTTTTTTGTGGTACGGAAAAGTTGTGCTTACTTAAGTAGTGATTTATTCAATTATTCAATTAAAACGGATATACATCCAATTATATTAATTAAAATTTATCATAATATTTATGAACAGTCACAAAAGAACATTTACATACAAAGAAAAAAAAGAAAATAAAATTAAAATACAATAATAAGTTAACATTCATACATCACATTCGCAATATCTCAGACATTTAGACATAATTACCGGGCATCCATCCACAAACAAATCGCATTCTGGGTAAACCTCCAGGAGAGCGTTGAGAGCGGTCAGCATGCGCGGGATAGGAGAGAGGGCTCGAGCCGCAGTGCGGGCCGCTGGTACGGCGAATAGTCTGTGCTGATAGCTGAGAGTCTGTGATAACTCATTCTAAACCGAACACATCTTGTATAGTATTGAAGTTATACTTTTGGCGCGATGGAGAAAAATGATGAGAGTGAATTTTTACGATGCGCGCGCACACCGACACCTGAATTGTACATCGTGAAGTTAGTTCTAGGTGGCATGAAAATCGATAATTATGTTAAAGTTGTATATTCTAGTATTTTTATATTTAGAACACTTGTTTCGTAACAGTACAATTAAACAGTGTGAATCTAGTATATAAAATTCTCGTGTCACAGTTTTCGTTGCCATACTCCTCCGAAACGGCTTTCCCGATTCTCATGAAATTTTGTGTGCATATTGGGTAGGTCTGAGAATATGACAACATCTATTTTGTATCCCCCTAAATGTTAAGAGTAATCCACCCCAACATTTTTTTTTAATTTTTTGACGATTTTTTTTTATAATGTGGCATTATAAAAAATACATACAAACCCTGCTTTTTTTGTCAAAAAATCTAGACCCGTGCGAAGCCGGTTCGGGTCGCTAGTAAATAAATATTATTTTGGTGTTTTTATTTTAATATTTATCGTTAATCACTACTGCATTTTAGCCATATTTTTTATAAGCCAAAGAAGTATAACTTCTAACGCGTGTACATAAGTACACACACTCTTTTTTTAAATGTTTAACTAACAGGGTCGTTTAAATGAATTTTATATAGTTTTTTAATGCATTTAGTTCATTGCATTTAAAAAATTGTTCATAAGACATCACAATAATATATTTTTTTGCTAGTTTTTAATTAAATAATGTATCGATTTTACAAAAATATTGTTTTATATAACTGTCAAAGACTGGGTTTTTAAATTCGAGCAGTGGAGGTTATTGTAGAAAATAAAAAACGTAAAACTCTATGTTGTATCCATTTCATTTCATTAAATTTTAAATCTAGCTCTTCCAAAGTCTATGAATTTCTTGAGAATTCTAATAAATAATTCTAATATTTAAAATAGTTTACGAATAGTATTGATTTATTTACCACTAGTGTAAGCTTGACGGGCTCGTTGGCGCGTTCGGTAGAACACCTGCCGTGCGCATCGATAGGTCGTGGGTTCGAATTCCACCGGAACAACATGTTCATAATTTTTTGTAAGCATGTTTCCCCACGTCTGGTAACTTCGGGCATTTATCGGGTGGGAGTAATATCGAAATTCCGACCGGGTAACGAACCACCGTTCATAGATGGAAAAACCGTGAAGGGTACATTGCGCGTTTCGGTATCAGTCTATGCTCCGATGCTCGAAGTAAAAATTAGGTCGACAGTGCATCATTGACTGATGTTCCGTGGCTGAGGTATCACCTACCATCAAGTGAACCGCATGCTCGTCTGTCGATATCTAACATAAAAAAAGAAATTACCTCAGTAAATTGTAATATGTGTGTGTTTTATAACATTGTGCTGCATAGAAACGATTACCAATCCTCAAATAGGTAAACATTTTTTTTTTGTGTCAATTTTTTTTGAAACTTTCGTGATTTATTATCGAAGAAAGTTGACTCAATCATATTTTGAGTTCCTTAGGTTTTAGAAAGTTTCTTTAACTTTTCGAGGTATTTTTTCAACACCAAACATTTTTCACTTAGCTTTCATGAATCGCTTTTATTTGAAGGCAAATCATGAAATTGACGTCTAATGAACTCTTAAGGTAGTGGTTGGCTTAAGGTAGTACTGCATACAGCCGACCTAGCATGACAACCACGACAAAATTTCGTCGACCGTTTTCTTGTGTTTTAATCGAATATACCTTTATGTCTTCCGGGTCTTACATGACACTTACACTTAAAACTTGACTTCTAATATGAAAAGTAGAGATATTGGTCGATCGAAATATCTTGTCTATCAAAATTGTCGATAATATTGTCTTTTATTAACGCGAGTATCACACATTTAAATACCGTATACCGGATTAAAACGCGATTTATTATTTATATTGTTTAAATTAATTATTCCGACGTTTCGGATGCTTTTCAGCAACCGTGGTCGCGGGGAGACAGGTGAAAAAGGCATCCGAAACGTCGGGATAATTAATTTAAACAATATAAATAATAAATCGCGTTATAATTCGGTATACAGTATTTTATTTAAAATTGTCGATGTTAAATATATCTCGATATCTTATATCTTAGTTTGTCTTCACTCGTCCGTGAGATATCTCTTGCCAATCAACGCAATCTTGCAATACTAGACAGGCAGATCATAGGAATTATTCTAAAGGTTTTAAGAAATGAAACAAAGAGTTGCAAGTGATTCGAGAATAATAATAAAAACAATAACATTTATTTTACTATTGGTTCTCAAAAATCCCCACCAACTACTTAGGTACTTTAGTTTGTAAGGTCACAAATCAACAAAGCTTCGGCAAACGAAAGTTAACCGAAAAATCTTTTTTCTTTCATTAATAAAATAAATGAACAGAAATTTTACTTTCATTTAAAAATAATAAATGAAATTATAAATTACAGATATTTCGGTTAGCTTACGCGTACATGTAGTATATGTTATATATATTCTGTTTTTTACATATATATAATTTATGTTTTTTATTATATTTGTTACTCTTTAATATGTTCAGGTAATGTGTAAAAATACTTCAGTTAACAAATTAATATTTTTTTTTTATAATATAAAATAATTATCTCATACAAAACAAGATATACATTTTTACTATTTATGATCAAGACCCAATACAACGGGTACTGTAAAGAGTAGAAGCTCTAGTCAAATAATTTACAAATAAAAATATCGAAAGAGACTGACGGTTTTCCTTGAAAGCTTCATTAACAGTTCATTTACATTTTTTCCTGACAGTTCATTTAATTGAGAATGCATTTGTGATACAAATGATTTCAAACAATTGTTCTAGTAATTCGTAGCCATTATACTTCGCTGAGATAGGTATTAAATTAAACATAATATATTTATGATTATTTTAAAAACGAGTCTAAAGCATGTTTGTTTTTTAATCGATCTGGTAGAATTTATCGATTAGTTGTTCGTAAAAAACACGTTGAATATAAATCTATAATTCTCCACTTTCTAGTGTCGACTTTAATTAAGCATTAACTTCCGTTTCCGTTCAGGAAACCCGCCAACTTCCTTTAATTGTAAAAAACACGATTATTCCCGCAATTGCTTGCTTTTTCGAAAACCCCTATCATTATGTGTCCAAATCTATATTATGTTTTAGTGAAAATTTAGCAAAACATAGTATAAAAGTTTTTAGAAATACCTAATAAATCTACCCAGCATATGTAATCTTTACCCTAATCTATCACTACCGAGACGCTCTTACGAGTGAGACCGTAAGATACATGCGTCTTACTCTTCTCTGCACCAATCACAAGTCTACATTACAAGAAGTATAGAATGGACACATGAAATTGTCTCATACAGGTTTGGATTATGTATAATGATTTTTTTGAAAATAAATTCGACACACGCCTTCGCTGTAGAATCTGAATTCTTTAAAATTATGATTAAAAATCTAATAATATCGGTGTAAAATTATTGCTAACTAATCATTAACAATTCGTAAATTATCATACTAGTACTCAATAATAATAGTTTTGTACTCCATTAGGTGTTATCATTGACTTATATGTATACTACTAGACAAGCTATGCGGCCTTAAATAATTGGCCACTGAGTTGCGGTTAATTCTCCGTAACTCGTTTAGTCCACTGCGAGCAAGCGAGAAGATCAGTGCACTGTTTTGTAAGCCGTGAACGTTGTTTTCGACAAACTAACACCGATTTTGTTCATAGTAACCAATAAAACACTTATAATTTATGTGCGTAGTTTTCCCAGGTGATTTGAAGTCTATTTCAGTAAGTACCTAAGTAATTTATTTCGTATTTGTCTAAAACAATAATTATCGTAAATATAAATACACAACTGCCATCATAATTTTCTATCACGCTTACTCTTTACTAGAAATATGCGAGAGCGAGCGTTTGCAAGGCATATTCGCCGTGCTTGCTCCCCCTCTCTACCCGCCCGCGCGATCCGAAATTGCGACACAATTATTGTTCCAAGTTGCTTGTCTATACATATAAGTCAATGGGTGTTATAAAATAATTATTTAAATTCATTTGAATCCAGATTCACACACGCCTGGCTTAAAATTAGACGGTTATTTATATTTAGGCAAAAAGCTTTTACCGTTCTCCGATTATTTCAGTCTTAGTGCTCTAATTTTTTCGTGCACACTTTGTATACGAGTAATGTCTATTTTTTTAAACGAATTGTTTGCTTAGATTTCATAACCTCTTCAGGGTTTTCATTTTTTATTACAGTCCAAAAAAAAATCAAATTGGTTGGTGACTGTATTGACATATGTCCTATTAAAAAGACTGTAAAATTTTTGCCATCATTGCCTTTTCAATTGTCAGTATCTGAATTATAAATAGAGGCTGATATTGGTTCGGGGCGAACTGGGTGTTTTGCTACGAAATATTGTAGAAGTAAGAGTAGCATTGAATTTACAATGAAGGTAAGGGAAAAAACATAGGCAATGTTAAGACATCGACGTATTTCTATTAAGCATAAGAAAAACGTTTTATATCTTTGATGAGACATCAAAAAAGAAAATTGGTCCCCAAAATTGCCGCCCTTAAAATCTTTCGCCCTAGAACTATTAATTACAGAATATCTCAACCATAAGAAAAACATCAACTCGGGATATATTTTTTTTTTACTTCAAAAAAATCCCTGAAAAGGTTAATAGATGCCTAGCGTTAAATGTCACAATGATAATAACAAAAAACATAAAACATTACTTCATTAATGTTGGTAATGTTGACAGTCGTCACGAGTAGGTATAATTCAATTTTGTTTCAGCAACTGTTCAAGTGACTTAAAAAAACATATTAAAAGATTTTAATAAACAATTAATTTTCGTTGATACTTGAATAAAAAATTAAAATTTATTCATACATCAAATGAATAAAACTCACAAAGTTTTTTTTCAACTGTCACAAAAATATCGTTAATCCAAACAGCCAAAACAGTTAAACACAAATAAAAATATGATAAAAAAAACATTTAAGTTAAAATAAATATGATATGGCAATAAATTTAAAATGATATTTTTATTTAGGTACACGAGTATTCAAGCAAAGCTCTATTCATGACATGCGATTTTATAATAAATTTCATTCAATATCTGAAGCGCATTCATATTTAGATATGTGAATTCCTTCGTAACTTATAAACAACTCGGTTTATAAACACTAACGGAAAAAATTAAGGGATCGAAAAAAAAAATCAAAATTTTGGCCATTTTTCAAATAGCTGTCTGTATCTTTGATAAAAAAATGGTAGTATTGAAGTGAAAAAATATCAATTTGAAGCTTGAAGTTTTTAGTTTTTGGATATTGTGACAAAAAATCCAAGTAACAATTATCGCGTAATCATAATGAAATACTTGTTTTTTTTCCAACTTAACGCAAGATCCACAAACTATCAACTACAAGCTTCAAATTGCTGTTTTTTTTCACCTCAATACTACCATTCTTATCAATACTACAGCCATTTGAAAAAATCACCAAAAAAATTTTTTTTGATCCCGTAATTTTTTCAGCTAGTGTATAAAAGATATACATTGTGTTTATTTATATATAGCGGATTCGAAAAAAAATAGACATTACTCGACATAGCAAAATTAACATTTACTAACACATCTAATAATGTGCATCTAAGTCTTAAACATCGCGTTATATGAAATTATAAATATATATATTTTTAATTGTCATATACAAGGAATACTTCTCAACAAAATAACATATCGGAATCAGCAATAGTACTTTAAACAATATTTGAACCACCCGTATATTTTTATTCTATAAGTTCTCACTATTTATGCATGATTAACGCTATTATTTGATATAAATTCCAAAATCAAAAATGCAGTTATAATTATAATTAAAATAAAAAACAAAATAATAAATAAATATATTTTTATTCAACGAAAAAGAAAATATAAAATAAAACAAAATGAATAGACAATAACAGATTGCTTTATTAACAAAAAATATATAATATATAGAAAGATAAAAACAATATTTTCACATGATTTCTCAAGATTGCGACCTCGCGACGCGACACTGCGCTGTGGAAATTTGTTTTTTTTTTATATACTTTTAATAGAATGTAAAAATTAAAAATAACCCATCGAACCTTATATGACATTTAATATAAAATACATATGATTAATAACTATTTACAAAATACGTGTTAAGATTTATAAGATTTAACTTTAATATAAACCAGTCTATAGTAAAGGCTATTTCACGAAACTTAGCGTAGTGTTAGAAAAATTGATAATTATTAATAATTCTAAATAACATAGCAGGCAATTTATATTTCCAAAATAAAAAATAAAAAAATTACGTCCATTAGCGAATAGCTTACGTATACATCGAAGTCAATAAACTATAAAATATAAATGTAAAATAATAATTAAAAAAAAAACAATTAATAATTATTATGCGTTCTCTGTGCTTTATTATTCAATTATTATGACGATAATAAAAATCCGAACATGGCACCCAAGCGAAGAAAAGTGCTTAAATGAGATCAAAAATCGTTCCGAGAAAAAAAAATTGCCTGCTAAACAGTTCAAATAAATGGACTGTACCAAGTTGTTAATTTAAAAAATCAAATCTTATTAAAAGCGACCGTATATGTCGGAAATACGAAGAAACTACAATAATATATATAAATCGAAAATAATTTATTCAAAAAAAAACATAAATATAATTCTAATATAAAATGAACAATGTCGCCATAATAAGATTTGAGTATTCTAATAATAATAATATAATACAAATTGCTCGCCTGATTTTGTTCAATACGCAACTTATTAATATACTTTAATAATATTCATTAATTTTTCTTCGCTTATGTGTTCGACACCTTTGTTTTAATAAAAAGCTAAAGAAACCTACAAATAAATCGGGCAGTATCTGTATTCCTATATAACATAACCGACCTTAAATCGAAATAAAAAAACGTCAATATTAATAATCATTTGAAATAAATAACAAGTTACAATTTTTTCAACTGCTGTAGTAATTATAAAAACCTATTTATACGTTCCGCTAAAGAAAACCAGTGTTTTATATCGCTACATCTTCATAACTTCTTTATTTATTTCTTAATAAAAACTCTATTTCTATTATTATATATTTATATAATAATTATTATTATTCCATTATCATCCATATATCATGATAATTTCGATCATTCCCTTCATAATACACAACAATATACAAATATTTCATTATGTATTTGTAGACAAAATCGGGTTTCATATATTCCCATAATTACATTTATTATTAACAAAATGATTATGACAATAAATGTAAAACTGATGACACCCACACACGCTTAGACACGAATTAAATAAACATTTATATATTATTATACGTACGTACGTAAATAGCATTGTAACAGTCTCAATGTACATACATACAATGTATAAATAGATTAACAAATTGTGTATGTGTGTCATCAGTTTTGTGTGGGCCAAAATAAATGTAAAATAAATGAACCAAGTCTTTGAGAAGTGTCTCATTAAAATGAGATCGATTTTTTTTTATTGGTGCGTGTAATCTAGCACGTTGTCTAGTGAGAACAGCTCTTTGTAAAGCGCCGGGAACGAGTGGTGCGGGTGCGCGGCTTTGAACCGGCAAAGAGCCTCCAAGTGCATCAGCGACAGTTCTCTGTTGATATAATAATAATAATTTATTTATTTCACCACTTTTATATACGCAATTCACCTCAATTGGATGCTGTTAAGCAATACAGTGTCAAACCACAAAATGATAATAATGTAAATTTTGATACCAATCGCTTTCTTATGAGATGGAAAACGTTTTTCAAAACAGTTATATATCATTTAAATCGTTTTAATCGCAAAAAATATTGAAAAAACTAGTGGACACGTAACCCTAACATGTTAGAATATATAACAATAATGCATAACAATAATAATAAATTATATTTCTTTGATTGGTACCATGTAAAACGATATACATTTAGTGCAATAATAATAATTAACAAAAAATATTATTTCTGTTATTTTTAATAAAACCTAATTAAAACTTCAAACGCAATTTTTTCAAAATGGCAGCCATGTGAGTTGACACTGTATTGCTTAACAGCATTCAATTTCAAATTGTTCACTGTTTTTCTACGTATTATCCTTACTAATAATATTATAAATGTGAATGTAACTTTGTTTGTTACGCTTTCATGCCAATACTACTCAACCGATTATCGTGAATACACATATTGTTAGAGATATTAGAAAGGATATAGGATACTTTTTATTTAAAAAAAATATATTTTACGGAGGATATTTATCTGTTTTGAAATATGTACGCCAGCTCATAAGGAAGCGATTGGTATCAAAATTTAATTTTTTGTCATTTTGTGGATTGACACTGTATTGCTTAACATCGTCCAATTAATCTTCGTAACGTACCTGAAGGTGGGTATCTTAGCTAGCAGAGTGTCGAGCACGGTGACGTCACCCTTGATGGGCGCGTGGTTGGTCTCGATCTCGTGACGCATCGCCGCCATCGACATGTTGAACAGGCACTGGATCTCCGAGTTGCCGCGGACGTTGTGTCGTTCTGGGAGTTCGTTTTGGGAATAAATGAACAGTTTTATTTTGGCAAATGAAGATTCTATGAATAAATGGAAATAGTGATATTCAATTGTGAATAAATGAACAGTATTATTTTGGCAAATGAACATTATATGAATAAATGAAAATGGTCATATTCAATTGTTTTATTTTGAGAAAAGTTTGAAATTAAAAACTGGAATAAATAAAAGTTTTCGTAAGTATATGAGTAAAATATAATAAAAAAACATTTAGGAGAGTATTGGTATATTTTAGTAAATATATAATTGCATATATAGAAACGGAAGTGATTTATATGTAGACATATATATGATTATTCAAATGGAATTAAACATACAGCACTACTCACCTGGCCACAATAACACGAGGCTCTGATACAGTGCCAGCTCAGTCTCAGTTAGCTTCAGTCTCGCGATCGACTTCGCGACGTCAAATATACCAGATACCAGGGCCATGTCCCGGGGATCACTGTAATATTAATTAAATTATCAATTTCTGTAGAAAAACTAAAGCTGCTGAACGCCTAGTAAAAAAAATGTAAGGTCAAAAATATTTGAAATGAGAATTAAAACGATTGCTTACACTATTCGATTCTAGAAATTATATTTACTCAAACTGATTTTTTAAGTTCGGGAACAAACTCTTTTATACCAAAACGTTCCAAACCTATAACGTTACGTAATTATTATACTAACAAGTAAAAACCACTTTTAACTCGTATATTACACAATTTTGTACAAAATCATAAAATATCAATAAATCATTTTTGACGGGCTCGTTGGCGCGTTCGGTAGAACACCTGCTGTGCGCATCGATGGGTCGTGGGTTCGAATTCCACCGGAACGACATGTTTATAATTTTCTGTAAGCATGTTTTCCCCACGTCTGGTAACTTCGGGCATTGATCGGGTGGGAGGAATATTGAAATTACGACCGGTAACGAACCACCGTTCATAGATGGACAAACCGTGAAGCACATTGTGTGTTTCGATTTCAGTCTATGGATTTTCGAACGCTCGTAGTAAAAAATAAGTCGACAGCACATCATTGACTGATGTTCTGTGGCTGAGGTATCACCTACCATCAAGTGAACCTCATGCTCGTCTGTCGATATGTAACATATAAAATGAATGTAACTGACCGCGCGTGCACGCACTCCCGTATCGGCAGAACGACGTCGCCGTACAGCACCTGCTCTCTGTTGATGTCAATCAGTCGCGACAGACGCACGATCGCCAGCTCAAATGACCCTGTAATATCAAAATATGTTATAAATGAAATAAATATGTTTTTCAGCATGATGCAAATAAGTGCCACGAAATTTAAAACGACGATCAGTAGCATGTCTCTTTTATTTTTAGTACCGAACATAGAAATGGGATAACCTATCTAAGGCGCTTGTCTACGTATTTGTCACTATGTGACCGCTTAAAGTCATAATTTCAATATATACATAAAGTTTAGAGCATTTTTCTCGAAATAAATTATTTTATTTTGAAGAGAATTGGCATTTTTAAAAACCCTATAAAAATACACATAGCAGTAACGCATGAAAGACTCCTATTTGGTTGAAAGACTTACAATTTAAACGATTAGCATGATCCCTTCCTTCATTATGCGAACTGCTAAGGATTGGAACTTTCTCTGCGTCTGTTTTATGGAACATTACAACTTTGGCATCAACAAGGTGAGGACGAACAGGCTATTACTGCTTTGATTTTATGGCTTTTCATTTAAAGAAAAGCATTGACACTTGGCATTGAAACACCGGCCATTCATTTATAAAGTCACATATTTTTTGCCCCTAAGATTTACTAGAGTGGAAGTTAAATATAGATTGCGGATTATTATGCATTTGAGAAATTCCCTTGTCTCAGGGTTACAATGACATTATAGTATGATTACTATTACTTAAACACTGCAAAGATAAAATATTATCTGTATATATTAAGGAGAATTCAGTGACCTATAAATGAATAGTCAAAATTCGTTAAGAAACTTGAAAAGACCGTAAGTTATTCCATGAACATCTAATATGGAACGTATTTTAAAAAATCTGTGTTTTAATCTGGGGTAATAAGCAAAGAAGTTCCAAGATTTTTGAATAAGTATCTGGCAAAAGCTAAAAAACGAGATGGCGGGTAAATAATTTTGAAGAATACCAGAAATTAATTTTATCGTGTTTTAATCGTTCTATTTCTTTCGGGTCTAATATGACAATTACACTTAAAACTCGACTTTTAATATCAAAAATAGATATATTTGTCGATCGAGATATCTTTTCTATCAAAATTGTCGATGTGGAGATATAATATATCGAGATATCTTACATCTTAGTTTGTCTTCTCTCGTCCGCGACATATCTCGTGGCGGTCATGCTAGGCCGGTAGATTTACAAAATTCGAACTCACCTGACTTGAGCAGCAAAATTTGGTCGTCCTGGCTAAGCTTCATGAAGCCAGGAATGAGTTTAGCGAACTCTATGATGTTCTGGATCATTGCTGTGAGCTTGTCCGCGCAATCCAACCACATCTCCTCGTACGACATTGAATTGTAGAATAATAGTCTGCGGAAAGGAAAAAATATTTATTAATATGGTTTATGGTGTAATTTTCCTCCTAAGACCCTCTATTGCTTTTATGTATGACATACATAAATTACTCTTGAAGATGTGTAACATATTTCAAAATGAATAAAATCGGAGGTGAGTAAGGTTTTCTATAGTTTTACCCCAAAAAAAATTCAAAATAACTTACTTAGGCACATCTGGTGGCTTTCTGAACATCTCATGTATGTATTCCAGTTTTGGATTTGTGTTCGCGTGAGCTTCAGCTAGACTCTTCACCAACATCTTGCTTAGATCACCTTCAGCTGTGAACAATACATTAATTGTACATTTACTGTCGTATAACTAGCAAATTGTTCATTCATTTTACATTAACATTGAATAAGCCTGCAAATTCTTCATTTATTCTAAAACAATTGTCAATTTGTAATAGATTTACTGTTCATTTATTTTTAAAAATATCATAAATAATTTCCAAATGTAAATTCATTTACATTCACATTCATAATCAACCATATTATAATTACAAATGAACAAAACCAAATACTACAAAATTATAATTTGTGCACATATGTTCTAGCGTATGATTAATATTGAAAAAACTATACCGAAATTATAAAACCTTTGATATAAACATAAAAAATAAAGATAAAATACTCATTATTCTACAGCAAAGAGTTTTACTTAAAAATGTGTCAAAATAACAATACGAACTTGAAGTACACTTGAAAAATAAACATTGACATATTTTAGTATAAAATGTACGCAAGATATTGTAATAGCTCTTACTGAGTGCCAAGCATGGATCCTTTGTCGATTTTATTACTTGGCACTTGTATTATTGCGTGCTGGCGTAAGAATTATATATTTTTATAACCTCTTTTGTACAAGAAATAGGTAGATATTGGCCACTGTTCACGCTGCCGTAAATAAACCGACAAACGTTTATCATGCTATCAAAGGCAGTGTTTCCTTCAGCTTTTCAGCAGTTCAAACAGCAGTGTCAGAAAGCAAGGGAAGTCACCGTTTAAATTATTGCAACCCAGTTCTTTTACTGTGGCTAAACTGTGGGATTCTGTGATCTGAACAGTGAACATCTATACTATAAAGAGGAAAGATTTGTTTGTTTGTTTGTTACGATTTAACTCAAAAACTACTCGACCGATTTTGAAAATTCTTTCACTGTAAGAAAGCTACATCTTCACCGAGTAACATAGGTTGTAGGGAGTAATCTCTGGATCTACTGATTTTAATAAGTATTTCACCAATAGAAAGCTACATTATCAGCGAGTAACACAGGTTTTGTGTATAGTAAATCTGCATTGCACCCGTGCGAAGCCGGGGCATTTTACTAGTTCGGGTATATTTAAAAAAAATGACGCTTTGACTCCTCGTTAAACTAACAGTCAAGGATTGGAATTCCTGACATTTTTCGAGAGTAATATCATAATATGGGATATTTTAGTCAAGAGTAAATCGGTTTCAAGCATGATTTACCACCTTATTTTCCATCAACACAGGGAGAAAAAATACTTCTAAAACCGAATAGAGCTACAACTGAATATAAGGTTCAAATCAACTCACATTTTTAAGAGGTTTAGTAGATATTGCGTCCATTAGCTCTTAGAAGCAATATCGTGACTTAGGAGGTTTTTTTTGTATAAAAGGTGTATTTTTTTTTCTTTCAGCATGTTTTTTACCCTGCTGTCTTGCAGTTCCAATAATACCTTACCCTTTACTTATAATTGAGTCTACGAAAAATATGGGAAAAACTAAACGAGAAGTACTTTTTTAAATTTAATTATTATTATTATTTATGTTAGATGTCGACAGACGAGCATGAGGTTCACTTGATGGTGGGTGATACCCCAGCCAGAGAACATCAGTCAATAATGCGCTGTCGACCTACTTTTTACTTCGAGCATTCGGAAATCCAAAAAGTGAGACCCTTCACGGTTTTTCCATCTATGAATGGTGGTTCGTGACCCGGTCGGAATTTCGATATTCCTCCCACCCGTTTAATGCCCGAAGTGGGGAAGACATGCTTACAGAAAATTATAAAAAAGTCGGTCCGGCGGGATTCAAACCCACAACCCATCTGTGCAAAAGGTTCTAGCCCGTTTTCATGTCTTAGATATTGTTTATTTTTTTTAGATGGACAATCATTGTTACTACATTTGCGTTACAAAGAGTGGTATTATTTTAAAGAAGAAAAAAGGTTATGGAAAATTAAATTCTGTGTGAATTGATTGTCTTATTATTATACATTTTTTTAAAGTTTTCTGTTATCTTGTAAGAAGTTGATTCACTGTAAAACCTACATAGAACCTAAAGCCATAGGGTAATATCAGTATATTACCCTATGGTTATATTATAATATACTGATATTACCCTATGGCTTTAAAGGTAAAACTCACTGGGTAATTCTTGTGGTGTAATTTTGAATAAAAATAAATTTGTCTGTTATCGCTTACTTTAAGCGTACATCTACGATAAGAACCAATTACTAAGTGCGTATTGATCAAAAGTACTCGTAACCGTCGAGTGTGTATGAAAGCATTGATGAAAGTAGAAGAAGTGAAAGTGGTATGTAAGGATCGGAGCATATGGAATTCCGTGATCTCTGCCTACCCCAATGGGGAAGTGGCGTGATGTATATGTATGTATGTATGTATTGCGTTTCATAGTTTTGTTATGGACCACAATACGCAATTAGTGTTTTGTTCTTGCCGTAGGTTTACGCTTAAAATAAGCAATATTAGTGAGAAATATTTTTATTCAAAATAACACTTAGTGATTTTTACCTTTAAACCAACGATATAAACCACCCAATTTTTATATTGGCCTTTGCAATATCACTAATCGAATTTTTCTTTCTAATTCTTTCTTTCTTACGAAAGATAAACTTCATGCTACAACTACACAAGCCAAAAAAAAAACTTAATAAAATATAAAATCAATCAATTTTAATAGGTATATAACAAAATATAAAACTACGTGGTAACAAAAATAATAAACAAAAATAGCCTCACTACACTACACCAAAATAACATTTTGATAATTTGATAAAACGTTGATAAAATGGGCGTTTTACTGACGGAAATGGACGTTGCTCTTATATAAAGTAGGAATAAACGAATCTGGGGGCACGGCAGTGCCCCGGCCAGGTCGGCTTTACCAAAACTTTTCAACATTCTAAAGAACATCTATAATATTGTTATTTATTTAGCAAATATCAAAATAACTCATTGGATTCAATTTGCCTCTGTCTCTTGCTTAAAACCATTTGAAACATAATTTAATTAATAAATCGCGTCTATTAAAAGTAATTTTAATTAAAAACTAGCTGTCATCCGCGACTTCGTTCGCGTGGGTGAGGGCATCTAAAGCTGAGCTTCTAAGCAAGCTATTTCTTTCTTCTCGACATCCGATTTCGATGAAACAAAATGCTTAATCTATATATCAAAGATATATTTACAAATCAGTTCAGTAACTTCAGAGATTAATGAACAAATAGACAGACAGATAAATACTTTCAAAATTATTTTCCCCTTTTTAAATCGTCCCCTGCCCTATTCTGATATTTTATCTATACTAATATTATAAAGAGGGAAGATTTGTATTTTTTTGTATTTTTGAATTTGTATGTTATGAATAAACTCAAAAACTACTGGATTTTAAAAATTCTTTCACCAATAGAAAGCTACATTATCAGCGAGTAACATAGGCTGTTTTGTGTATAGTACATCTACATTGCACCCGTGTGAAGCCGGGGCGCATTGCTAGTTTTCTATAAAGAGAAAGGATTCTACTAAAGCTCGCATTTACCGCAAATAAAACGCCCAATCTAAAAACATCAACTCACACGGCAAATCTTCGCTGGAAGTGCTAGAACCTGGATGCCTTCTCGACACAGCGTTCGGATTGACCATTCCCATTCCAGACATGTTCATATTCAACGGATCAAGCATTCTGTGACCACTACTCGTGGTCATATCGTCAGGACTTAACTCCTCGCTCGTCAAGGAATTCTGACTGACTAGGACCGAATTTTGGATCTCCATGGGACTGTGTTGTATGTTCGACGGACTGTGCAAATATGTTGTTGAGTCGACATAGCTGGCTACGAGATTGTCGACACCCATTGATGTTTCTGGTTTAATCTCTTGTTTTATGTTGATAACACCGCTTGAAATAGACGCGGGTGACTGTATTCTCTCCTCGTATCTGTCGAACTCTTGTATTCGACGATTGTCGACATTCACTGGTCGGATTGTTGATGTTGATGTCGATGTTGATGTTGTCGTTGGTGTTGGTCGAATTGTTGATTTTTGTTGTTCGTCTAGTTCAGAATGTTTTTGTTAATACATTTTACTGTATTGTAGAATTAATTTTTTTTGAAATTTTAAGAGCTTTTCATACTTAACCTAAATAAGATACATGTAATCATTTTTTTACTTATTTCCGATTTATATATTATATCACTGAAGCAATAATATGTTTATTTATCAATATATAATCAACATTTCTATGATTCAAATCTACCAAGGTCATATATTATATAGTACCTAAATAAGAAACCCTATAATCCTATCTTCATATAGTGACGTCACAATCCCAGCATTTTTTTTAACTCGAATTCCTTGTATTTTTTAAGTAACAATAAAATTATATGCGTAGATATAAAATTTCACTTCCTGATAATCCGTAGAAAACAATATATTTAGATATACAAAGAATATCGTCGTAATTATTTTTTGTGATGATACATATTGTATACAAGATAATTTTGTCCCAAAACTTTTAAAACTGAATATAACATACAACTTCTAATTTCATATTTATTGGGTTTTGGCAACTCGGTATGTGACATCTTTTCAGCTCCAAAATTACTACCAAAGTTCATTTCTTTATAATTTCAAGGCAACCCAGTACTAAATCAACAATAGCTAAGTTTTTTGGCTCCCAAAAATCAGTCTAATTTCAAGACCCTTTTTATAATCAGTAAAGGTAAACTTACCATTACCAATAAAGTCCGTTTCAAGAAAGCCGGCAGGTTGTTTCGGTTCGTACGTCGTTGAGTCGACATAGTCCGCTGACACATCGTACTGTTGTTGTGGTTGTTGGTGCAATCCGCTCATGTTGGATGTTAGAGTTGGCGCTGTGTTGTTGTAGCCGTATGATGAGAGAGGCGATCCGTAGCCCGGGTAGCTGGAATAAAAAAAATTAAATTAATTTAAATGTTCCATAGAATACTACTAATAGGGTTTTTGGTTATTTATCGGTCCCAAAATTAGCATATGATATATTTATTAGAACATAAGACCATTTAAACAGTTATCTAATAAAATTATACCGAAACAAAACAGAAAACATTTAACAGTAAATTATTAAAAAAAATGTCATTGATAACACGAGATTTTTTTAAATTTTACTTTAATAATTATATTACTTAAAATATCCAAAACCAATTCAAAGTTTTTAATTTTCATTATGTGACTTTCATTGAATAAATATGTTTTTATTTTACCTCAACAGTGGCAAATCTTTTCATAAAATGACAATGCTAAAAGATAATTTTCTTGCAGTAAAGTAAGAAAAATCTAGAAGAAACCCGCGTTAACAGTAAATCAAATAAAATTACCACACTATCACTTATAATTCTATACGCATTTGATTAATTAAGTCATCCATCCGCAAGAAACACGGAGTACCGCTACTCGATACTAGATGGCGGTATTTGCATTCACCGTTACTCCTCGAGCTGTGGTAAACGGTTACCGTAATGACAATGTCTGCGTCGTTGACATCAATAGAAGTAATGAATTACAAGAAACCTCTAACTGTTCGTCTTGTGACAGCGAAAGCGTCTAGGTTGTGTAACGGGAGTGTAGAAAAATACAGGGAAAAATACGTAGGAATGGATCATTTATCAATTCCAGACATGAAAGTACAGTTGAAGCTACCGGTACCTATTCGGTTGAAGTAAATGTCAGTTTGAACAAATATATATAAAAAATATAGTAAATAATAATTATTATTAATATTATTAAAAAAAACACTACAATGTGTTACTTGGAATTTTAGATAGAAAAAGTGCTTAGTTCGATTATCAAATAACAGATGGCGTTACCCGTTATAATGTCCATGGAATTGATCGCTGGAGCTTGGTGTTTGTCGTTGTGAGTCATATACTGAGTCTGGAGCGGCTTCAATTTGAGTGCGAAGTTGCACGGCTTTCACCTCCTCTTGTACTTTTTCCCGCTGCTTTTTTGACATGCGACCAAATTTGACAGCTAGAAAAAAAAATGGTCATATATTTTTATATATAGTTTCAAGATGGAATATACTGGTTAAATAAACTAAAGGGAGAGTAAGATATAATGAATCCACACTTATATTTTATAATATTAAAATATTCTAAGCATAATTTACAAGTCATATCGACAACGCGTGATTTATAATTTATATAACAGATAACTGAAAAAAAAAAATAACATTTATTTTGTTCTCGACGCCATTCTATTCCAAATTCAAAATTCTGCGCACTCTTTGTCCTTTTTTATTCAAATTACCTCACAAATACCTTGAACACCGTTACATACAGGCGTTGAATGTGTGCGTGAGGGCGTTTGTATGTGTCGCGGGCATTGGCATACTGCCTAGTGGCACAACGAACTCGATGTACCTCTGACGTTATATGACGTATTGTATTACTACGTAAGGATGTCCCGTTCGGTAATTCGCGAGACGTAGGGTTACCAGATGTGAAAATGAAAAGTACCGATATGATGGTTCGAATTTCGCTGTTTCTTCGTAATTTAAACGTAACGAAAGGTTTTTGAAACGATTTTTTAATAGGTAAACTATCGAACTGAAAAAAAATATTGCCGTCTTTAAATCCCATAAAAAAACTAGTTGGATTAAACGAATGTAGTGGAAAATGGCATTCGTTCAGAGGTCACTGATTCCTACAATTTAGTAATCATCTATTGATTTATCATAATTATTTTTCATCCTTCATCCTAAATTTTAAAGAAAGCTGTCAGACCTGAAATTTCAGGAAACTGATATCTGGTAACACCGTGTCTTGACGTCGCTTGAATATACGATCTTTTTAAATCGGCTGGATTATTTTTTGTCTGTTCTCCTTCGCACCGTTCAATGACCTCACCATTCAAGATAGAGCTTTGATTTTACACATTTTCGGCGAGAATCGGGGTCATGTAATTTTGACAGGGTTTCTACCATTTTAGAGAGAGCCGTGTTTTTATAAAAAATATGTATCGGTTGGGATCTAACGTTTTGGTATTGTTTTAGCAACAGAGGTCTTTTGTTTATTGTACAATGCTTATATTCATACGCAGCTCATAAAAGAAACTATATATGCTTTTGTATGTTACTCTATATTATTGTTTGACTGTAATAATTACCTATGTTATTCTTGTCTGCTATTTTTGATTAAACTTGTAATAAAAATAATGTAATCTATACTAATATTATAAAGATTTGTATTTTTGAATTTTTGTATTTTTATATGTTATGAATAAACTCAAAAACTACTGGACCGATTTTAAAAATTATTTCACCAATAGAAACCTACATTATTAGCGAGTAACATAGGCTATATTTTTTTTGTATAGTACATCTACATTGCACCCGTGTGAAGCCGGGGCACGTTGCTAGTGTACTTATAATAATGTTAAGGATTTTTTTAATATGCATCCAAAACGTGACCACGCGTAAGTGCGCTTTACCCTATCGATCTCGATTACAACCCTAGTTAGTAAAAAGTTTAATTATTCCTTTATGATTATATAACGTTATCAGCTATGTGACTATATGTTACGTGTATCTATAAAAAGGTGTTACGCTTTATGACTGCATTGCACAATGCATAGTGATGCACCGAACATACGATAATTTATTTAAAATAAGATATTATTACATAAACTGTATGGGTTGTTTGTATTATAAGTAAATGCGTATGCTTTTATGACAAAACTACATATTTTGATCTAATTTGGGACGGGGAAAGCTTCAACTCTCTCCAGAACGCCTAGCACACATGACTTGTGAGAAATAATTCGTAAAGTCAATCTGTTGTATGCAATTTCAACTTATTTCTCATAAAAATGACAGTATCTGATCATCTTTGTCGTTTATTTTTGGCCATGAACAGACGGATAAACAAATAGACGATATTATTGATATTCTATTAGATAATAATCAGCCGCCCTCCATCTTTGCAGAAGTTGATATATGACAGATTTTACACCCGTTCCACGTTTTAGAGTACAAATTTCTTAGTCGTTTGTTTAAAATTAATGTCCCACTCAAATTTGAGGGGTATTTGCTTGCTTTTGCTGACTGTGCGGTCATGTTTTAAACTTATCGAAGATATCGATGGTTTCCGAAACAAAGAGCGTAAAAACCATTTTGGCTAAAATGACTTTATAATGCAGTATTGTTCAGTTTTCGAAGCTCTATCGAACCTTTCGAAAAAAAATTGCATTACGGTGAAAAATAAAGATTTTACAAGTATAAGAAAAAAATATATAGTTAATACCGGAGCAATCATTTTTTCGAATCGTTTTTTGCTCATTGCCAAAAGTATGCTAAATGGAGATACGCCCTTTGTTGTGGAAACCATCGATATATTATCGATAAACACAGTAGCATCACTAGCAGTTACGTCAGATTACGCAATCGGCAATATACAATACGCTCGGGCTGCGTCTAGATATGCGACCGGTACAGTCAGTAAGAGCATTCCTTTTTTAAATGTAACTCGATCTCATTGCGTGCGCGACATTACAAGTAGGTTGTTCGAGACGTCATGTTACGTGAGCATTGTCACGTATGTGTTAGCTTCTTTTGGGCTTTTTCGTGGAATATCTATACATTTCAATGAACCTTTACGTACAAGTAGGACTCCTTTTTGTGCGTTATTTTTATTTTTAACCCAGGATTAGAACCTTGCAACTATTGTTTAATACAATGTCTGGATTTTCGCAAATAGTATGCATTTAGGGGACACTGTTTTTATTGTTTTTTATTTATAACGCCCCCATAATTTAGAGTACTCTTCGCCCATATACCCCTCGTGACCCCACATATTAACAAACCATTTTGGCATCTTTATGTCTTTAAAAAACGGATCTTCAAATATATTTTCTGTCTTAGGAGAATCTTTAGAAAGTTTGTAAACTTAATTAATTAATATAATCAAGCAAAACCATGTGCAAAAGCAAGTGTGTCAATAAAAATACGCCATTATAAATAATCGTACCTTACACAGTGGTATGAGGAAGCGAATGCGGGGTCAACGACACCTTATCAGCCGTGATAACAGTCGTTATGTTACAAATGCAATCATAAGGTTCAAATGATAAGGTGAGTTTAAAAACACCTAAGGACTTTAGCTTTCTTTGCAACTCTTTTAATATATTTTTTATATCATCGTCGGAAAACCTTTAGGCAGGAAAAAAAAGCGGTTGGCTGGTGACGATTTACTAACAACATTTGAAATGTGATTTGAAAAGAGATATGGAATAAATTGGTATAAAAAATTCATAACAAAAAAATGTTATTGTCTTTTTTTTGAAACTACGTTTTAAGTTTGTGCATTGAGTGTCACAACTACCTAGGTTTGCGGGGTCACTGGATCAAAAATATAAATAGCTTAAAAAAAATCTTATTGTTATCTTTGCATTAACAGGAGGTGTAAACAATAATTATTTTTTAAGGAAAATATATTTACATATACAGAACCTAAGGTGCAGAAAAAGGGTACAGGGTTATTCCATACTAGTTCGAACGGCGTCAACGGCCCAAATTTCTCAAGTCCGTTAACCTAAAGACCCTTAAGGGGTCACTGTCTCTTACTTTGAGAAATTACAACAAGACATCCATGATTGCAGGATTCTTAGAGCTTCAGGGAGTTTGTCCGTCTACTTTCTGACTTAACCTATTAATTACTGAGAGCATCCCGACGCTCATCGATACTCTTCCCAGGCATAAAGTCTCGGGACACTCCCTCCACTCCTTGCCAATGTCAGTGAGCGTCCCGGGGTGCTCTCTCCCTTTCACTTTTCTTAAGGTTTAAAACCTTCAATGACATGACTCAAATTAGTGCCAGTGACAGGAGCTCAAAAATTGGCACTGGCAAACTGTATACGAAAATAGCCCAGTGTCTCCCAATATGGCGTCAGTGCTGAATGAGTTAATAAAAGGATGCTGTTACTCACCATCACGACTCATCCCGAGCTTAAGACACTTCTGGAGCCGGCAGTACTGACATCTGTTCCGGTTCACGCGGTCCACGATACAGGCCTTATTTCGCGGACACTGGTAGTTCACCACTGAAAGGTTTAACTGTGTTAATAAAATTATATTATGCGCTCCGTAGTTGTTGCTTATAACTATCAGATGGAGATATATGGTAACTGCTACCTAATTCTAAAATATCGGCAACGCATCTGCAAACCTTTTAGTGGGCGGCGGTGATCACTTACCATCACAAGAGCCACCTGCCCGTTTGCCCTATTCTATAAAAAATAACAGGTTTCTATCAGTTGGAGAAATAAGGAAGGTTACTGCTACCCAACTCTAACAGGAACCTTGGAAATGGTACTAAAAGAAGTGTAAAAGATAAGCGTCTCTAGCCTAGACTACGCCGTAACCACTTTTACCTGATCGTTTGTAATGAGTAATATCAGGTAAGAGCGGTCAAACGTAGTACTACTTCTAAAAAATATACTGACTGACTTATCTACCAAAATCAAGGGGTTTTAGATACTTGAAAATTGTACAATAGATACCTTAAATACGAATACAAAGGAAGTACACTAGAAAATGTCACCCGTAAAGATGCTAAATTGGGGTGGAAATTGTACTGAACTTTAAGACAAGGGCTACTTCTCCCAGTTTTTTCTAAACTTTATATTTGTTACTCTTATAGTTTTTAAGACATTCATAATTATTGTTTTTATATACTGCATTATTTTCTGTTTTGTTTTTTTAAATAAAATACTGTATACCGGATTAAAACGCGATTTATTATTTATATTGTTTAAATTATTTATCCGGACGTTTCAGCAACCGGGATCCGAAACGTCGGGATAAATAATTTAAACAATATAAATAATAAATCGCGTTTTAATCCGGTATACACAATTTTATTTAAATGTGTGATACTCGCGTTAATAAAAGACAATATTATGTTTTGTTTTTGTTTTCTCTCGAAATAAATAACTTGTTAAAAAATAAAGATGCATAAATTATTATAATGATGTAGGAACTTGTATGTAATTTATATTTGGAGACAAAATAGATAACTGTAGTAAGGGGTAACTTATTTTTTCCTTGCATTAGATCAGTCGTTACTTTACTTATATCCCATATACATAGGTATCGAACCCATGATGATTGCCGAGCTGGTCTAGGTAACAACGAAAATTTTGGACATACATTCTTAGGCCCGTAATCATTTTTTCTGTTGTCATTTAAGTCCCAATCAAGTCTTAAGAATTAGAATTAAGAATAATACTGCTTTGAAAATTGGATTCCAACATAAGTAATTTATCATTAATAAGATCGCAAAAAATTTTTTTATAGTAAAGAAAAGTTTCGTCAAATCTTATAACAAGTTTCCAACATGAGTCAAGTGATAATGATGATGAAGAGTGAATTAGTGAAGCCGACCTGTGCTTTGGGAGCGTCTGAAGAATCCCTTGCATCCTTCGCAGGTGATGACTCCATAGTGGACGCCTGATGATTTGTCTCCACACACCTTGCATGGTATTATCTCGATTTGGGCTGAAACGAAAAGAAAAAAACACGTTAATGCTTATTTTCATCAAACATTTTAAACAACTTTTGATTTGGTCAATGGAATTTTGTTTGAAAGAGGGCGAATAGAACAGTTCGCCTATTGGTGAGTAATCACCGGTGTTTGAACATCTGCAATAGTCAGGGAATAGCAGGTGTATTGCATTAATTTCTTCGTAATAATCAATTAACATACAATCTATAGTTTCAATTGAGTATGTAATGATTTTTGGAAAAACTTTGAAGAAGTATGTATTTTTTTGATCCGAATTTCAATAAATCATTTTAAATTTAGAATAGGGTCAACTTTTTATATAGGTAATTAAATTTGATTGCAAACGACATTTTTAAAGAATTCTATATTTAAACTAGCGACCCGCCCCGGCTTCGCACGGGTCTAGATTTTTTGACAAAAAAGCAGGAGTTGGTGATAAAAAAGTAAAAATTTAGTGTTGTATGTATTTTTTAATGCCACATTATAAAAAAAAAAAACAATTTTTTTTTTAAATTAAAAAAAAAAAATTGATATTAGCCGATTCTCAGACCTACTGAATACGCATATATAAAATTTGGTAAGAATCGGTCGAGCCGTTTCGGAGGAGTATGGCAACGAAAACTGTGACACGAGAATTTTATATATTAGATATTCTATTTTTTTCTTTTTGGGGAAGGTCTTATAAGAATTATTGTCAATGCATGAATGAAATACCAAATTTCTTATAAGATCAATTTTCGGTCGAAGTTCATCGACCCCACCGCAAGGTCGGAGCACGGACATTGACTGCTAGCTTACATGTGTGCGTAGTTATTAATCTACACACACTACTTTCAACCGTATTATGAAACAATTAAGTTGATAATAGATTGTCACAATTGACAGATGCTTATTAAAATAATTACATACGATTTCTTACTGTATTGCCTTATCATAAAGTTGATTTTTGCAAGTTCCTTTGGACTTGATATTGTAATCCGGTGTTGTATTAGTATGAGAATACCAAGTCAATATTTTTTTTCTTAGGACTCATAATTGTTTCCTACTCATACTGTTTTGATTATTAAATGATTTAATGATCGATGATACCCATTAATTGCGACCCTTAGGAGTCTACAACCATACACTACAGTTCTAAATTTAAATTTTTCTGAGTTAGAAACACTATACCAGTAATCTAATATACATTTAATGTTGAAGAATTTGTCAAATTTTAAAAATGGAACCAGTGGGGTATACTTAGGGCAAAGGTAAAAAGAAGACAAGAGAAAAAGGTTTGGTCTTCTTCGGTTAACTCTTAAGATATTTGTTGATATTTATTTAGTTATGAATACTATCTATCTGAGATTAAAACCTTACTTTTCGTGTTATATGTTCGACTTCGGTACGTCTTATATATAATTACATTAGCTAACCCGCCATACAATGACCCTAAATAGAAAAAAATAAAAAAAAACAAAAATTCCTGAACTACCGCAGAACTACCTTCCGGGTCCAGATGAGAATCTAAACCATCCCACTTAAACACACAATTTTTTAAATCAAAATCGGACCAGCTGTTCCTACTCACTAACAAACTCCTAAATATTTGTTACGTAGTTTATAAGATCTAAGCGTACAGAGCGACAGACGGCGGGAAGCGACTTTGTAGATTATGTAGAGAAGATATTTGACTATCAAAATATCATCAAATTCGAAATTCAAATTCTATACTCTATTTATAATTACAGAGCATAGAATTTGAATTTCGAAGACATCAAAAAACGAAAAATACACCGATTTTTTCGGGAATTAATATCAGCATTTGAATTTCGAAGACATCAGAAAACGAAAAATACACCGATTTTTTCGGGAATTAATCTCAAATTTTGAATTTCGAAGACATCAGAAAACGAAAAATACACCGATATTTTCTGGATTAATATCAACACTTTAAAATGCATGTCTTCCACACATTTTTGAGAAAAAAACATATAAAAATTAACTTTCTAGAGTAGCTATCCAATATAAAAACATATATGGATTAGTAACAATCAAATGACGATACATTAATTAATATTTAATATTTATTTAAACTACAAACCAATTAGCTTTAATCGATTACACGTGTAATGATATTATGTCCTAAATTAGGGGTTCGTGCAATGATTTCTGGGTTAGTATATTAAAAACATAATTTTAGGATCTTGCTAGCTGTTATTTGGGTAGACTGATTGCCTAATACTGGATGGATTGGAACATCTTAAGTGAATAAACCAAGACTGTCTAAAAATTAAAAAAAAAAAGCATTACATTATATTACATATAACATTATCGTTATAAATAATTAATTTTTCCTTTTTATTATAAAACTTTGTAGAATTACATAATAAATGATAATGTCAAAAACTTATTTTGGTCATGAGAAGGACTCGGGTATTATGCAGTACAGCTGATGTGACGTCACGAGTCAGTGACCCTTGCAACAGTATCGAGTGACGTCACGGAGGGACATCATCGCATTCAATGATTTGAAAATGGAATGTTATATTCTTCAAGGTTGCCCGTTTTATTGAAAAACTCCCAACATCGTTGGAGTCTGGAGATGCCAAGTACTCAGTTTTTGGCATGTTTTATAATGTCATAAAACTAGTTTTTAATAAAGAAGCCAACTCATAAAATATATGAAATGGTGCCATATTTTTGATTTATTTTCATAGATGTCTTACTTTTTTCAGTTATGACTGTCGTAATCTGCTAAGTATGTAATTTATACCTACTATAAAAAAAATGAAACATGAATGCAAACCATAAAAATAAATATACTCGTATATGTAATAACAGCCAGAAAACTAACTACCATTGAATATAAACTCAGTAAATATAATTAATTATAGACATCGTAACTTAAACATTAAAAAAGTAATGCCATAAATCTTAAGAATAAAAATTCAAAAGACACCTGCCGTGAAAGATCTTAAAGCAAGCGCAGTGTATTTATATTATACGCCCTTTTCTAAATACACTTTAGGGTCACTGGTCATTTTCTCAATGCAAATGAATGAATGAATGAATTCTACACTTATCAATATACACACCCACCTACGTCACAGGTCAATATCCTGTGGCCAAATCCGAGCTTGATTCGAAATTTGAATTTTAATCTAACGGCCTGTAAGGTAGGGTTGCCACAAATATGAAAAAATCGGAAAAAAAATTGAATTATATTTTATCAAAAATACTTTTTTTGTAATTTCGGCAACAGTTTATAATATCATATTCATTATATCATTACAGTTTAAGTATTTTCTCGTATCAGAAGCTAGGAACAACTGTTACTGACTTCTATCTTTGAACAAAGCATGTAACTATAAAACCATTGTTTAAACATGCCTATAAGTAAAACCTCCGATAGTTTGCAACCCTGTAAGTCGCGGGTGAACGACCGCAATTGTCCGAACCGTACAACTATAACCTGTCTATTCTACAACATTTATAGCACTCTAATTCAATGTAGCAAGGTTCTAGTTCCTAGAGCATTCAAATTTCGAATAGTGAGCGAATCCTTTGAATTCAAAATTCGAATTTCGAATTGATACGAATAGTTCTGAGAAAACGTATTTTATGCTAAATTGTTATGTATTTAAGCATGTTTTAGCGTTCTGAAAGTACCATAGATAATTTATATAAAGCTTTCTAGCGCTTTTTGCCTCAAAGTTGCCATGTACATAAATCACTAAATGTGGTGGACTAATACAGCGATGAATTAGAAGCCATAGAATTCTTAATATAATCTCTAAAGCCAAAAGATCCAGTGAAAACTTTAATTGAAATGTCATAAATCTTAATTAAAGTATCAGTTAGTAGCATTTAACGTTTCTCATAGCTTCGATTCCAAGGTAATGAAATAAAAATATATTTTCGGTCGGAGGAAAATACCAAAGTTGTATGAAAAAAATACCAGTGAAAACGACATATAAATATGTCGCCCCATGACTCTATGATGGTTCTATAATCATTTTCATTTAATAAGCCTAACATCAAAAATAATTGGCCAAACTTTTAGTTTCAGTGAAAGGATAAATAAGTGATACATACAATTATCATCCAAATGTTTTAATTTATTCACAGTTAATATAAAACGGTAACAGTGTATCGGGTTCATTAACCCCCAAAGCGCGTTGTCAGCTGATCCGAAGCCAAAACTAAAAATATGCAAGTAAACACTTCGCAGCGACATTATCGCTGAATTGACTTTTTAAACGTTCTAGAATGTGTCGTCTATGATTTAAATATTTTGTTTTTTTTTTGTGCTTCATATTTTAGATTCTAACGTTTGACGTGAATCTGATTGACATTTCTAGATTTTGACACTTCTATTTTAAAAAAAAATCTTATATAGGTATTTCAAATAAATATTGTTTGAGTGATAATCAATTTTAATGACATATGACATATAATTAGAAATGACACATAACCATCCAAAGAGGTTTGGCGTTTTTTAAACCCCTAGATTACTTTAAAGATCTTGATATAAAATATAACATTATTTAGGCATAAGTAACACTATAATTTTTTCAACGACACGTGCTCATAAAATATGACACTTCAGGTTGGAAGCTATTAATAAAACGTTCCTTAGCTGTAGTTTCGTTAATAAGCTCAAATTGTCTAACCGCGTTCAAGGCCAATATGAAAGGAGGATTCATTCAACTCCACAGTTGAATTCTCTATGATCAATACGATTTAGGCGTGCTGAAATATTTCCATATCCGTATCCGAGATGTACAGTCTGATGGAGGATCGAATTTTAGAACACGCACAACTTCCTGATCTTAAACATTAAAATTTCTATATTTAAAATTGGAATAGACAATCTGAATCTGAAAATAATGAGTATCATTATGTCAAATGAAAATCTATGTCAAGGTCGATGACCTCAAAGTACTGCACGATTAAAATTTCGCCAAAAAATCTCAATTTATGTAAAACGTGTGCCAAGTTCCCAAACTTTCATATGTACAACTGCTCTAAGTATCTCAAAGTGGGTGGGTAGATTTTGGCCTTCAGGGACTCTACCATGATATCTGAGAGCAGTCAGCACTCTACTGTTGTATTTATTACAGAATGTGACAGCGCTAAACGTATTGAATTCTTACAATACTGTTAAAAGAGATGGCAACTTTGAGGGGTGATAAGAGGCCCAAATAATATTTTTAATGAGTTCAGCCATATATAAGCTAATAGCCATAGATATAGCTTAGCTAGCTGAAGTCCAAAAGAGGGCGTCATCGTCTACATTAAGAAACAGCTTAGGGGTCATCCATAAAGTACGTTACTCTAATTTCGTGATTTTCTGACCTTGTCACAGTTGGTCACATTTGTGAGAACTCCCCATCCCTAGTATGACGTCACAATTTTGCAATATTACGGATAGAGTCGAAAACTTTTTAAAGTTTTTCGTTAATAGATCAAAATTGGAATTTTAACACTTAGATGTCTAAGATTTTGAAATGTGACGTGATGAAACTTAGGACCCCTCCCGCGCCTTGTCACATAATGTCACACTTCGTCGATCCCCTCTCCGTGTGACGTACTTTATGGATGGTCCCTAAACGTATTAAATAGTTGGATTCTTACAATACTGTTATAAGAGGAATTGTAAGAGGCCCAAAGAATATTTTGAAATAGTTAAGCCATATATAAGCTAATATAGATGGACGCTGTTAAGCAATACAGTGTCAACGCACATGGTTGCCATTTTGAGAAAATTGAGTTTGAAGTTTTAATTAGATTTTATTAAATTTCTTTTAAAAAATAACAGAAATAATAGATTTGTTTGTAATTATTATTATTACACTAAATGTATATCGTTTTTCTTGGTAGCAATCAAAGTAATAGAATTTAGTGCATTATTAATATTGTCTTTTATCTTAATAATGCCTTAATAATCTTGTCTCCCCGTGACCACGGTTGCTGAAAAGCATCCGAAACGTCGGGATAAATAATTTAAACAATATAAATAATAAATCGCGTTTTAATTATTTTATTTAAATAGTGCATTATTGTTGAATATTCTAAAAATTTTAGGGATTCGTCCCCACTAGTTTTTTCAATATTTTTGCGAATGATATCTATATCTGTTGAATTATGTACTCCAGCTCATATGGAAACGATTGGTATCAAAATTTACATTTCATCATTTTGTAGATTGACATTGTATTGCTTAACAGCATCCAGATATAGCTTAAGAAGAAAGGGGGCATATTAGTCTTATCCAAAAATTCCGTGATTTTCGCGTGCGTCAACTGACTTAACCCACTTAACACAAAGGTTGTAGTTTTTGGGGCACATTAGTGCGATAATTTTAACTAATTGTAAATAAACGGCTCGAACTAGAACAGGTGACACGAATAACTAAATATGGGCGATTAGTCCAATTTAGTTTTAAAGTAAGCCATGTGACTGTTATCTATTTGTTTCAGGCATTCATTGTCTAAAATGTACTTATTTTTGTAAAAGAAAGTTGATGTTTTTATATTTCTTAACACAGCGTTTTCGGGATTTAAATCGGAAAACTTGGCTCAACGATTTTTGTTCTATGTTATGGTAGTATGGTTTATGTTGATAAACAGTAAGTATAAATAGACGATCAATCTAATATATAAAATTCTCGTGTCACAGTTTTCGTTGCTCCACTCCTCCACCGAAACGGCTCGACTGATTCTTACCAAATTTTATATGCGTATTCAGTAGGTCTGAGAATCGGCTACTATCTATTTTTCATACCCCTAAGTGATAAGGGTTGTTCACCCTTAAATTTTTTTTTAATTTTTGGACGATTTTTTTTTGTTTTTATTTTTTTATTATGTGGCATTAAAAAATACATACAACCCCTGCTTTTTTGTCAAAAAAATCTAGACCCGTGCGAAGCCGGGGCGGGTCGCTAGTAATAATATATGTATGTAACTGAATTCTTGAAGATTTAGTACACGTCTACAGAGATGTCTAGGTTTTTTCATTGTTGATGATTTAAATAAAATACTGTATATCCGGTATACAATGTTTTATTGAAATGTGTGATACTCGCGTTCATAAAAGACAATATCATTGTAGATGATTTATAAGAGTAAGGGACAGTAGCGAAGGCTGAAAACCGTCAAAAGGTAAGCCTAAGTTTAGAACTTTCATGATCAGTTACACAGCCAAGTCCAAAAAACAAATAAGGTAGATAAAAAGGGTAAAATTTCGTACTTTCATATAGTGTGAGGAAGACCTAAAGTCAAGCGAAAGATATCCAATTCCTACACTGTTTTTAGTTTGTTAGTAGATTAGTTATTGGGTTTTATATATAAAGGGAAGTCGGTAGGACTCGCCACTGCTATAAGGCCTCGAAAGTTATACAGCCAAGTCCAAAAAATCTGGCCAAGTTTCATGCCAAATTTCATGATTCTAGGTCAATGGGAAGGTACCTTATAGGTTTTGATTCCCTTGCGAGTGTGTATAATTATGTAATATGCGACATAAACGGAGCATAAAAGGCCGTATCTTGTGATTGCGTCTACTTAGAAGTTGGATTTTCATTGATGCAAGGGATTCTATACCTGAGTATTAGATATTAATTTCAACTTGATCCACGCGTTCCTGAGAAAAAAAGGGACATACAGACAGACGGGGAGCTAAGTGTTCCTATAGAATTCCTTTTTTGGTATGGTAAAAACAAAACGGATAGATTAAAATGGGTAAAATTTAGGTAAATTAAAGCGTATTTTAAAATAATACACAGAACTTATCGGTTTTTATATTAGTACCAATTATAATAATAATAACACTATCAATAACTGAACTTTGTGTAACTGACGTGTAATTAGACATAAACAAACAAACTGATAGACATGTTTATTATTAACATCGTCTGTGTTGATATTGCTTTATTTTTTAGTTCTAGCCAGGGTCCCGCACGAAATTTTTCACGCTACGAACTTCTGTTTACTTTTTAGAAGAAGATCAAGAATATACTGCTATCAATAGGAAAATAGAGGTTCCACGTAATACCTAGTTTACATTATTCCAGTCCAGTGATCGAATCCAGCGCTGGATTGCAACTGGAAAAATATAAGTGAGTTTACAGCACGGGAATGCACAGGATTCAGTAAGCAATCCAGTGCAGAAACTGGATTGGCGGTCTACTTTTGAATCGAGCTTGACCATTCCAGCACAACTAGAATCATGTACACGGCCAGTCCAGTGCCATTCCAGCGCACTTTGGGTAACATAGATCAAGAGAGATGTTGAGGTTGATAACGATATTGGGTTTTGAGGATTGAAAATGCTAAGAATTCGGTAATTATGTTATATCCTTTGTAGTCCGCCTAGCATTACCATCTAGAGATATCTCGCGGACGAGTGAAGACAAACTGAGATATAAGATATCTCGACATCGAAAATTTTGGTAGACAAGATAAATCTTGATCGACAAATATCTCTTTTGACATTTAAATTTTATTATATTATTTAATAGTTTAAATTTTAGGCTATATATTATTCTGATCTATAATCAATAATACTGTAAAGTTTCATCAAAATCCGTTCAGTAGTTTATGCGTGAAAGAGTAACAAGCATCTCCACTTTCACGTTGATAATAGTAGGATTACTGTATCTTTAGTTATAAAATGTAACTGTATTGAAAGAAGGGAAACTCGTAGCAATGAAGATAGCGATTATTTAAATTATTTGCAAAAATGTGTCAAAACACAGCTGTTAAATACTATTATTTAAAATACAGTTATATGAATATACAGCTATATATAAGAATGAAGTCAAAAAGCCTTGTAGGCTGTAGAAGTCGAGACGTCTGGCGAAAAAATCAATATTTTGTCCAGAGCCTACGCAATGTTATATAATAGGAGCCGACTGGAATAATGTTATTACGTCTGGGATTCTGAGACACGCTCGTTCCCCTTCACCCCAATGGGGCATGGTCCGGATGGGGCTAATATATGTCAGGGACGAAGATAACAATTTTTGTTCCCCGATTATGTGTTGATTTGCACTAGCAGGCTGCAGTCGAGTTTGATGAAATGGCAGTTAAATGTTTTATCTTTTTAATAGGGTTTATTAAAAAAGTATTTAGCTTTAATGTCTACAAGCTATGCCTATACTATCTTAAGGATCATCATCCTTATATTATTATACTATATATTATTCCAAACTAACTAAATAATGACGGTAATTTTAACATAAAACAGTTCATAGTTAATTCTAATAGGAACATACATTTTCCGTTGCAATGAAAATCTGGTGTCAAAATTAGAATAGGAAAAAATACCAGTACTTAAATAAAAGAAAAAAATGTTATGTCGCTCATTCCGAAAAATCATAATTCAAAAATAGAACGAAAACGCTTAAAATAATTCCAGAAATGTAGTTTCTTATTTTAAAAATTGAATTATAACAAAATAGACAAAATACCTCTTATAGAATTAGCAGATTTCTTGTCCATGAACAATCCGGAGATCGACGACCCGAACATGCCCTCGCTATTGGGGGGAGGGGAGGTACTATCCGCTACAGAGCCTGATGTGATATCCATCCCCATACTGTGCATACCCTGGACCTCGTGAGGCTCCCGTTTTAGCTGCATCCCCTGAGGCAAGCCCTGCTGATGCAGCATCGTCGAGGCCGACGAGTGACCTCCATGCTGGTCCGGGGGCCACTGAGATCCGAACAACTCGTGGAACTGATTGTTATTCATGTTCTTTTTTTAAATTCTCGATTTAAGTGATTTTCGGCCAGTTGAATCGTATTCGCATGGCTCAGTTATCACTGTAATTTGGTGTTCCTTTTTCGAAAGGTTTACCGACTATGTCGTAAGGCAACGTTAAACCATAAATTTTTCTTCGAAAAAACTATGGCACTATAGTTTCAACTTTGTTGATAAGCACCACTATAAAATTTTAACTGATATATATGTTCCGGCCGAGCGGCGATGTAAGATTTCTTTTCGCGAAGTTTATTTCCGGTATTAACTTTTTGAAATGTAACAAGTTTTTTGGCATTTTGTCGCCGTGGTCTCTATTATTATCTCCCTTCGTTTCTTCTTAAATAAACATTCTACTAAGGCACTGTTTATGTTTATTGTATTTTCACACTTATTCCGGTATACTATTTTAAATTATTTATTAAAAGATTTACAGAATAAAATAATCTGCAAACAGAAAAAAAAGAGCAGAAACAATTTATAAAATTAAATAAATTTGAAAATAGAATTTGGAAAAAGAACGGCTCTCTTTTCGTTCAGATGTCTTAAATTCTGTTAATCTTTACGGTTGATTAGGAAACTCCACGTTCCATTTACGAAAATCCATGTCACTGCACTGTCACTAAAACAAAAGATGCGTTCACCTCACTGCTATATGAAAAAAAAATTTGTACGTTATTTTGTACTATAGGTTGTTCACAACTCGGCTACGCGTCTGCGACTGCTTGAGATGTCGACGCCAGGGCGGCTCGATCGTGACTGACGCATTGACGAATCTTCAGGCCCGGCTAACAAAAAATTAAATATTTTTTCATTCGGTCCGAATAATCAACTTAGCTCATAGTGATAGTTCAATCACCGCGCGGCGAATAGGCGAATTTTCGCCTTCAATTTTGACCGTTAAGCGATGGATCCTTCGACGCTATAAAACGACTTAATTGAGCCTCACATCGCCGTGATTAGGGCTAGGGAAATGTTTACAATAAGGTAATTAAGTGACAAATTTGCTCAGCATAAGAGCTACGAGTTATATCGATGTGTGCGTGAGATGTCCGTATGGACGTAGCGGCGCGCGCACACAGCCGCGCCGGCGTCACAGCGTGTCGTTGAACCCGGGACCCAAACAAAGTAGATTTCGGTGAAATGCTGTTGAACTCTAGTTTGAATGTGGAATCAGCGGATGCTCGAACCGGCTGCATTTTTGGCAATTCGATTTTTGAAAAATCTTAACTGGCTTTTTACGTTTGGGCTAGTGTCAATATTCGATTGTCAAAAGGTCATTGAACCCAGTTCACATACATGACTGAGCGATTTTTCACATTATGTTCGACGATGGTTTTTGTTAGTTTATTCGTTTCAAAATATTGAGTAATAAAGGATTTGGCATCAGTAAATTTAACTATTTACATAAGTAATATTTGTTTTAATATTTGTTAAATTTATGAAAATGTTCAGAATTTAAATAATATACAATGAATTAAGAAAACAAACTAATTTAATTATGTAACAAGAATTAACACAGTAAATATTATATCAAAATCAGTCTACCACGTTAGTCACCTACTTTGTTTGACCTAGACGAGGGGTCAAAGAAACCATTTAGTTCGTAAATCAAGCCTAAAAAGGTCAAACAAATTTAGAGGCCCGAATTACGTTATAGTAAAAAAATATAGAGATAAAAATCGTTACTCCTACATTTTGCAATTATAAGAGCAATCGAGAGTAAAATTCGAACACTTCCAAATTTAAACCATCGAGTAACCAAATGACTTACTCCCGTGCCCTTTTTCATAAAAAAAAGATATAACGTAGATTTATGGGTAAATGTCAAAAATTCTCCCCATTCCACTCCACCGCAATGGCGACCTTGCCGTGACGTCACACCCTTCGTTCAATGACCTATTGATTTTGTCATCACGTGCTCATTATGACATTAGACTTAGATAAAAAACAATCTCACCTCTTTCGAGGGAACGGTGATGTCATAAAATAGTTTGAAAATTGAAATGTATAAAAAATTCCAAAAAAGAATACGGATTTACTATGGTCTAAAATAATTAACAGTCTTTTTGTGGACCTATGGCTTTAAGCCACTATAAAAAATAGCATATTTGATATGTTATAGTGAAAAGAAAACTGTTGGAAAATATATTTATTTCTTTAATAAGTTATAATAAGAAATAGGGCAATGACATTGATAAGGTTGATAACACTTTTTATTTTATTTTCCGTTTTTATTTTCCGTAATTAACGTGAATTATTCATACTAATTACAAATTCGAAAGAACAACAATTTTTATCTTATCTCTACTAAACAGCTGTATTAATTTTGATGGAAATATCATATTGAGGAAATTGCTTGTTAGTTGACGTTTGGTTCCCATGGAGGTGCTGTGCAGTCGAAAGTTAATTCGAAGAAAAATACCTTTTCATTTTATAATTAAAAATAATGCCTAAGGATAATTTATTTTTTAATTTCCCTTCGTTTAATTATTTTCCACTATCCGAATAATTCTTGTAACATTATCATCATTGACCAAGCAAAAATATTGTTCATTTCAAACAAAAATTATCAATGTTTTGTCAGTTGAAAGGCGTTCCAATTTCAAAATTTTGAACAAACAGCCGTCGAGTACTTCAAAAAACATTCGAGGAACAAATTCGGATGTTTAAATTGAGAACATTCGAAATTCAAATTCGAATGAGGCGAACTGCGTCCATCGAACTATGAACCTATGTTGAACTTGGGTTGTCCCATTATTTTAGTGATGTTGCTTTTGAATTGCAACTGTGCAAATATATTAATCATGTATTAATTAAAACTTATTTCACTTAAACATTAACATAAATGATTTATATTAATAATTATTGAATTTAGATATTTTTGTTCAAAGTAATTAATATAGACATACAAAGATTCATATAAAACTAACTTTTCTTCCCTACAATCTGAAAGTTGAAGTAGGTACTTACTACTAACGCCAGCTTTGAAGTACATTGGGGTAATTATAGAGGGAATAAAGCGGAAGTGCAATATCATTGACGCGGTTGGTAAAAAAAGGTTTTATTTCGTAGTACCAAAACGTTAGCTTATATAAAAATAAATAGAACTTTTATATAATTATGTTTTATATTCCAGTTGATTTAAATCCAAAAGAGAGAAGTAAATTCAAATACTATCCGACCGAAAAAAATGTTTTAAATTTGTTTTTCCAGGGACTCAAACCCGGGACTTTCGAAGCAAAACCGAGCCATGGAGAGGGCTCTCTACTTCAATACAAATATTAAAAGTGCTAAACTCTCTGTCCCAAATAAACTTATTTTTTCAAGGCAGTTGTTACTATACTAGAATTTTTTCAAATTTGCCTGTAATATATTGAGTATATTTATACTAATTTCTAACACAAAATGGCAACACGAATGAAATTCAGCCGTGAAGAGAAATGAAGACGAAAAACGGTGTTAAGCTTTGCGCCTATTGAAAGCTATAATTTATTATAAACAAATAAGGACTGGACCTATCGAGAATTGATATAAGTATTTATTATTATTTATTTTTAGTTTTTCAAGCAAGTAAATCAAGTTTTCGCTCCCTTTCAGTCGGAACATTTTCGGAAGTCTCGGAAGTTCAACCAAGATCCTCTATTGCAAAACGCAATACGCATATCCTTGTATTGAGGGAGCAGATATTTCCCGAAACCTGCTTTAATCTCTTTTTCACTTCGTAATTCGAATTTCGAACTTATCTTTTTTTTTGGATGATTACTTATTAAACACACTCTATTACTTTTATTTGTGTTCTAAATTGGAATTTCGAACTTTTTCTGTTTGACAGTAAGTTGGTAAATACGAATTCTATTCCATTTTCTAAATTCAAATTTTCAACTCAAATGGTCCATTACTGTCACTCCATTGCACAAATACTTAGAGATCCATTTCCGTTTCCGCGCAGTCCGTTACACGCAAAATTTTTCTATGGCGAGTCTATGAACTATATCTATTTGCTTTTGTCTTTCCTAAGATCGCATCACCATGACTCAATGGAAAATGGCAATATTAGCAAGCACTAGCGTGTCCATCGCTGGTGGTTGGCGTTTACTAGGCGAGTCAATGAACCGTTTCGGGGTTCAATGTCCGACAGGAACGAACTAAGATAACTATATCGATCGATTTTTATGACAATGTTTCCGTCATTTTGATGTTTCGCGGGTTCCTTGTGACGATTTAGGGATCCGAAATGAAATCAGAATTAGTATTTTGTGATATGTACATATATGTATGTCCAAGTGTCTGTACAACTTTTACGAAAAATTACATGTGTTTGACACTAGGGTTTGCACGTAACTTTCCTACGTCCCAAATGATAAAAAAATTAAATACTCAAAAATGATCATGACATTGACACTTGTATTGAAATTAGACAATTGTCTTATTTTTAGTTGAAAATTATGAAAAAAATCGCCTAAATCATTGTTTTGTCCAAGTATCAGGCAACTTCAAATTTCACGATTCGATGCAAAACACACGCAAAATTGTGTTTTTTTTTTAATTCTAAGCTAGCGGACCCCACAGGCGTTATCCTTCCAGAATGTTGACTTACAAAATAAAACAATATTTGTAGTTTTGAATATGCTACAATTATTGCAAAAATCCTATAAGCTATCTGTCAATTTTGAAAGATGGCGGAGTTATGAACCTAATTTATTTTACATATATTTAATTTTCTGCACATTTTTTCATGAATTTTTCCGATATTTTAATAGTTATTTTGTTATTCGGGACAGACGAATCCGACAAAAGAAGATATCATTAAAATCGGTGCAGCCGTTCTTGAGTTATAAATGATGACTAACACTTTGTTTTTTATACATATATAATATATATAGATATAAATCATAAAAATATAGATATCTAATTTTCTACAGACCCCCAGCAATATCTCTTCTAATACCATCATGACTGGTAAATGATTAAGGCTTTAAAAAGAGATTGTGTTTGATTAGGTGTGTACATTTAAGTACTCTGATACGCTGTTGCTATGGAGTCAACATGGCAACACCGTTTGTGGAATTTCGCAAATGATTTTCTATGAATTTGAGCCTTATTTTTAAGTTTTATCTGTACTAATACTAGCGACCCGCCCCGGCTACGCACGGGTCTAGATTTTTTGACAAAAAAGCAGGGGTTGTATGTATTTTTTAATGCCACATTATAAAAAAATAAAAACAAAAAAAATCGTCCAAAAATAAAAATAAAAATTTTAAGGGTGAACAACCCTTATCACTTAGGGGTATGAAAAATAGATGTTGTCCGATTCTCAGACCTACTGAATACGCATATAAAAATCGGTCGAGCCGTTTCGGAGGAGTATGGCAACGAAAACTGTGACACGAGAATTTTATCTATACTAATATTATAAAGAGGAAATGTTATTTTGATTGTGACAATTTAACTCAAAAACTACAGGACCGATTTTAAAAATTATTTCAACAATAGAAAGCTACATTATCAGCGAGTAACATTTTAGTGGCAATAAAGTACATCTACATTGCTCCTGGGCGAAGCCGGGGTATGATACTAGTTCTTGTTGAATCAATTAAACAATTTCTCGTTTATATAATTATAATATTAATTTATGTATTAATATTTGTATTATTTTTCTATAGTGTATTCCCAAATCCAAGATTTATTGTTTTTTTTTAAACGATAAGAAAAACAGATATCCATCTTTCACTATTATATTATATCTAATTATATTTTTAAAAACACTAATCTATCTACTATAATAGGAAAGATTTGTAATTTTGTATGTTATGAATAAACTCAAAAACTACTGGACCGATTTTAAAAATTCTTTCACCAATAGAAAGCTACATTAGCGAGTAACATAGGCTATATGTGTAAATCTACATCCACCAGTGTGAAGCCGGGGCGCGTTGCTAGTAAAACAAGCTTTTAAAGGCCGACAACGCACCTGCAAGCCCTCTGGTGTTGCGGATGTCTATGGGCGGCGGTGATCACTTACCATCACGTGAGCCGCCTGCCCGTTTGCCCCCTATACTATAAAAAAAAAACATAAAAACACAAATTACGGCGTAAATAAAGAAATAAATTTTCTTCCGAAAATGGATTGAAGCCAACGTTACGGCATAAACAAGATAATTAATTTAACATTTTATTTTAATTAAAAACAAATGTAAATTAAGTCACGTGTGCATGCATATTGTATGTTATTTGGCATATTAATGTTTGATAAGAATATTGAAGTGAATTACTTAATATATTGAAGAAAACTTTTTTTTTGTTAGATATCTTATATTTATTTTGACGGGCTCGTTGGCGCGTTCGGTAGAACACCTGCCGTGCGCATCGATGGGTCGTGGGTTCGATTCCCACCGGGAGCACATGCTTATAATTTTCTGTAAGCATGTTTTCCCCACGTCTGGTAACTTCGGGCATTGATCGGGTGGGAGGAATATCTAAATTCCGACCGGGTAACGAACCACCGTTCATAGATGGAAAAGCCGTGAAGTGCATATTGCGCGTTTCGGTTTCAGTCTATGGATTTCCGAATGCTCGAAGTAAAAAATTAGGTCGACAGCGCATCATTGACTGATGTTCTGTGGCTGAGGTATCACCTACCACCTCGTGAACCTCATGCTCGTCTGTCGATATATGACATAAAAAAAAAAAAAATATATATATATCGACAGACGAGCATGAGGTCCATTTATAGGTGACACCTCACCCACAGAACATCAGTCAATCTCGATACTTCATTCAAAAACTAGTGGACCCCACAGACGCTGTCCTGCCAGAATGTTGGCTTCAAAAATATTTCTAGACTAGCTTATGCCAGCGACTTCGTTCGCGTGGGCTTCATCTTAAGCTGAGCTTTTGAGCAAAAAAGTGGCGATATAATCAAACTATTTCATTTCCATATCAATCTGTTATTGACATCTGATAATTCGAAAAAATTCGCCGCGAGTCAGTTTGCATTGCAATTTCTTGATATGGTGCCTTTAAAATAATATTTAAATGATGATAACTTTTCTTTCCGACAACCGATTTCGATGAAACAAAGCCTATATGTTGCCCCGGGCTTTGCTTAATATATTTGTGTAAATTGCATGAAAATCGGTTTAGTATCTTCGGAGATTAGCCCGTACAAACAGACAGACAGAGAAACAAATTAAAAAAAAACTGGGTTTGTTCTATTTCTCTTCTTACATCCCCCTGACTCATATTTTTACAGTTTTATTATATGTATAGATTTGAATAATATGCTATTTTCCTCCTTCTATCTATATATATATATATATAAATGAATTGCTGTTCGTTAGTCTCACTAAAACTCGAGAACGGCTGAACGGATTTATCTTATCTTAGTCTTGAAATGTTCGTGGAGGTCTAGGGAAGGTTTAAAAGGCGAGAAAAAATCGATTAATTTCCGGGAAAACCCTAAAAACAGCCCTTTTCTATTTCCCATACAAACGTTTTCTAGAGTCAATTTAATTATATAATTTCGAAGCCAAAATTGTGGCTGAACAACGTCTGCGGGGTCCACTAGTTAGGTATATAGATTTGCCGAGCCGGATCGCTAGCTGTGAATACGAACCGACGTGTGCCGCTAATCTACACTACTCCATGCATGTTTTTATCGTCCAATACACATTATCTGTATCGGTTAAAAAGCGCGGGAGTTATGAAATTAAAATGGCCCGGGAAGCATAAGGCGATAAACTACGTTCAACCCACGTGGTAGGTCAATGGCTGGCCCACTGCGCTTCGGGTTCGCTCACCCAGCGCACACTAGCGCAACGACACACTAGTACACTGTGTACGCACACGCGTCGCGCGCGCAGGTGACTAATTATTGTTGTTAATATGTAGGTGTGGTTTTAAACATGTTGTTGGGGGTTTGGTTCTTATGACAAGGTTTTTAATTTTTTTGTAACTTATTTTGTAACCTGTAAATGGCAAGACTTTCACCTAATTGTCTGTAGAAAAAAGATAATTAAAACAGTCACAATAATATGTCTGCCCCAGGCTCCATAAGAGATTCGGGAATTCACTTTGGCTCTACTTACTGCTTTTACTATTAAAAAAAAATTAAATTCGGTCGAGTTTATTTTTGAGTTAAATCGTAATAAACAAATATCTTTCTTTTAAATAAAATACTGTATACCGGATTAAAACTCCCACCAACAGTCTCCCGCGACCACGGTTGCTGAAAAGCATCCGAAACGTCGGGATAAATAATTTAAACAATATAAATAATAAATCGCGTTTTAATCCGGTATACAGTATTTTATTTAAATGTGTGATACTCGCGTTAATAAAAGACAATATTAAATATCTTTCCATTCATAATATTAGTATAGATATAGATATGTGATTTATTTACCAAAATATTTGACTTATACTAAATACAATTGATATTAAGTAATTATTAAATTTATGACATTTTTTATTAGAATTCCATAAATTAAGTACACAAAGAACGTGGTAAAATATTTTGGTACGACAACAAAATATCAAAGAACTGTTGTATGAAAACCTATTCAATATAAAATTGAGAATTCTCTTCAATTTGTTATTTTACGGAACCCGACAACAAATGTGTTACAATATAAATGGTTCGAATTCTCGACAATAATTCATCAAACCCTCTTCAAGCGTTCACCCCCAGAGGCAAACGTCCTTGAGGCCGAATTTTGACCTCCGCAATTAATTTCATTGAATTTTCCATAATGTAGAGTCATGTAGAGTTTGCCTTTATTCTGTGTAGTAGATGGCGTATATTTTCTATGTGGTAGAGTCATAGATTGGCAATAATGAGCCATATATTTTTTTTTTGTAGAGCCGTAGTGTGATAGAGTCAGGTCACAAAAGATTCTGAGGATGTACTCGTATGTAATAAGCTATATTTATGTAATTTTTGATTTTGTAGAGTCGAAGTGTAGAGTCAGGTCACAAAAGATGCTGAGAAGATATACTCGTAATTAATAAGGTATATTAATGTAATTTTTGATTTTTGTAGAGTCGAAGTATAGAGTCAGTTCATAAAAGATGCAGTGTGGCTAAATGGCGCATTGTATTATACCAAGGACTGAAACCGATTCATTTTTATTTTCCTAAATATATCACTGCCTGAGATACCATGATATTAGTTTTAAAGAGTACTACACCCTAAACTTACCACATTATTTTTTTTCAGTAAATATGAATAAAAACGAAATAATATAAACAAAATCCTTTATTACCGATATAACTCCCATAGTAAATTAACCGGTATTCAGTCCTTGTATTATTAGTATAATATAAATATTAATGTAATTATCGATTTTTATAGAGTCGTGGTGTGAGTAGGAGTAAGCTCATAAAACTTCTACCATATATCCACCACGGATTTTGATTTCTGGTCTATTATAAAATTAACATTTTTAACTAAATTAATACTTAAATAAAAAAGTAAAAGTTTTTATTCTTCTTTATTTTAAAAGGTAGAGACTTTTGTAGTCATTCTAGAATGTAGAGTCGTTTCTTACATGCAAGCAAGCTTGATTTGAATTTTCTATTAGGGAGATAGAATTACGAACAATTCATATATGAAGGTATATCTATACTTCTATACTAATATTATAAAGAGGAAAGATTTGTATTTTTGTATGTTATGAATAAACTCAAAAACTACTGGACCGATTTTGAAAATTCTTTCACCAATAGAAAGCTACATTATCAGCGAGTAACATAGGCTATTTTGTGTATAGTACATCTACATTGCACCCGTGTGAAGCCGGGGCGGGTTGCTAGTGTATTATTTTTCAATACTATGAAGTCACAGTGCGGGTATTATGAAAATTACATGTATTCTAAATAAATATTGAAGACACACTGATAAGATAAACTCTATAACCCGACCCCAAATATTTAGAAATACGAAGATATTTTTCTTCTTCCGTGTTAATATTATTTTTTTATATAGCAAAGTCGTATATAGTATAAGTTTTATATTATTTTCTATACTTAATTTAGGCTTCATTTTTAAAAAGAATAGGGAGTAAGCGAACTGAGGATATATTGCGGAATTCATGACGATGATTATTTATTGATATTATTAATTATTACCTACGGATCATCATTTAGGTTCTGTGCTTAAATTTAGTATGGTTAACATTGTAGACAGAGTCTGAAATATCTTTAAAAATGTGAATTTCCGAGTCCCTTAGTGGGGCATAGAGCAGTTCCATTTCTGTGTCTGTTTCTGCTCATTTTTCTTCAAAGGCAAGGCTTTTCTTTCAAAGCTGGCCCGAATGATTTTTTTTAAATCTCGTTTCCCCGGCATTCGAACTCAGGACCTCCAGTGCTAAACCCATCGTGATCACCACTGAGTCACGGAGGCGGTCAAATATGTGTCATAACAGGGAGGGGGAGGTCTCACAAATGTGACCAACTGTGATAAGGATGGGGGAGGGGTCAAATCACGAAATTAGTGTGACGTACTTTATGGATGACCCCTAACTTCGGGCATTCGGGTGGGAGGAATATCGAAATGCCGACCGGGTAACGAACCACCGTTCATAGATGGAAACCGTGAAGTGCATGCACGTTTCGGTTTCAGTCTATGGATTTCCGAATGCTCGAAGTTAAAAGTAGGCCGACAGCGCATCATTGACTGATGTTCTGTGGCTGAGATATCACCTACCGTCAAGTGAACCTCATGGTCGTCTGTCGATATCTGACATAAAAAAATAAATTTTTAAATGAGAATTTATAACGCCGATAATGGAAGCGCCTTTGATTAGTAATCATTTGCAATTAATTTTGTGTAGTTACTAAAAAGAAATTCCGGAGGGGAAGGGATTGCGATTATTTGTCCACATAACTACGCCACTGACTCTAGCATAGTAAGTAGAGTTGACTTAACATTTTCCTTTGCGTTATTTAGTCAGAGCGAGAAAGAATAAATGTTTTGAGTCAGTTTTATTTTCGGACAGTCAAATAATTATAGTACCTATTTGCGAACCATAAATACTCATAGAAGTCAATGACTTTTAAAAATATTTCGTGTATTACACGTCACTCTCAATGTACATTGTGGCCTTGTAGGCATCTTTTAGCGGGTTCGAATCCCGCGTGACGTCATAATGACATTTCAGTGCCAATGAGCTGTAATAATCACGTTTATGAGGCATTTTGAACGATATGCCGGGCTAGCATGACCGCCACGAGATATATCTCGCGCGAGAGAAGACAAACTAAGATGTTAAATATCTCGATATATTATATCTCGACATCGACAATTTTGATAGAAAAGATATCTCATCGACAAATGTATCTATTTTTGATATTAAAAGTCGAGTTTTAAATGTTAGACCCGAAATAAATAAAGCGATAGTCGATTGAAACACGAGAAAACGGTAGACAAAATTTTGTCATGCTAGGCCGGTTGGAAACGTAAAGCATTAACATCTAACCACAATCAAATGCAAGAACTAAATTTTTGAGAAGAGCATTTTCTATATCTATACTAATATTATATAGAGGAAAGATTTGTATTTTTGTATGTTATGAATAAACTCAAAAACTACTGGACCGATTTTAAAAATTATTTCACCAATAGAAAGCTTCATTATCAGCGAGTAATATTTTTGTGTATAGTACATCTACATTGCACCCGTGTGAAGCCGGGGCGCGGTGCTTGTAACTATATATACGCAAATGTGACTAAGGATATGAATGTCTAAATACTAAAAGTATTTAAATATATTATATTATATTGTGTATTAAGTTTTGGGCGTTTATCCTTGGAGAGTTGAATAAGAACTTTATTTGTCGGAAATCCCAGGCATTGATCTAATAAGACGATTTTATTTCTGAGCGAAACAAAATGGCAACCCTAAAATCCATATAAACGAAAGAAAATAGCGATTTTTAAAGGGTTTTCATATTACGTAGATAAAAGAATAACACTTTTAGACTGTTCTGCCTCTGTTATAATTATATTAATTTATTTAAAGTATCAATCCTAGTTATACACTAGCATTATTTAAACGTAATGCAAAAAGCGTACAATACATATATTTTTTTAAAATAATTAACTGTTATTTACTTGGCGTTGCGCACACGAAGGTAAACGTGGTACAATATGAAGACCGACAACTTTTAAGGCCGACAACGCATCTAAGACCCTTGAGTCACGGATGTCCATGGGCGGTGGTGATTACTTACCATCAGGTAACCCATCTGCTCTGTTGTCCGCTCTGATATAAAAAAAAAAAAAAGACCTTCATCAAATCATCAAAAAAAAACTGTAAGTACGAAATTCAAATGATAGCATAGACAAAAAAGCTCTTATTTAAAATTTTACACCAAAAAGTTTAAAACACAAAAAAATATCTGTTCTATTTCAGTTCCCATATTACATAAGAAAATTTCATAAACCTACTGAGCTCAAGTGTCACTGGTCGGTTATATTTTGGCGCGTTCAACTTTCGACGGTCGTTGAACTTGGTGTAATCGTTTATAGTGTGACAAATATGTGATTTTCGACACGTCGTAACTTGCGGAAGTTGTTATTTCATACTTTAGACTTATAAGTAGGGTTGCATTTCGTCCGGGTTTCCCCAAAATCGTCCCGGGTTTCCCCGAGTTAAGGGAACGTCCGGGGAACGTCCGGGCAGGATTTTATTGGTAGTCCGGGATTAATTTGAGGCTATAAGTTTCTTTAGAACTTTAACTGTTTTTGTTGATGGAACACGAAAGACTGGCATCGTCTATGGTTCAACGACTAAAGTTTTTTTTATATAAACGTACATATTTATGCAGCCCAATAAGATTAGATACCATAATATTTAAATCTAAATTTAAAAATTAGATAAATCATTTTGTGATCAACCGTTGTAACGCCTTGAACGAATGTTAAACAAAAACAATTTACAAGACAAATCCTAGCCGATGTTTTGGCCAAAACTTCGGTCAATGACTTCAGTTCAATGTACCATCAAGTCTGAGTAACTGACCTATAGCTCTTCCGTGCCAGACGTCACCTATCGCAATTTATTAGTTGAGAATTTAGTTATGAATTTATTAGTGAAGGAAGTTCCGACATTTGGGCTCACGTATACCATCACTGTCCAAAATTCCATTTTGGACAAGGGGAGCCAGGAATAGAACACTTTGGAAAACACTTGGGGAGGCCTATGCTGAAAAGCAAGACGATCTGTAAAAACCGGTATCATTTGCACGATTTTTAATAATGTCATATTTAAAGATTGTCAACAAATTTATTAGTATTATTATTATACCATAACTGCTGTTTAAGTGGAAGGGATGTTGAAAATTACTGGGCTGACTTATATTAAGCCAAGGTTAACTATCATAGTATAGTCGCAGCTAGGGTACTTATTAATGTTAAGAATTTAACGATACAAAGCCCCATAAGGCTGCCCTAAAATATGAAAATAGGGGACAGAAAATCCAACAGGTGTTTATTCTTGAGTCTTACACGACTGTGGCAGCTTTTCTAAGTGAACTATAGGTCGACACCGCATCATTGATTGAAGTCCTATTAGAGAGGTATCAGGAGAACCTTACAGTCATCATCAGATTTAGGATAATAGAATGTACATCCAGATTATTCGCGTTCGCCTTAGGACATTTTTATATGCTTATGGGATGTCTTGTATTTGAGGTATCACCTACCAAGTGAGTATCACGCACGTAGCCACCCATTCGCTTGTACCTTGAATATATTAGCAGCATTGTCGTGTCACGTAGAAGTAATCACCCGCGTTACCCTATGAATTACACCAAAACATTCGTCAGCAGGACGATAAACTTGCGGTGAATGACCCTGAAGTGATGATGCTATAATTTTTGCGTTTCACTCACCCCAGTGACGTGGTGACTGCGTTACATCTTCCCTATACGCAAATATGGTGCAATTCTGATCACTGAGTAGTTCAGGTTTGATTCGCAATAGAGATAAATGTGCTATATGACCATTGTATTTTTTTTAAACGTATTTCGATAGACAGGTGAACCTCAGTCTCAGTAGATCAATTAATGATGTGAAGCCGACCTATTTTTTTTGGTTCGAGCATTCGGATGTTTCAATTTTTATCCTTCCAGCGATGTCTAGAGAACGTCTAGATGTTTCTCAAAAGAGTGATAATTTCAAAATTATAGGTACAATGTCTTGGTATAATTATAGGTACAATACTTGGTATTTTACATTCAAAGCGGAAGCAAATGAAGTATACATAATTTTCTTTATGTATTTCACTTTAATTCTTTTTTTAAAATAAAATATCTTGTCTATTAATTGATAATGGCCATGTCTTACACCAAATTTGAAATGATAGGATCATTTTATTGAATATTTTTAATCTGTGTCCTATGTTTAATTGAAACATTACATGTGAAATAATTTTGAATTTAGAACGTTTAGTTATTCTATGCATAATCTGTCAGATGTCAAAGTCAAATGTATTTTTAAAGTTTAAATTAATCTTTTGGTTCTGTATATTTCAATTGTTAGGCTAAATAGCCAAAAGGACAGGTATTCTTTCCTCCACAGAAAAAAAATATTGAAAATATTGGCGCCATATTAAGGAAATAATATAGGAACGTAGTTTATGTACTGTTTTAATGTGAATATATTTACGAAATATAATACGTATGTTTAAAAAAAATCGACATATTTCACTTTTTTTTTAAAGGTTTAAATAATGTCAGGTATTTCATTTGCATGGAATGTTATCTAAATGATATTAGTAAATCGTTAATTATAACAAAAATGTACAAATAATAATTCACCAAATTCAGCATGCAGCTATTTTTTAAACAATTTACACATTTTCACATTAATTATAAGACCGCGTCAAACAAAATGTAAATTACAAAAAAGTTAAAAGTTTTTTGTATATAAAAATGTATAAAAATACACAATTTAATAGATCTTAATAAATATAAAAAAATATCAATTCCATTAGCGGAAATTTTGAAAAAACTAGACTTTCAGTACGACATGAACCTCTGGTACGTTCAACCGTACGCGGTCGTTCGTTGACCTCAAGAATTTTCGGAGGTCATCGACCTGATCGCCGGCCGGCGTTTTATTTATAGTTAGAACGAGAGGCAATTATCGTATATTAAGTGCGTGCGAGAAGGACAGACACGTACACGTGACGTTAAGACAAGGCTTTTAGATAACACCGCGAAGTATTTTCATTTCATTGTCTATTATTAATCAATGTATCGACTGTGCAAATGATAGTCATGAGTTGTACGTACTAAGATATATTGAGGTAGTATGACGCTAATAAAGGAGTCAATTACCACTCTCTTAGCGGATATTGACAGCGACGGAAGAGTCCACATATCGATAAACTGTTCTTTAACGAAGACGTAGGAAACTTAGATATTAATAACAAGTAACACGCCCCGGCGTCGCACGAGTGCAATGTAGATGTACTGTATACAAAAAAATCGGTCGAGTAGTTTTTGAGTTAAATCGTAACAAACAAACAAATCTTTCCTTTTTATAATATTAGTATAGTATCTGTAGATAGCGTAAGAATTCATTACTCGATAATTTAACTAGTAACTAAGGAAAAAACTTTATCTCAATGCAAGGAAAATTCGTATCTAACTTAAGAAAAATAAACTATTTCATAATTCCTCTTAAAATTCTCAAAAACTTACCCACAAAATAGTATTTCAAAGTAACAATTTGTTGTAATGAGCTCTCTTGATAGAAATGTCATCTATTTCCGAAATACCCATGAATGGTTTAAATAGTTCATTAAGCTATTCATATTACTCAAGAAAAATGTAGGCTGTATAATGAGTAGGCCTTCTACTGCCCTGGAAGCCTTAATATTCACAAATGAATGACTCAATCAACTAGGGTACAGGAATTTTGTTTCAAACTAGCTGTAATGCCTCGTAAAATAAAAAAAATATTTTTTTTTGGGCCAGGAACCTTCGCGGGAATATGCAAAACAACACACAAAAGTGTCATCAATATTGAATGAATATTTTAGGAGTGTATAGAGAACAAATATATATTATTTTTTTACATGTCAAATTGTCGGTCTGAGTATGGATTCTTCATGCCCGTGTTATTATAGTAATTATGTATTCTTGTTTTGTTAACTATCATCACTACATAGTATAAAACAAAGTCGCTTTCTCTGTCCCTTTGTATGCTTAAATCTTTGAAACTACGCAACGGATTTTGATGCGGTTTTTTTTAATAGATAGAGTGATTCAAGAGGAAGGTTTATATGTATAATGATAACAGTTTTTCTGTAGTGTATTTAGTATCAGCATTGCACCGGTGCGAAGCCGGGGCGGGTCGCTAGTATTATATAAAATAACTATGCCATATACATATTAAAGTTCGCTTAAAATAACTTATATACTGGGTCCAAGCTTGATAATTTTTAGTTATTAGTTATTTTAGATATTAATTGTAATTAAAAGCATATTAAAATATTAAATACGTATTATTTATGAAACATATCTACACTAATATTATAAATACTTTTATTTTTGTATGTTTGTAACGAATAATCTCAAAAACTGTTTCGATTTCAAAAATTATTTCATCTTTAGAAAGCACAGAAAGCTACATTTCAGTGAGTAACATATTAATTTTTCATGTATAGTATATCTACATTGCACCCGTGCGAAGCTGTGGCGCATAACTAGTACTATGTGAACTCCTTGTGGAAATAATAATAAGAATTTTTAATCGAAAGTATTTGTTTCTTTAGAAATTGCATCTTGATGTTTTTATTTCTGGTGATTATAATTCGGTAATTTCGATCAAAAGAATTGAATATCAGTGTTTAATTATTTTTCATGCAGGTGCGTCTTTTTAAACGTTGACTCAGTCATTTTACCTCAAATTTAATTTCTTAGAATTACAAGAAACACAGTGTCACAATTCAAGGGTCGATGAACTCTGACTAATTACAAACGAATCAATCATAATTATTGTAGTCTGTATCATAAATAAATATTTAAGGTAATTACGGTATATTTCCTGTTTTTATTTTGTTATTTCATAACCAATGTTATATAGTTACATTTTTGTATAGAAGATTACAGGAAACAAAAATGTCTACATGAAAGAAATTTTTGAACAAAATCGATTGGAGTTGCCTTCTTGCGAAAACACAATACAGAAAGATATAAAAATAGTACATCAAAATTCTAATTAAAAAAAAAATTAGCAGGAAGATTGTGCAAAACTATGTCAAAAAAATATACTGATTTAAAACATATGAATAAAATTGCAATATATTATTTAAAATCTGTCCTCTAAGGAATGATGTTATTCGAGTTTTCCCTACGAAATTGTAAACGAAAATATTCGATAACACCGGTTCAGAAGACTGGCCTTTATCAAAGAATAATTTGGTTATTTTTCTCACACCTTATAAGGAAGTCTCTCTCTGACTCACTTAATGGTGTAATGGATCTCAAGGAATTAGATCTGACACTTTCGTTTCGCGTTTTTTGTGTCAAAACACTTGATCAATACGGGGACCAATAACCGCAGGCAGGATCAACGCACTTCGGTGACTTTTAAAGCGCCATCTTTTGAGTAGTAGCCGTAAACAATATTAAAATAATTTATTATTATAATTTTTTATTATTTTGTAAATATTTAAGAGATCGCTCTAAATATATTTTTAATCGTTTTTGTTATAATAAAGACCCCTAATTTATTTAATTGCAATATAATTTGTTTTTTAATCAAATTTGTTTTTTAATTGCCATATTGGATTGAAAAACCGTGTCGTCAATGTATATGGATAAACAAAGTATCAGGTTAAGAGAACTTCTCATAAAAACATCAACATTAACTTACTTAGGTATATTCTCAAAAAATAAGCAATAAAATAATACTCAAAACGTAATTTTTTTATGTCGTTAATAATAATAATTATAGTTAAATCATTTGTTTTTGAAAATCCTGCCATCCTGTGGGCAATAGGAGAACCAAAGGTCATAAATAAAGTCAAGGACCTCCATGTAGTGTCACTCATTTTTAAAATTACGATCTGAATAATTATTTTTTTAGTTTTTATGGATATAAATATCACTTATCAGCAATCATTTTTGACTTCGATTAGAATCTAAAATATTCTAATAATTTAATCGCATAAATTCAAAGTATAATTATATTCGAAAAAATATAATTATACTTTGAATTTATGCGATTAAAATACAATAAACATTATTTGTTTTTAATGGAAAAAATATCTATGGTGTCATACAAACAAACGCCATCTTGTATTGACTGGAAGAAACTAAAGTTCAAATGGTTGCCAAACTTGAGTGTATTGACCTTATATTCGCCTCATTTTATCGCTTCATACATTTTTGTATTGTTGTTTTATTGAAGTCAATTCTTAATTGTTATCGGTGTAATTGAATTATTTCTTTTGTATTTAAATGAGGTAAATAATCGGGTTTTAGTCATTGCCTTCTTATAATTAAATTCGTTTAAGCTTATGAAAAGGTGACGCTGGATTAAAAATAAACGTCAATCCACATAAAAATGACTGAAAATTAATATCAGATGCTGAAAATCAGCGCTTTAGTCAGTATTAGCATAAGCTGAGTAGTAACCGTTTGCTATGCAGAATCCTTAGATATGCTATAAGGCAATTGAAATTTGTGAAATTGACATTTGAAATAACGAGGCCGCCTTTATACTTTTATCTCTTGACTCTCACCTACACAGGAGTATGGAATATAATCTGTCTAGCCTTTATGAGAATGGCGTCCTCCCCTCCTACGATAGCCCAAGCCTACGTGTCTCGCAGGAGACGCCCTTAGGCGTGTCTTAGCGAATTCCCCCAAACACGGCTGAGGCACAGCGGTACTAAGTTGTCAAGGCCTTTAGGGCCAGGAGTCGATACGTAACTATAATAGAATGATTTTACAATTAGGCCCAAGCACGAAAAACGATCAAGAAAGTATACGTATCGCCAATCTGTCAGTTGGAGCCTTATATATATGATACTTGCCAAATTCAAAACCGTGACTTCAAAGTACGAGTCTGTAAAAATATCAGGTTTGAAAACCAGGATTTTAAAATACTTGAAAGTTTTTAGCAGTATATGGTCTAGTTCGTGCTGATTTTTCAGGAAAGTCTACCAAGATATCAAATCACTATACGAAAAATCAAAATCGTATTGCAAATATTCCAAATTGTGTTCCATATTTTTAAGCATATATACATCCGTATATGCTTAAAAATATGGAGCACTTTTCCTACGTAAGTATGTATTTTCATTTTCAGCTCTGCACGCACAATATACTCTAATCTAGTAGCGTAATTACCTCTTTTTCATTAATATATGTATATTATTATAGAAAGACGTGCTATATATTAAAGAAAAAGTCATGTAATAAGTCATGCAATGTATAAGAACAATGAAAAACTTGAATATAACAATTTTTAAAAGTCTCCAAAGCGGTCACTGCTCGTTAGATTTAGTGTTAACCAAACACTTGTTTATTTGTATTTTCTCCTCCCTCCCTCTTGTTTATTTGAATTTTCTCCTCACTCCCTCTTGTTGTTTTGAACTCTAGGTAATTTTAATTTTTTCTCTCGTCCAATGAATTTTAAATCATCGAGAGTCGTACTAGATTGCAATTTGAATCACACTAATAGAATAGGAGTTTGAATATATTACATATCAGAATATTTCGACATCGGAAAAAATATCAACTGATTAATGATAAGATTTGTCATTCGAATGATCGATAGTGCTTTGTGAATCGAGATATAATCGCGTTTCTCAACACTAATTTCTTTATGCAAATTAAGTTCTATTGGTTTTCGAATCGTGGATTGATTGTTTTGGATTTATTTATGATTGATTACTTTAAAATTATTGACAAATTGCTTTTAGTTCTAATAGAAATGTCAATGCAAAGCTAGGAGGAAACAGGATTTAGACAAGGAAGATGAAGAGAATACAGAAAACGGCACTGCGTCACTATTGCTGATCATACTTGTATGTCCATATATAGATGTAAATATGTATTCCTGATCGACGTATAATACCTTACAACACATTTACCTTATACATATAAATTATAAATATATAATAATTTGACTGGACTGTATGAATTAGCAATTATACTGTTTCGTACTAATATTACGTAAATAAAATTCCGAAAAGTTTTTTTGCCGACCGTACAATACCAAATCGCCAAAATATATCAAAAAGAAAGTAGATAAATGATATTATCGTTCACATTTTGGGGCCGCTGTGTCTAGACTACTCGGAATAAATTACCTAGGCCTAAAGATTTTGTTTTTTCGTAATATTTTTGATTATTAGCCCGGTTTTCCTACAGAATAACTAACAACACTACGTATATAACCACTTTTTTATTATATAATATAAAACCAGCCTTACAGTGGCGGAATTACCAGCTGAGTAGGCTTGAACCTAGGGCGGCAAATTTGGGGACCAATTTTATTTTTACGTGTCTTATGGAAATCAAAAATAATTCCGTAGAACGTTTTTATGATGTCATTCAACGAAATATCAAACTTGTATTTCCTATAACAAAACATCCAGTTCGCCGCCCCGAACCAGTAATCGGATATTATCTTAATTTAATAATAGACAATAATTGTAGACGGGGGGTGGGGTTAGGTTAGGAAATGTTTAAATCCGCCACTGCAGCTTAACAATCAAATTGCCGAATCATTTCGCCAATCAATTTTATCGGCTCGATTGTGTTCAACGTGAGACAGACAGAGGAACTTCACATTTATAAATTATAGTAAGCATATATTTCAATTAAAACACGTGAGATGTAAAGGAAAAGCAAATCAGTCAATGTACTACGGTAACATTATGTACTATTTATAGGCCATGACAGAATGACATAACGCGTGGGTCAGTGTCCTACTGAGCGATTTAATTTTAGCGCCATCTGTTGTCGAGTTGCAAAAATGAGGAAGGAGGTGAAGGACATTATTTGAGTTCATTGATTCCTGTGGTTTTGTAATGTACCTAAATCTTTGTTGAAATTCTTAAAATTCTTTTGTGTTGATGCCACTATTTAACACTAGATGGCGTGACAAGTTGAATTTGTTACTGAGTGTAGGACTTCATAGGAAATTATATTATTTAAAATTGCAGTTAAAGTGATAAATACTTATGATAAAAATCTACAAAACTTTGATATTAACTTTAGGTATATCTAAATATAGAAGCTGAATATTATCAAATAATGAATAGTTTTCCTTTTAATTTTTTTAGTTATAATATCGTAGTTTGAAGTTGGACAAGTGGCACGTTTTCCAAAAAACGTCATTGTATTTGATTTTATTGTAAGTACTCTAAAGTTAAATAGCCTAATTGTCAAGTAAGGTTATGGAGGTGTTTAATTTCAGTAGCTATTTTATAACATTGATAACAAACCTCTAAAATACCATTGATAGAAATGGCCATATTGAAAAATATCACTTGTAGCATAATGACATTTTTGATTTCAAAGAGCGATATATATAAAGATACTAGCGATCCACCCCGTATTCGCACGGGTGCAATGTATATAATGTATGGTAAAAATATTGCTGATAATGTAGCTTTCTATTGGTGAAATAATTTTTAAAATCGTTGGAGTAGTTTTTGAGTTAAATCGTAACAAACAAACTAACAAATCTTTCCTCTTTATAATATTAGAATAGATATAGATTAAGCGTTTTTCTATCTTAATATCTATAGATAATATATAAATATTGTACATATTAAGTAATACTTACACCATATTCGTCATAACTCAAATGACATAATGACCGTATTTACATCAGATCTTGATTAGTCTGTGGTCCTCAGCTCTTCAAGGTCAAAAGGGTTTGATTGTTAAGGTCCCCTCTTAAGGTCTTTAGTATTCATTGAATTTTAGAATAAAGCTATACTTATTTTCATAAAACAAATATTTTGTATGAATTTGGTAGTAAATCGGAATGTGAAAAATAAATGAGAAATAGTAGGTACATTAGTTTGAAGGTTTTTTTTATATTCCGTAATTTTTTAACAGTATGTAATACAATTATATAAAAATTCACATTTTGTCTAACTATATGCTATGGTGAGAAGAAGAGAATAAAAATTGACAAGTTGGAATACGACCCGGCTTCACACGGGTGCAGTGTAGATGTACTGTACGCAAAAAAGCCTATGTTACACGCTGATAATGTAGCTTTCTGTTGGTGAAAGAATTTAAAATCGGCCCAGTAATTTTTGAGTTTATTGATAACATACAAAAATACAAATCTACCTCTTTATAATATTAAATTAGTATAGAATAACCAAAGAGGTATATATTTATTTTAGCCATAGTTGTGGAGTTTAGGATATAGTACCTATTCATTTTCAAAGTAAGAACCTTATTAAACCTTTTTGGCAATGGAACTGTCAATTCATTACATCTATACTTCTATACTATATACTATAATTATTACTTTTTACTATTATTTATTTTAATATTTTTGTATGTTATGAATAAACTCAAAAACTACTGGACCGATTTTGAAAATTCTTTCGTCAATAGAAAGCTACTCGTACATTATCAGCGAGTAACATAGGCTATGTTTTGTGTATAGTACATCTAAATTGCACCCGTGTGAAGCCGGGGCGCGCTGCTAGTTTTTAATATAGTGACGTGCAGCAGTGCATATTGCGTAATCGGTAATGTCTAGAAATGTCTGGATAGCTATATAACAGTCAGGTTGTTGCGAAATATTTGTTGTTTAACTCGTTTTAAATACTTTATTACTGTGCACTATCACTTTTTGTAAGAAACATATGAATGATGATGAAAAAAATATGAAGAGATAAAACGAAATGTAAACCAATGCTTAAATTTAAATAAACGCTTACTAAGGAAATTCAGATTGGTATAAAATTATTTAAGCTATCAATAGCTTTGTTTTTATTTTTTTCTATAGCAGGTACAGTATTTATGTATTTTTGGCGTGAACTTTTTCGTGGTTATAGGTTCTTGTTCTGGGAATTATACTTCCATGTTTAAATATTAGTAGAAGCAAATATCAGAGCACCAGATCATCATAGCTGCCAACATCAGAATCAGTATTTTATGCTAGATATCGACAGACAAACATGAGGTTCACTTGATGGTAGGTGATACCTCAGCCACAGAACATCACTCGACGATGCGCTGTCGACCAAATTTTTGCTTAACATTCGGTACTTACATAAAACCGTAATTGTGACAAGTATGCTCGAATATACTTGTCACAATTACGGTTTTATGATGTTATCATCCGAACTAACAAGAATTCTTTGGAATGTTGTCAGTTACATGTTCCTTTGCCTGTTTTGAGAACAGAGTAAGTTTTTACGAGCCCTAATTTGTTTTATCGTAATTTTAACTATTTGAATACCCTAAAAAGTTCCCAAAACTTGCCAGTTTCCTGACCTATATATCAAAATTAATTGCATTGTGCAGCGCCATCTAACGGTACCAAATAAACGAGTGACCTCAAACTTGAATTCGATATAGGTCAGCACTCACAGGTCATACCCTACATTTTGGGCTAGCTCTCGAACGGCCCTAATCTGACCTCCACGACCTTGGGGTCTCCGGTTCGTGTCGATACGAGGTCACTGAAAATTTCACGGTCTTTGATCCGATTTATTTTGAATACTTCATACGTAATAATTTGACGTTTCTCCTATATGATATGGGAAATTATAATATCACAATGCGTTGGTAACCACAATGCTTTCTGTAGGACTCCATAATAAAAATACTTTGAATAATAACAATATGTAAATTTAGTCTATACTATATCACGCATAAATAGCAAATTATGTGCATTAAAAACTGGTATCAAATACTAATAATATTATCAAACGCTACTCTAACCACAAGAATCATTGTAGGTAGATAAATATAAGAAAATAATTATTTTTATGCGATAAGTTACAGAAAAGTCCAAGCTCAGTATTTGAAGACCAAAACCAAAATGTTCAATTTTCTTCATTGGTTTAAAAATGATTGATAAAAAGCTATATGTCAAGTATGTATGTATAACAACTTGTGAGAAAGTATTCATATCGTCAATCTATCAGTAGTACGAGAATTCACTTGAAATTGCATACAAATTATAGACGATTGGAATACTAATCGCAATATGAGGCTCAGAATAGACCTTATCGAATCTATATCTAAATAAAATACTGTATACCGGATTAAAACGCGATTTATTATTTATATTGTTTAAATTATTTATCCCGACGTTTCGGATGCTTTTCAGCAACCGAAACCGACAGAAAGATGACAGTTGTCTGATTATTGAAATGTCACAAAGTTGCCATATTCAATTCAATTCAATTTAAACAATATAAATAATAAATCGCGTTTTAATCCGGTATACAGTATTTTATTTAAATGTGTGATACTCGCGTTAATATAATTTATATCTTTTATTTTGTTAACCACTCTATGTTATGGAACACAGTCATATTGTGAATTGTGATATAATACTGAGATGAGAGATCTCATCATGAACTAGCCTAGGAAGAGTTGAATGCAAGAGAATTAGGGTCCTAAAAATCAAAATATTGTTTTTAAAATGTTGCGTATGAAACTTGCGAAAGGCCCAATTATCAAATTCACTTCAGTTATGAATGATTAACATCGTTGCATTGTTTTCGAAGTCTTTTCTAATTAGCATCATAAAAGTGAATGGATAATGAAACTTTTTGAAATAGATATTTTTCGTGCTAACTTTTTGAAACGGATATAGGCAAAGTTTCTGCTGTTTTATATAACCAATCTAGTTTCCTTCTGACAAATTTTTCCTTTAAATTACATCATAAATCACATGACAATTCGTCAAAATTTAAGCATGTACAAGGAAAACTAAGTTTTTGATATGACATAGGTACTTCATAATAGCAAAAGGGAATAAAAAATGCAAAACAAACATTAATAAAAACTAATTGGTGCTTGTAATCTGACAAAAAACTAAACTATACTGCTATTGTACAATTACAAATATAATTATTCTCTGCATGCTTATAATAGGTTTTGCCAGAACATATGAAGGACCCGCCTCAACGTTAAAAAGAACTAAAATCATTTACAATTATTTAATGGAACTTACAACTAGATAGCTTTTCAATCCAAGCACGTGGGAAAATAGGTCACCCATTATGATATTAACAATAATCGTTTGTCTCTTTCTAGTGGTGAATTTTTGAATAAATGGAGAGGGATGGATATAATGGTTTGCGCTTCCCCAGTGAAACGAACCGTTTTTTCACTAACTTATAAAGAAATTCAACCATTGTCAGTTTGCACTGAAAGATTCAGTATTCAAATATTTTTAGTATATTTTTTTTCATTTGAATTTGTTTATTTTATAATGGATGAATTCTAGATTATTTCAGACAATGTAACATTATATAGATATAATATATCTCTCAGTAAACTGTACCGAAGTTGTATTTATATGCATCACTAGTAAGCCTAATATAATAAATGGGAAAATGTGTTTTTCTTTTGCTCAAAAATGTAAGTAACTTTGAGTAGATGAGTATGAAAAAGCCAGTGTTGTTTCCCGGGATCTCACTGGGCTTAGTTTTATTTAAGGTAATTTTTTACTTGATATTTGACTACCTCTATTGCTATAGAGTAGTCAAATACCCAATGAGAACCAGTAAGAGATAAAATATTAATTGAATTTATCAAAATATTAATTGTTTTATGTTCGATATCGATAGACTAGCATGAGGTTCACTTGGTGGTAAGAGATACCCCAGCCATAGAACATCAGTCAATGATGCGCTGTCGACCTACTTTTTAATTCGTGCATTCGGAAATCCGTAGACTGAGACCGAAAGGCGCAATGTGCACTTTAGGGTTTTAAAAAGTTTATATTTATGTATGGACAAACTCTAGTTTATTATATAAAATACAGATAAACGACCGGAGTCAACATTAAGTAATATGTAATAAACTGTTGTGACACCGTGCTTCTATAGCAAATATAGGGCTACTACTAATTTAAGAAAAAAATCGAAAAATATTTAAACTAAGCTGAAAAAATTGATTAAAAACAAAAGAAATGCCATTATTACTCATTGTCGAATTGAAAGAAAAATTTGGGTATTTATAAGGAATGTATTTAAATTCCTCAAGGTAAAATTTCATTCACAGATTCAGTCAAAAGGGCAGTCGTTCTTTTATAAGCAATAATTATATAATGGAAAGAAAAATCAGATTTGGAATTTAATTGTAAAACATCGAACAATTTTACTATAAACTTATTTTTTTTTCACAAATTACCAAAAGAATAAATTTTTGAAGGCAAAATAATTAAGAATTTTTCTAAATATAAGGCTCAGAACTATTTTATTGACATAGTTGCCACCCCTACTCTACAGTATAGAGTATATATATGTTTCGACATAGTTTGCTTGAAATCGCTTATCTATTTCATAGTAACCGAGATATCGTTCAGCAATATCACCTTTTTTTAAAGTTGCGGTTTGAAAAGCACTGTGCATTTATTTATAACTTACTTCTAGGAGGAAGTTATAATCTAATCAACATTACATTTATACGTCTTGTTTGAGTTTTGAATCATAGTTTTTCTAAATAAAACTTCTTGATTTCATTATAATAAAATATATGAATAATATTTCACCAAAATATTAAGTTTCTAAAAATAACTCATAAAAAACGTGTTCGAGAATAAAATGGTAATTAAAGTAAAAGTCCATATTGTAATTAAATCCGCAACATGTAACACGTCCAATTAATTTGACGAATTTAGCTTTACACAATGAGAATTTCGCACGGAACTCATCTCCCCTAATTAACCAATTAAATTAATTAAAATTTCGACTCGAAGAAAGCCTCATTTACACAATGCAACAGTTGTTACATCATTTGCTACTTTCAAGCCGAGTTGTGAAAACCTGTGTTTAAAATTTAAATCCGAGTAAAACCTTATTCTTCACTACACAACACTGGCCACTTACACATCACTGAAAAAAAATTATTCAAATTTTTTATTCGAAAATGCGCGCGGAATTCATAAGGACCCGCTCACATCGACGTTGCAAGCGGGCCATCAAGGGAGCAACTAGGAAATGAACAGGCGCGAAGCACACTACCGCGCGCTCCCACACTCAAACACGTAATGTTAACATGTATAATGTATATGTATAGGGAGGTGCGTGCATTTTATTTAGACGTAAGGTTCTTTTTTATGACTGTTATTTTAAACATAGAATGCTTCTGAATTTTTTTTAATGAATTTGTCGCCATAGATATGAAATCACAGCAATTAATTGTAATTAATACAATTTTCAACGCACTGTTTCAATTTTTAATTTCAGATTTAACTGTAGCGGTTTTAAGAGAAAAATGTTACGGCTAAACAACAACCGTTATGTAATAACAGTACGCGTGAGTGGGATGGTGGCGGTTTCTATAGGTGTTGGAAAGAGAGGTCCGAGATTGTGTAACCCAACACAGGGAAAGCTCGTACGTACTTTCTTCGTACAATCATTACCTTTGCGCCTTATGTTTGTGAAAATTTGTATGTGTGAGTGCGTGGCTTTTGAATTTCGAAAGGTCGTAAGTGTGCGCGGGAATTTTTTCAATATGGCCTCTGTTTTGAAAATGTGTCGGAGTAAACTTGGTTGTTGTTGCCACGTATTTGAGTCTATTTTTGAGGAAACACCGTTTGGCAGCATTTCGAGTTCAATGACACGAGGTTTGGCATATGTCTTGGACCTATTTTTTTCAGTAGTAGGCTGAAGTCCACAAAAGATGCAGTATTTTCATAGAAATAAAAGTAGGACATGTAGTGGGAGTAACATCAGCTTTTCCTCAAAATTAATTCTAAATTGAATTGTGGAAATAACTTGTTAGTAAAATGTTAATGAGTCGATGTAACGAGAATTACACGAAAATGAGGACACGGAGATAGTTGCAATAATTAATCATATCTAGTGACGCCATTCGATAATAGATGGCGTCATATTAAAAATGCATCATTTTTATTTTATGATCCATTTTGGGTATTTTATTACGATGGAAGCTGACATTTTAATTTTGAGTACCGAGTAGTTAAAATATTGGAAGATTTTCGATGTCTTACTCTAAAGAAGACTAGTATGAATGTTGAAATTTCGCTAAAGAAAATTAGTGAAAAGTTCACATTTCTGCTGTTTTAAATAAATGTATATTATTTCGTAAGCCTAAATTTTAATTAAACTTTGTCTCAAAATAGATGCATATACTGTAAATTGCTATTGCATCACAACGGAGGAAATGAAATAACAGACATAATATTTGTATGTCCATCTCTTCCTGTCGCGATAATTTCATCCTTTTCGCACTTGAAGAAAACCCCATTCGCACGGCGGAAGCGAGTAAAGTCTGTCTACACCGCTCTTTCATTAGCGTTGGAGTGTATTCCTGTTTCGCTTGTGCAAGGCAACAGAGTGCGTTGACCTGTCCTTGTTGCATTTGTGTGCAGCCTTGCTTTACAGTTATACGCAGAATGTTTATATGTGTGCGTGTGCATCGTAAGGGCTGATTCACACGGTACCATATTTTTATTACAAATTAAGACAGTTTCAAGATTATTAATACTTTTAATTGTTTCATGCAAGCAAACCTCTGCGGCCGTTGATTTTCAATTCAATTTGTATGCTTACCTGAAAAAGAAAAAATAAATTGATAAGAAATCGTTTTTTATATATAATGTAATCATAAATCATATCCTTATTTTAATTAAAAGTCACATAAGAAAGATATATATTGTATATATGATAATTAAATATTAAACATTTGTTATATTACTTAATGAATGAGCGAACTTAATAAAAAAATCTAAACGTAATTTATTTATTTTCATCTGTTGTTTTCCTCAAGCATTTTCCTCTTTAAATAGAATTTACAACTTATAATCGCCAGCTGCATTTCTGATCGTAAAAAAAACGCTAAAAAAATTTAAATGAAACGAACCTAACAATGTATAAAAAAAAGTTGCGTCAGAGCCCATAAAAAATGTCTGCTAGGCGTCAACGCGTTACATCACTGCTTATGCATGTGTGCGTACCCCGTTTGTATCGGCACGTGCTCGATTCACGTGTGCACACACACATCCACACTCTTTTGTGGTATGTAGGTTTCATACCTTAATGAGTACTTTTTTAAAAGCGCTGAAAAGGGAAAACTCTTTGGGCCGCTACTAGGCCTTTGAATCTAACGTTCTCTATTTAAATTTTACCTTGATTAGATTTTAAAAGTTCTAGAATTTCTCACGTCAAAGAAGTGTTGAAGTCGAATTTATTTTTTTATTATAAAAAAAAACATTTTATTAATGACACGGCGAAGTGTTGCGATTCAGTTTTCGAGATGCTCATTAAAGTTTAATTTTTCAGTTTAAATATAAAATTCATGTTTAAATTTGTATATAAAAATAAATAAAAGCTTGAAAATGGATTATTCGCGTTTTGTATTTAAAACGTTACGGTTTCAGCCTATGGATTTCCGAATGCTCGAAGTAAAGCAGGTCGACAGCGCATCATTGACTGATGTTCTGTGGCTGAGGTATCACCTACCATCAAGTGAACCTCATGCTCGTCTGTCGATATCTAACATAAAAAAATATTAAAAATATAACGTAAAATTATGTTTGAATAAAAATTAAATAGCTAAATGAACGCGAAACCTATTCTGCAATCCATACTAATACAAGCTAAAACTTTGTCTTTCTTGTAATAATTAATATATTTTTTTTTTTATCTGACGATAGACAGTTGTTTGACTACTATCCCACCTGATGTTAAGTGGTAATGCAGTCAGGGTGGTAAATCACAACTGTCTAGAAGATACCTATACTTAATATTAGAAGAAATAAAAAATCCTTTCAGAGTGGATACGATTCTGTTATTTTGTAAATAATATTCTCAATAGTAATTAGTAATTACACTTTTAAGATGGCTTAAAGAGGGATCCATAGAATGATATTACCTTGAAACAATCTTAGCTTCAATTTGCATTATTATGAAATAATATTACAATGTTGCCAGTGTAAAAACGTGGTAAGGATCTATTAGTTTTTAATATTGAATTTACTTTTAAAATTATCCGCAAAAATGTAATAGTTACGGTATAAGATGTAGTCTAAGAATGGGACTAAGAAAATCGAATAATAAATAAAAATTACTTAATTATTTTTATATTTTAACACAATTAAGAAGGCGGGAAATGATTGATTTAGATTTTTTAATTGGAAAAGCTTTCATAGCTAAGTGTACACTAAGATTGTGTCCGCTGTAAAATGTAAATATTAAAAACATGCATAACATTAATTGTTTTAATTGTTAAATTTTTATCCTATTCTCTATCTCTTATGTATGTCTATATATATAGTTATGTCTTTGACATTTAAAAAATTGACATAAGAACTATGTCAACTTTTATTGACATAGACCAGAGTTCCCCAAACTTTTTGTGTCGTAGACCCCTTGCCATTTTCCGTGTTGGGTTCCTACTTACCTGATATTGATTTCCTGTAAATTTCTAACTGTAGTGAAGTTTAGTGTTAAAAACTTAAAGTAAAAACACATGTTAATTTATACATTTATTAATTAAATTTAAATTAAAACTACTCAAAATAAAATTTTGTATCTGTTATGTAAAATATACGTAACATTAAATAAACATAAAATAAACTATAAATAAAATACCATAAGCAATAAGTCAATATTTTTACTTCATAGGGACTTTTATAAATAATGTATATGTTTTGATATTATAAGATAGTATGATGTATGTAAATAGGTACTATCAGTGTATTGAGATCCACTATCGTGGACTCCCATTTTCATTTCATGGACCCCCAAATTTTTTTTCGCTGACGTAGACCCCTTGCAGGTTGTCATAGACCCTTAGGGGTCGATATAGACCACGTTGGGAATCACTGACATAGACATTCTAAAGTAAAGAGGTGTGCCTAAATCACACACAGAAAACAAGAGTATTCAAAGCGGAAAATGTTTTATAGTCTATTATTAACTAAAACCTGACCTACCTTAATTGTTACTTTACGATTCAACTATCAATGTAACACGATAAATTATGCGATTGACTCACTGTTTCAAACAAAGGACTATTATAAAAATTGGATATTCCTCCTACGTTGAGTCAGGTTTTAGATTTAGAACCATATACCTAGACGCGACCAAATCTTGTTTGTGAACTGTCAAAATGACAAATCTCTAAAAAAAAGTCATGTGTCAAATACTGAATGACGTTTAGAAAAACGCGCCATGTTCTAAGGTCTGCCGGCCTAGCATGACAACCGCGACAAAATTTTGTCGACCGTTTTCTCGTGTTTTAATCGATTATCTCTTTATTTCATCCGGGTCTAACATGAGAATTACACTTAAAACTCGACTTTTAATATCAAAAATAGATATATTTGCCGATCGAGATATTTTTCTATCAAAATTGTCGATGTCGAGATATAATGTATCGAGATATCTTACATCTTAGTTTGACTTCTCTCGTCCGCGACATATCTCGTGGTGGTCATACTAGGCCGGCTGATTCGAAGATATAAAAACGTAGGAAATATTAAATTACGACTTTTACTAAATATGTGTTTTGGTAAGTAGATTTTTGCACAAAAACAGAGCGAGTGACATATGTTACATTTTCATTATAAACATTTAATTTCTCTCAGGCGAAGCCGTGGGAAAATCATAGTAAATATGTGTATAGTGCTATATGTTTTAAGTAGGATAGATATTCAGTATTGATTCAGTAGGTGAAACAATAGATTGTTTTAATTAAAAAAACTTTAATCGGTCGGGATATTTACATGTACATACATAATTATCTCAAATACATCTATCTCGAACTATCCTTTTCAATAGACATTCAACTATTTCATGTATTGTTAGACATTATATTTTTATGTTTCTGATGGTCAATGACAACTCAAACTCTTCTCAACGCTGAGACATACTTAAAAGTATTGCTATCACTTTCATTAATATACATTATATGAGGGATAGGAATATTTTAAGTAGCTCTCAACTATGGTCACCGTTTCAGCCTTGAAACGGATAACTGGCTAATGATTTCATTTGAATAATTTTTATTATTATGTCAGATATCGACAGACGAGCATGAGGTTCACTTGATGGTAGGTAATATCTCAGCCACAGAACATCAGTCAACCACGTCTGGTATTGTCGCTGTTAACTTCGAGCATTAGGAAGTCCATAGACTGAGACCGAAACGCGCAATGTGCACTTGACGGGTTTTCCATCTATGAAAAATTACAATTGTTATATGACCTGACCTATCACAACAATTACATTACAAAGTAACAGAAACATAATTACAGTATTATAAGGTTTTAAAACTATGAGAAACTAGCTGTTACCCGTAGCTTTACTTATAAAACCTCTCTTATTAGAACTGTTTCAGGCGACAATACTAATGAGATAGGTTATTTTTATTCATCAAAATTGGTTGAGTGGTTTGAAACAGGACTTCATACAAAAATAAGTCGACAGCGTTCTGTCTGAACTGTTTTTTCCGAATATAGTTCTTTTCTTCAAATTCAAAATCTTTATTTGCAAGAATGTAGTGGCTAGTGGCTACAGATGTAACTTCAACGAAATATTAAATAATTTTGATATTAATTCAAATCTTAGAAATAAATAGATGAGTAATGACACTGATTCTACAAATAGAAGGAGTAAGTGGAATGTAAGTCCATAAAATCTAGACTTCGCTAAGTAATATTTGTGATTCGGTTTAATAAGGCCAGATGTGCCCCAAATTGATTGAACAGAGTACTTATTGGTTGCATTCCAATGTGACGTTTTAACTCAATAGAAAGTACATGAAAAAATCATAGACTAAATATAAAATTATATACATACCGCATTCATAAACGTATTATTAGCTTGATATAGTTAAAATATGTTTTGGGTCCTTCGTTCTGCAGTATTTTTATATTCGATAGAGCGAACATATTCTAACTATATCAAGCTTATAACACGTTTATAAGCATAACTTTTTTTTTATTATTTATTTATGGAAATAAAATTAAAATAGTCGTTAGTCATTTCATGAAGCGAAATTTTGTATTAATTCTTTGGCTAATTTCCTATTTAAACAAATAACAAATGGTTAAAAACAAACTGCGATATTTAAAAAAAATATTGATTGTAACGACGGAGACAAGCCTTATGGTATCCATTCTGTGTTTTCTGCATTTAAATAACACACTAATTGTTTATTTTAGAGTAAATTATAGTTAAATATTTCATAATATATAATGTAATTTTGACGCATAACGTATTTTTTTAATGTTAGATATGCATGAAGTTCACTTGATGGTAAGTGAATCTCAGCCACAGCCCATCAGTCAACGATGCGCTGTCGACCTACTTTTTACTTCGAGCATTCGGAGATTTTTCTATGACAGCACTGTTAATAGTTCCAAAATTCGATGACGACAAAATATCGACCATTAATGTAATTTAAAAAAATCTGTGATGGCAACATTAGTTATCATTGGCGGTACCATTATACAAGCCCAAAGAACGGCTTGTTGAATTTCACATAATACGCGTTTATATGTTACTAGCAAAGCGCCCCGGCTTCACACGGGTGCAATGTAGACGTACTATACACAAAAAATAGCCTATGTCACTTGCTGATAATGTAGATTTCTATTGGTGTATAAAATCGGTCAAGTAGTTTTTGAGTTTATTCATAACATACAAAATACAAATCTTTCCTCTTTATAATATTAGTATAGATATAACTTACATAATTACGTAATCATTTAAGTAAAAAATAGGGGCTTTTTTTTCTTAAGTGCGTTAAGGGCAAGCCGGGCTTTTGGGCTTGTATGGTCAACCATATGTATACCAATATAAAATCGTGTACTTAAGTATCGTGTCATAAGCTGTAATATTACTTGCACACTGAGAAACAGTAGCCACGATTAAAAATACGACATTGACCAAATTGTAATGCAGTATTATGCAGATACTAAACACTCAGATATGTGCAGAATCGGTAATCGAGCTAACACATGGACAGCTGGTTACGTAAATACACTAGTTTTCGAATGCGGCTTTGTCTGAGGCCATTTGTATAATACTTGCGATCCGCGAAAAAATAGCATATGTTACTCGCTGATAATGTAGCTTTCTACTGGTGAAATAATTTTTAAAATCAGTTGAGTTGTTTTTGAGTTAAAACGTAACAAACAAACAAATCTTTCCTCTTTATAATATTAGTATATACCTATTGTCTTTTATGTAAAAAAGGTTTATTTTTTAATTTTTTTTTTAATAAATAACAGGTTGAATTGAAAAAGTATATCTTGAAATAATTTAGTTATTTTTTGAAACAAAACGTTTGTCAATGAAATTTTTTTTTTCAACTTGTTTTTAGGGATGAGCCGATTCAATATACAGCGCTAAATTAAAAATAATTGCAAGGGGAATGGAAAAATTAGAATGATTTCCAATTATTTTATACCTTTGGCTTGTCCGTGAATTTATAACATAGAAAGGGACACTTATCATTTTATTACATAATTATGGATATGAGCGTGAGAATTAAGAGACAAACAAACAATATAACACATTACTATATCAGGTAAATGTAGATGGCCTTGTTTCAATTATACCTTACAAAAAACGTATTTATTAAGTTCGAGTTTGATACTTAGTTTTAATAATATGAAAATTATTTCTTCGGAAAACGTCAGTCAAATTGACAAGTCGAGTCGTGAATACACGCGCGAAAATCCATGCTGTGTGAACTACGAAAAAACTATACAACGCGATGCGCTCGACGCGCGTGTGCGTTACGCCGGCCATGTGTGCGTCTGACCCACTTACGAACGGGCTCGGATAACTTCGGCCGTTTCCGTCACCCCAACACGTTTGCCGCCATCTTATAACTGCCCAATGTACATTGACCCGTGCGCGTTTAAGTCTCTTACGATTCTCATAAGAAGATGAAAGGTCGCAACGTAATGGACATTAAAATTACGTATATTGTCAAATGTTTACATCTCGATTTCACTCTTATCAACGCGTCTTTCGTTTGTTTTACTTCGGAAGTGTTACTTTCGTTTTCACTCTATAATTATAATGATTAAATAATATTATCTGTGATACTGTTTTTGATAAGGTGCATTATATAGAAGTTAGGAAAGTTTGTATGTTTGTAAGGAATAAACTCAAATCTAGTGGACCGATTTCAAAAATTCTTTCACCATTAAAATGTCACATTATCTCCGAATAACATAGGCTTTTATGACAAAAAAAATCAACTAAAACTTCAGTTATGTAACGCAAGATTTTTTATGTATTTTTGTATGTAACGAAAACTCAAAAACTACTGGACGAGTAACATACGCTATTTTTTTGCGATGTTTATACTAAGTCAATATGTTATTCATATTTATCCAGTCGTTAAAAATTTTAAATATAAAATAAACTTTCTATTCTGTATTGTTAAGACTTCAACGAGTTTTAAAAACTTTCGAATTGTATGGAAGCGTTTTTGCGAATTTCTTTTTTTTTATAAGAATAATTGGTAATTGACCTTTGTGCTTGGTTAAATTTCAAATTACTTCAGTATTTAACAACACCTTACACTATATATTTTATTGAATTTACTATTAATATATTTAATTACAAATTAAAAGAAAAAAGGTGTAATTAAACATTTTCACTCAGATCTTTCACAAAATTTCAAACATACTGATATATAATTAATGATTATATTTATTTGCATCCATCTTCAATTGAATCACATACTATAAATAAATGTTGAATTAACAAATAAACTAGGAGTATTTTTACATCAATAATCATATCTATGCTAATATTATAAAGAGGAAGAGTTGTATTTTTGTATGTTATGAATAAACTCAAAAAATATATAGCTAGGTACATTATCAGCGAGTTACGAGTTTTTTCTTATTTTTTGTATACATATACATTGCACCCGTACGAAGCCGGGGCGGATAAATAATCTTTGTCTAAATTATTATTATTTTTACCTTAGGACCCCAATTAAAAAAAAATTATGTATATTTATATGCGAAATTATACACCTACTTCGCTAGTTCGAGTTACGCGGTTAACGCTGTCTCACCTATCGCGAAAAGTCGGGGTATTCCTGGGCTAGCACGAACAACTATCGAAAATGTCGAATTGTCATTTGTATGAAATTGCAAATGATTTCTCATACAAATGAGAGTTTGAAGATACGAATACTCATTAATAACTTTCATGACTTATAGAGATTTAAAAACACCCGTCAGTGTTATAGGCATATATAAATATCCTATGAAACTTTACGCTATACTAAGTGATTTTTCAAATTTAGAATCCGGTAGTTCGAAATTTAAAATAATCAATTGTCTATTCAGTCTGTGCAAATGGAAACTCGCCCAGCTTTATTATAACTTGAAAACAAGCAAACAGATTATGCAATATTTAAAATATGTATTACGAAACACGTCTGCCGGAAGTAAGGAAACATTGTCCGAAAGGCAGGTGCACAATGTACAATATTTATAATTAACTTTTTTAAATTAATTTCTATAGAAATTATATAGTCGTATAAATTACTTAGCTATTTAAAAAAAAAGTATAGATATGCAGATACGTTGACAGCGTTTAAGGTAGGAATAGGCTCTTCTCTTGAAGTACCCATATCGTGTCGGTTCAAAAAAAACAGAAACAATTACGGTTGTGTGAAAGAAAAATGGCTTGATTTCCAAGGAGATTTTCTCGGGAGTCGAACACGGGACCTCCAGCACTTAACGCGTATACCACTGAGCTAATAAGGCGGGAAGTATGACTACTATCACTAGTGCAGTTACAGTTTCGTAACTCGTTGTATGCAAACAGGCGGAGAAAACCATGAGTCAAAAAAATACTTTCACAATTAGATAATATAGTTAGGGTTGCCAGTACACAGTGGAAAAAAATGTATTTATTTTATTTTATCTACACTAATATTATAAAGGTGAAAGTTTTATATGTTTGTAACGTAAAAATCAAAAACGAACGGACCGATTTAAATAATTATTTCACCAATAGAAAGCTACATTACCAGCGAGTAATTTTTGTGTATACACGTAGTACATCTACAAACCAACCACGCAAAGCCGGGGCATGTTGCTAGTAGTTTCATATACATATTATTTACTAGTAGAAGTCAGAGTTACATCCTAAATATTTTACAATACTCTATTTTAGAGTACGTATGGCAACCCTTTTACCGGTCTGATAAACAATTATATTATTAAGACTGTAAACATTAGACTTTATATTTTTATTTAATTATCATTTTGATTACGTTTAATGGTGTCATTACTGCGAACAATGAACAAAAATACTGAACCAATTTTTATGAATTCTCGATAGTGAGTGAATTCTGGATAAGTACATAATATATCGATTTTCACTTTCTAACTTGAAAAACGTCGAATTCTTCTTATAAGCCTAAATAAATCATATATAAAATAAAATTTAATTTTTAAAAAAAGTTAATGTGTACATGGCCTATGTATCAATTATTAAAAAGTTATTAAATAACAATAAAATCATCTATACTAAACACACTAGTCTATTATATAGGTTTTTAGTCATCTATGTAGTTATTGATTGTAATTATATAATTTTTAGAGGTCTCCGGAGACGACCTCTAAATATCGCATTATTAAATTCACGCGTTCGGTAGAGCACCTGCCGTGCGCATCGATTGGTTGTGGTTTCGAATCCCAACGGGACCACATTTTTATAATTTTCTGTAAGCATGTTTTCCCCACGTCTGGTAACTTCGAATATTGATCGGGTGGGATCGAAATTCCGACCGGGTAACGAACCACCGTTCATAGATGGAAAAACCGTGAAGTGTATATTGCGCGTTTGGGTTTCAGTCTAAGGATTTCCGAATGATCGAAGTAAAAAGTAAATCGACAGCGCATCATTGACTGATGTTCTGTGGCTGAGGTATCACCTACCATCAAGTGAACCTCATGCTCGTCTGTCGATAGCTGTAAATCTTGTATTAATAAACAAATACTTTCAGGGTCAGTAATCTGTCCGAACCGTTGAAATCGCGTGATTCCAAATTCGGTGAAGGGCGCAATGATTACCTATAGATTATAAAACGTATCCTGCATACATAATACGCGAGATACATCTCATAATTACGACTTTTAAAACGCGATATCTTAAGTAAAATATCGTTATAAGAATGATTAGGAACAGAATTATAGGCATTCGTAAGTATATTCATCAGAACGATGACATTAATATATATAATTATAAAAAATATATGTTTATTTTCGTCTCCGTAAAGTGACCAGTGAATTTTTTTTGAAATGAGACTTACATTGACGATGGTTTGGAACTGACAGATATGTAGGTTGGAGTAACCAATATTAAAAAGGTTTTGGAGATTAAAAAAAATAAAGGATGCGTTCATAAATCCAATAATTCAAAACTGCCCCCCTCTCCCCTAACACTAGCTGACCCAGCAAAAGTTGTTTTGCCATGTAAATATTTTCTAAATGCAGGGGTTGGTAATAGAAGAGTGAAAATATAGGGTTCTATGTATTTTTTTATGCCACATTATAAAAAAATAAAAACAAAAAAATTCGTCCAAAAATAAAAATAAAAAATTAAGGATGAACAACCCTTATCACTTAGGGGTATGAAAAATAGATTAGCCGATTCTCAGACCTACTGAATACGCATATAAAATTTGGTAAAAATCGGTAAAGCCGTTTCGAAGGAGTATGGTAACTAACATTGTGACATGGAAATTTTATATATAAGAAGTTCGTCAAACAATGCCTGCCGAGAAAGTGGGATGGTACCCAATGCAGAAAAAACTCTAGGCTTTAACATTTTGCAAAGGCTGTTTTCGTGATATAAAAATATTTGACATTAGGGCCTTTTTGGTATACTAAAATCATAATATTGTCTTTTATTAACGCGAGTATCACACATTTAAATAAAATACTGTATCTAAATTAATAGATTATTTTTTAATTTAATTGAATTAAATATGGCAACTTTGTGACATTTCAAATATAAGACAACTGTCATCTTTCAGTCTCTCGCGACCACGGTTGCTGAAAAGCATCCGAAACGTCGGGATAAATAATTTAAACAATAAATCGCGTTTTAATCCGGTATACAGTATTTTATTTAAATACTAAAATCATTTTGAGCAAAATTGTGGGTTGGATCCTTTTCATGGATATACATACGGCAAATTATAAACTGTAAACTTAAAGCTCTCTATGTATTGCTCTCCCATACATTAAGCTTATATAAATCTTAACTTACGCCACACAATGTGTCGTATAACTCCGTAGTGCAGTTGCGCAATACAAGACAGATAAGGCATAGAGTATAGAAGGTTGATAGATAAACGGCTTTAGAGAACCGCTTAAACTACTTGGTTCGTCAAGTGTGCTTATTTGTATGTCTATCGAATTTCATACGAGTCACGATTTATTTGAGATTGAAACATGCCAGTCCCGATTTTGTCTTCGTTTCATGCGAGCTCCCATATGGTTTTTGAATTTCGAACTAATTGCGACATATTTGTTTTTCGAATGTCCCGATTTAAATGTTAATTTCATGCGAGACCCGATATATTTTCTTTCGAATTCCATGCGAGTCTCGATGTATTTGTCTTTCGAATTTCATGACAGTTCTTATTCGAATCTAGTGTCTCATGTAATAAAAACAAATGGAACTAATAATTCCGATTACTATTTGTCTTATTACAAGAAGGATTTAGCAGATTATAACGATCCATAACATTTACTCTCGCCATATGTTTTCAAATTTAAGAAAAGAGTTTAAGTATTGCCTTTGAAATTTACTTTAAACGCGATTAATCTGTGATTGATTGTAATTTGATTGTAGATGTAATATACACAAAACATATCAGCAATAACTTGTATCTTTTAACATTATCTAAATTAACATAATAATGAGTTGAAGTTATACTAATGTATATGTATAGATAATATATATTTTTTATTTTTTTATTTACCACTATAAACGCACCCTGGCTTCGCACAGGTACAACACACACACAAATACACAAAAAACCTATGTTACTCGCTGATAATGTAGCTTTCTATTGGTGAAAGAATGTTTAAAATCGGTCCAGTAGATCCAGAGTTTAGCCCCTACGACCTCACAAACTTTACCTCTTTATAAAGTTTATTATTTCTTATAAGATATAAGTTTAGAATATCTTTAAATTCAAACAAAGTAATTGCATTCATGGATCATGTCGCGTGCCTTCATGACCTTGGCGTAAGGCTGTTCACGCTGATGGGAAAACTATTGATGCCGTGGTTTTTGAACGTCACTTGCCGTTCAATTCGAAGCTTTATTCGTAAAAATGTCAGGGCTTTTACGAATTTGAAAATGAATGACTGTTAATCTATATCTACACTAATATTATAAAGAGGAAAGATTTGTATTTTCGTATGTTTATAACGAATAAACTCAAGAACTATTGAACTTATTTCAAAAGATATTTTTGTACATCTACACTGTACCCGTGCGAAGCCGGAGCGTGTTGCTAGTATTAAATAGGATTGTCTAGTAAAAATGTAATTATTTTTTTAATGGCAACAATGTCGATATTTACTGTAATTTTCTATATTATGACAATATTGACTAACGGTGTCCTCTTGTTTTTTAGTAAGTTTGATTTAATATATAGACAGCATATAGAAAGTTACAGTAAAATCAACCGTAGGAATAGATGGCGTTAATATGGCAACTATGTGATATTTCAAATCAGACAGCTGTCACCTTTCAGTCTGCCGCGACCACGGTTGCTGAAAAGCATCCGAAACGTCGGCATAAATAATATAAATAATAAATCGCGTCTTAATCCTTTATAAAGTATTTTATTTAAATGTTTGATTCCTGTTAATAAAAAACAATATTATTAACAAACCTTGTACATTCAAAAAATAAACTGACAGTACTACTTGGAGGCGAAATATCTGACGCTATATTACCTACTAAATAATGTAAAATGACTATAATTAAACCATTCCTTCGTACAGTCGGTAAGACGTCAAATGACATCAGTCAAGTTGCCTAATTCATGCGCGTAAATGGTTCATTGTTAAAGATCTTCGATTAGTTTCAAGTTTCGACATTAACCGACTTAGAAAGAAAGCTTTTTTTGTTTAAGTACTGTAGCCGTTACTGTTCAGTGAAAGCTTAAATAAATACGTGAATGATGAATCATTGTTTAAACAAAGACGTTTGTCGGCTAAGGCCTAGGATGAGAAAAAAATGTTTGTATAAATTTTCATTTTTCTGAAGGCGTTTGTCTAAAAAATATAATAATTTATGGTTTAATAATAAAAAATCTTTTAATAATTAATACAAGTCATTTTACATTCAACTAATAACCAAATACAGCAGGTCAATAATCATAACAGTTCAATAAAAAATGAGATGAAGTTTTTAAGTGCAGTAAAGTACATACGATATACATATTTTATCAATAATTTTCAGTATAAAATATCTCAAAAAAATTAAAACCTTTGCCACATTCTAAATTTAAAAAAAAAATCTGTCAAAAAGGGCAAACCATTCAAAAATGGAACTCAAATCTATGATTTAAACGATAGAAGGGTCGCACATCCGCACTTTTGCTCGCTCATAGATAGAGCGGCCTTGCCTGGTTGTTCAACTCAATGACATACTTTTGAGTTGGCTACGAGCCGTGTGCACGCATATACTAAATACAACCTTATGCCTATGTAAATAAGACTCTATTTTGTATGGAAATAATGTAGAGTTTTAATTGAGACGGTCGCAGTGCTATCCTGTCGCGAATTTCGAAATTTCATTTCGCGTAAAGCTTTTTAATGAGGAAAGTAAGGTTTTGAAGTGTTGTCTTTTAATAAGAGATGGCGTTTTTAAACACTTTTTTTAATATATAAAATATAGTAGTATTTTGCAATTAAAGTTAGAAAAATTTGACAATTTCATGTTTTGTATACATAATTCGAGAATTAATCACACCAATAAAAAGTTTTTTAATCATTGGCGTGTTGAGTAATACAACTATCTTACGTTGCGATGAGTTTCCTGTTTGATTACTATCGGTCAGATATATTATAATTTTCTAAAACATGTATTTCCTATGTCTGGTCACTTCAGCCAACTAGAGGTTCAACGTACAAATATCAAAAAAAAACTATGAATGGTTTCTATGAATTTCCGAATGCTCAAAAAGGCAGCTTTAAATGATGTTCTTGGATTGAGCTAACCTATCATCAAGTTAATTGTATGAAATAGATTCAAAATCAACAGTCATAGACAACTGATAGATTATGAAGAGCCAGGAAATGCAGAATATTTATTAGTGAAAAGTTTTTATACTTTTTATTTTAATCCGACAAACATTTCAATATGAAAAGAGTTTGAATATTTTAAATATAACGTAAAACTGAAAGAACTCTAAGCTGACCTTTGCCTCTACAATCAAGTAGAGTAAACTTAAAAATATTTTTTTAATAGAGATATGCAAATGACCATTGTTTTGTAAATATTTGAATGCAATTTTCGAAGAATACTCTCGCTGGAAAGTCCTTTACTTGGTTTCTCTATTCAACTAATTTATGACAGTAAGTCAGTATATAAGTAATTTCTGAGTCCCCTAATGGGGCATGGGGCAGACCCATTTCTGTGTTTGTCTTTACAGGCAAGTAGGTAATCAGCCTTCTGTGCCCCTAAATCATCTCCCTCTTATCCCATTTGAAAGAAAGAAAAAAAAAACTAATATCAAATACATCTTTCTTAAAAAATAAAAATTCAATATTTTCTGGTTAAGAAGCTAAATTAAAAAATATATTCTTACATAAGAAACCTAAAATTAAGAAACCATTGTCATCACGTCAAGGACAAGTTTATAACCCGGTTTCGCCTATCAATTGTATAAAAAATAGCAATCAGTTGTTGCGACAATTTCAATATGGCGATTGCAACACTCGGTAAGGTCGAATTTCACTTAATTGTGATAATACAATTGGTCGGAAATAGGCTTAGTGACAATATTTCTGATGCAAAATCTACCTAACTCGTTCTTGGTTGTCTTACAAGGAAGCAATGGCGAAGTTTGAATAATTTCAAAAGGTAAGTTAATCAATAGTTTAAACGTTAAATGTGTACTCTATAGTGCAAAACGTATACAATAGCTAACATAAGCCCTTCGGTTGTTTCTCGAAATATCCTTCCATATTCTCCCTTCATTAGACTACACAATATGACGTCATAACGTATATGAGCCAGCACGCACGAATATATTAACTGGTCTAGGAGTCCATTTGAAAGGGCGAGTGAACTGACGCTAAATACTAGCTTCAGAGAACTAGCCTAGCATGACCATCAAGAGATATCTCGCGGACGAGTGAAGACAAACTAACATATAAGATATCTCGATATATTATATCTCGACATCGACAACTTTGATAGACAAGATATATCGACCCACAAATATCTCTATTTTTAACATTAGAAGTCGAGTTATAAGTGTGAGTGTCATGTTAGACCCGGAAGACATAAAGAGATAATCGATTAAACACGAGAAAATGGTCGACAAAATTTTGTCGCGGTTGTCATACTAATTCGTAATTAGTCAGCAATCGCCAAGAAAAAGCTATTTTGTTTTTGATTTAAGATATTTTTAAGCGAACGTCGTTTCAATTCAAAATTTAAATTAGATATTATTGCAGAACTGTCTGTACCTGTTATGTTGACGAATGAATGAATGCAATTTCATTATATTGTAACCATTAATGTTAATTAATAAACTAGGATGAAGTATTTCCAAAATTTACTGAATTACGAGCTTTTTAATAAGGTTATTTTTCATTGATTGAGTTGTACGGACTGTAAATAAAATAAAATATTCAAGGTTTGTACTTGGAAAATTTAAGGTAATGGTTCTTTGTTATAATGAGAAAAACTAGTGAAATAATTGCTTTTTTGTCTCATATATTAAATAGATAGATTAATTATGATTTTATGTACCACCTTAAATAAAATATGTATCTAGATTAACAGTTTTCTAACAATGAGAATAAAATTGATGGCAACAAAGCAGCGACTAATGTTGCTAAACTGATTTTCAGAAGACCCCCTGCGGCTGTTTGGAAATTATAAATAAAAATTATATATTTACAAAAATGGTGCATATGAAAGGAATTATAATGGTAAATAATGAGAACTTATGCGTAAGAATATTCTCTTATCAACATAGTATTCGAAGTTGAACAAGCATCTAAGCAATTGAAAAAAACATAAATTTCATCTTTCTATACAAAATCCCAGTAATGAATTACCAAGGAAAATCTTACGTAAAATTCCCTAAGCTAGTAACATTTTAAAACATTCAAATGACATAATCCAGTACCAAAACCGGTTGTAAACGCTCCATCAGCGCACGCACACAACCTAGGCTAATATTATCATATTATCAGTCACTAGTTATAGCTACTCGAGAGTATGTTACACGCATGCACATATATACATGTGTGTACTGCGACTGAATGCATTTGATACTTCAAATTCAGTTAAATCCTTATACGTTCTAAATTCAAAATCTGGAGATTATTTCCGCTAGACAAGTTCTTCACACTGGATATAGACTCTTGCCTCATAGGATTTTAGGCCTTAAATATACACTTTAAATAAATTTGTGCAATTTCAAAGTAGTCTGTCTGTCAATACTTTAGTATTAAGTATTTATAAGAGAGATCAGATCATCTGTTAAAATATGTATATTGTATTTTCGTGATCTTTGATCACTTAAGATGCGACGTTAAAATTAAATAATTTGCACAAAATAGTAGTGCCATATTTTTATTTAACTACAATATATTTTTTAATAATTTAACTTAATAAAAATAACATTATTTCAAAGTATATAATAAGAAACACATCACATACGTTTTATGCTTTTTATATTAGAAGAAATCTCTGCAAAATTTTACTTCTAAAGTTACCTTTTTGGATAAGTATTAATAAACACAGTCGCTCATTTTCACATTAACTTGTTTTCGTTACTCAAAACCCGCATTTTATCTAAATAAAGAAGACGGCCTTAAAAATATCTAAAACGGCGGTAAACAGATGTCAATAAACTACGAAGGTTGCAAAGTACCAAGACGAGGCGAGCGCACATCGAAGTACTGCGCTAAATGGGTCTTGGCCAGGCAACTTTTTCTTGCGTTTAGACTGTGCGAGCTGTCACATGTTTATGCTATCCTAGTCGCCTGGTGCAATTTGCACGTTTCGGTTTGAGTCTATGGATTTCCGAATGCTCGAAGTAAAAAGTAGGTCGACAGCGCATCATTGACTGATGTTCTGTGGCTGAGGTATCATCAAGTGAACCTCATACTCGTCTGTCGATATCTAACATAAAGAAAAGGTTGACAGTGTATTGATGCTCTGTGGTTGGGGTACCTACTGTCAAGTAAACCTCATGCTCGTCTATGTCTATATCTAACATAAAAAAAATAGATTTTTCTTGCGTTTAGACTGAGTGCGAGTTGTCACTTGTTTATGCTATCCTTGTCGCCTGGTACCTAGATATTAGGTTTTTAAAAAACGCTATGTAATCCAATTTCAGACAATGATTTTGGCAACTACTATATGTTTTTAATAAGGAATTATATTTATTTAAAACTTAGTTTTGACAAATGTGTTAGTAGCCTTCAGAATAACTTTGTTAATAGATTTCTCTGTAATATGTATTATGATGTATGAACCATAAATCCGGGTTAACGCAAAAGCATACTATTACATTTATAGATGTAAAACTGAGTACAAATCCAGTCTAAACTATCATATTCATATATAACGTATGGAGAGCTAAAGTCAAGAGATTTTTTTATTAATAAATACGTTTTTAATGATGCTTAAGCTGTATTAAAAACTTAGGTACATAACGAACGAATAGTGTGTCGTACCATAAATCGCTCTCAGTTTCCCCTGAGGTTGTCAAAACTATGATGAAGGCCCTATATTCTTTATGTTAGATATCGACAGACGAGTTTCCGACTTACTTGACACTCATCGTTATAATTTCGCCATTTAATCCATATATTTAAAAATCTTTTATATTATTCTGATATAAACAATAATACTGTAAAGTTTCATCAAAATCCGTTCAGTAGTTTTTGCATAAACATCTGCACAAACTTTCGCATTTATTATTACAATATTATATAAAGTTTTAACAAGACTCTATCTTACGTGAAATTGAATTAATTACCGTACTCTACATAATATCCTAGTCGTAAAAGATAGCCGCGTGCATCTTAATTTAGGTTAGAGCTCTTCCAAGAATATGCGTTCCTGGTACTTCTAATTGTTAGCGAGCTACAGTACTTCAGTTTTCACCCACTGAACAAGAAGATTAGTTTTAACCGATATTAGAAAAATAAGTGTTTTTTGTTGTAGTTATTAACTCTAGTCTCAAAAGGTATTTAAACCAAGATTATTAAAAAAACTATAATATATTTTAGTAACGAGAATTATGAACATTTAATGAATTAAAACGAATTTTTACATCATATGTAATGTACCTATATAAAAAATACGGTCAAAAATTCTAGTTTAAATTAATATAATCAACAATTAAGTTTAATCAGTTTTTTTATGTAAAAACTTATCATGATTTAAAAAAAATAATTGGAAACGCTTACGCAGAAAAATATGTTAATCAAATGAAAATTACACTGTATCGTATATTATTACATAAAATTTGCAGTTTGTTTATAATCAAGTTAGTTATTTGATATGTATTGCAGTTTAGCGATAATATTGATTATATAATGTCTATTTGCAATAAACTCGATTGCTAGTAGGCGAATATTATAATAATTTACAACTATGCTATTTTACCAGATTTCAATCCTGGGAATGGGTGTTGATAATACTGTCTTTTATTAACGCGAGTTAATATTTAATAAAATACTCTTCTACATGACTAAAATTGCGATAAAAAAAACGCGAAGCTTCGGAAGAAATAATATGATTCCACCAAAAACATTTTCATGTAAAGTAACGCCAAGACGAGTAGGTACATATAACTTGCATTTAAAAAAAGTAATCAGATCATATGGAGAGCCAAACTCTTAGCTCTTCACGCCTTATCTTCTCATCATAGCATATAGTGTTCTGCGTGAATCCAAGTCTTAAGTCCTCGACAAACCTTACACCTTACTCAAAATATATGTATTTAATAAGTACTCTATTGATAACATAGCCTGAAACTGATTTTCTAGCACTGGAATTTCTAGATCAAAATTAGAAGGGTATAAAAATACGCTTCCGTTGTCTCGTTTTCCATGCATCACCGCTTCCCAGTAGGCAGGATCGCGGTCAAATGTCTGCCTATTAGGTATATAAAAAATACCACCTCTAAATTGCATAAGTGTGTCTATAGTTAACTAGCGAACCGCCCCGGCTTGGCACGAGTACAATGTACACAAAAAGACTCTATTTTACTCGCTGATAATGTAGCGTTATAAGTAAATATGATGACAGAATATTTAAAATCAATCGAGTAGTTTTGAGGTAAATCGTAACAAACAAATCTTTCCTTTTTTTAATATTAGTATAGATTGAATAACGGTAAACGGTAACGTTCTATATAACGTTACGCAACGAAACGAGTTGAACACGATTGGTATTGCTTTCTTAAAGCGTACATTGAATGGCATACGTTGTCCTTTAAAATAAAGGCTCACTGTGAAAGTTTTAAAGCCTCAATTATTTTTTTGTAAAAGTTGTGCTCTTATCGTTTAATGATTAAGGAAAGTGATTTTATTTTTGTAAATATTTTGTGTTAAAAAGATTGTATTGAAAATAAATTTTATCGTTTGACTTTCTTTTGCAATTTTTTTTACAAGTGCATGCAATCCGCGTGTTTCTCACCCAATTTAAAATGTTAAAGCGCCTACAATATTAAATATTAAGAATATCTTTATTTTTAAAAATTCAATCATTTAGTCAGCGCATACACATTTCCTTTCTGTTCATGTACCTACAATCATACGGAATATCATAGTACCATTGTGTGAATCTCCGATGAGAATCGAACCTATGATTGTTTACTTAGGCTTTTACAAACCAGTCTCGAACATTTCTCTACAGTCGGTCGGTTACATAAAAGTTAGCACAGAATGGCTGACATGTCGACGACCTGTTAATAACAGATAATTCCTTTACGATAATACGATTACAGTAGTGCAGTAATGTATTATTTTGAAAAATCTTTTTTTTTTAATACAGAAACCACGCCTCTGAATTATATTTAAATAGGTTACTAGGAACTCTACATAATTATAGATTAATTAAACTAGGAACTCTACATTATTATATTTCACTTGAACTCTACATTATTTTATAAGGTTTATTTCCAAAATTATAATAAAACCTCTTTTATACGAAACTTTTTTTATCACTGTCTTTCGACAATGTTTTTTATATACTGTGTGAAATAAAATACCCGCTTGGTTCTCTTCTATATACGTATTTATTTTGTCTAATGTTTATTTAATAAAATAATACATTGATTATTAAAAACAGTGTACAAAGGGTCCTGAATATACTGCAATTTTATCTTAATTATATCGATGAAATTATAAGGCAATCAAATTTTTACGTCTATATACGTATTTTAACCCATCATTTTCTTATTATATCAATTACTTACTAGCGGACCCCGCAGACGTTCTGCCAAAATATTGGCTTCGAAATTATACAATTATTCTTAGATTGGAATATGCCCATTTGCCCACCGCTGTATGTGAAAAAAGATTTTCCCGCTTTTCTGTTGAAATTTTTCCTGAATTTTCTTTACTATAAACATCACGGAGCCCGAGACCTTTCCAACGAATGCAAAACCGTGCAAATCGGTTCGTGCGTTCTGGAGTTATAGCGTCAGGAAGGAAAACCCGACTTATTTTTATATAGTAGGATAACCATTAGGTGATTCGTCTTCTTTGCCCTGACCGAACCAATATCGTTTTAATCTTGTTTCCACTAACCCTGGACCTCTAGTATTAACGCAACCACTGAGCCAATTCATCATACTAACGAAGAACTATGGAACTCTTTTTCATTTATAGTATATATACATGAGAAATGGAGAAAAATTACATGAATTTTTGTCTTTGAGTTTTTGATTAGAATCAGTCGCGTAGCTATCTATCATAGGGCAAATAGTCCAGTGTACCAGGGTCCCGAGGTTTTGTAGTAAGAGTTAAGGCCTTGGGGTTTTGAAAAGAGGGGCTTTCCTGAAGCTAGAATTCGAGCCTGATCACAAGCATTTTATTTCCTAGCAACAGAAGCATCAAGCATCCCTGTAGGGCTATTCACGATCATTCGAAATCGATCCACCCGGAAAGCTACGCTCTCCCACTGAAAGTTGTTTCGTATTTACTGGATATGAAAATGGTATTCACAATTCCCATAGGATTGAGCATCGGCATTCTTCGGGAGATTCCGATTAGAATCTTAGTATAAAATGATAGAAAGCTTGATATATCGGTACGGAAAGTTTTCGAATGATCGTGAATAACCCTACTGATCTATATCTAATATTATAAAGCGGAAAGATTTATTTGTTTGTTACGATTTAACTCAAAAACTACTGGTCCGATTTTAAAAATTCTTTCACTAATAGAAAGCTACATAATATATTGCACCCGTGCGAAGCCGAGCGTGTTACTATTAGTAATAATTTGTAAATCATTTTGCAAATAATTTTGTACAGTTTCTGAAGAAAAGCCGGGATTGATATATTTTCTCTATATACCGGGGCTCTCTTCACTTAGCTACGCCACTGTTTAGAATAATTGATATATCCCAGGAAAATATTTAATTGAACAGTCAACATGGTCAACAGTCAACTATTTGGTCAGCAAACGTGTTTGCGATAAACGCACTCAAAAATACCAAGTGTGAAAAGCCATTACGCAAGCATGCGAAAGAGATGGCGTTACCGAATTTTAATTGGTGACTTTCTTTCTTGCGTAATAAAATAAGAAACAATTATGTACGTATAAATACACCGGAAACGGTATTCGGAACTTTCTAGGAGAGATTTTTATGTGATCCGCCCACGATATAGCGTGATTATTCTTAATAATAATCCGTACTGACGCACTCGCTGGCGCGTTTTGAGTATGTAACGGGTTCGAATCCTACCGGGTTTGATATGAGGTTTATAATTTTCTTTAGATACATTTTCCTCTACGTACCAATTTGGATAGGAGGACTTTTATATACTTACATATAGACTTTAAAAAGTTCGCTGTAAAGTGGAGATAGCGTGATTCAGTTTCAATCTATCGATTTTCGAACCTTCAAAGTAAAATATGGAAAACCATCAATGTTGATCATACTTTATGTGATATGAAGATGTCTGATGTTTCAAACTTTTCTGAATAATTTAAAATAAAGTTGCTAACTGTGTCTGTTCGCCTTCATCTTCTAAACTACTAAGTGGATTTTGATGCGGTTTTTCTTCACAAAATTAAATGAATACAATTATCTATAGGACCAGTATACTATATCTTGCTTTATGCATTGCTAAAGTTATGTAAAGCATATTTAGAAGTATGTATAATAAATGCATCATTTGTCATCGCATTCAAAGACAAAAATCTCTTTTGATACAAACTCGAAGCGATTTTAAAATGGATGAATTCTTTCAGCCCGTGCCGGAAAGGAATAAGTCATGAGGTTTGAAAATGGAATTCAAGGCGGGTTCGTTTGGTGAAATGTCAAAGCGTTTCACTTCGATTTAAATATGGAACACTAAGATATTTTTAATAGAATCACTTGACATAACAAACGAATGAATAATTTTGTATAATTTGCAGAATAAAATGTTGGCATTTTTGGCCTTTTCGTGGACTTAATCAATTGTCATTTCGTCAAATATGAAGAAACTTCACAAGTCATTGTCGAACTTAACACATAATTCGACGTCGAATCCTGGAAAAATGGACAGTCGAATTCAAAAATGGAATTCCCGGCAGTCATCGATGTTGGGTCCCGAGTAAGTCATATAGAGTCTAATTCCAAATTGGAAAACCAGACACGAAGTCACTTAGAATTGAATTTCGAAAATTTCAAATTTAGAATACGTCAAAAAAGTCAGATTTGAAATTAGAATTCCATTATCAGCCAGTAGTCGACGTCGAATTCAATATTAATATGGAATTACCTTTAATGCTCCCACCTGAAGTGTGCGGTTGCTGATTTTGTTGTACATTGCTCTGTGCTTCCAGCTTCGTGGTCACCGAGTTCCACATATCAAACATGTTCAACATAATGGGCCCACTGGACCAACACAATCACAATTTATCCATAACACTCAAAACCGCTCATCCATTTTGTACACTGAAAATTGTCAAGTCTCAAAATCGTTCGTCCGCTATAAAACTTAAGGCTATGCACTGATCCCCGGTGTTAAATTTGTAATTATTGCATTTATCACTAGGTCTATAAATACGTTTCTATATAAACTTTCTCAAATTCTCAACTAATGTAAATACTATGTTTTTTTTTTTTTAATTTTCCTACGTTATTCGGATTTAAATATCAGTCTAAAATTTTCGTTTTATAAGGTTTTGCTTGGGAAGATAACGTGAGCTATATGTGAATTATTAACTATTTTTGTTGTGATTATATAATATATTGAGTATAAATTCATCGGAATAATTAGCGATTAAATGTGTTATATATTGCTTAGGTGCGGTTTGTGGTTTATTTTATTTTTATTTGTTTTTTTCGCGATTCGTTTTTTCTTCTTCATAGTTTGTTTGATGCTTGTAATATTAACGTTGCCACAGTTAGAAGACGTCACAAAAGTAGCACATTTCGTTTTTTTTTTTAGTTTTTTTTTTATTACGGATTAGTTTTCAGAGGCGTTCTCACATGCACTGAGTGCAGCAGCGATGCATTTCAGTTTCAGTGGGGTCGGGGGTCGGGGGTTGGAACCCCCTAGTGCGCAGGCCCGGAATCGATCCCGTGGTCGGTGGTATGAACTAAACGGCACTTTTCTTTCTCGGTGTGTATGGACTTGGCGCAGTATACGTATAGCTATGGACTCTATTATGTCATTCACTTTGATGCTCCCTCGGTACTTTAGTTGCTAGGCTGTATCTAACTAGGTGTTTTGTCAGCCACCTCTATTGTTAAATTATTGAATACTGTATCTGCGTTCAATTGTTTTAATCTGTGGCGATTCTAAATTTAAAATTATAGAATATATTGAATTTGCGGTCGCTGGTACGATAGATAAAATATATGCTCCATTTTTTGTTATAATTAGAAAATTAAATGAAATTATTATAACATTTCATCATGCAGGTTTGATGTAGATATATAAAGAAGGATAGATACCTATATGTTTTTTTTTATATAAGAATATATTTAATATATTTTTTGTATAATATTCAATTATAGAACAACGATAAGACAATGTGACGCCGTTGACTTCATCATTCATAGAAATCCATAGATTGCAACCGAAACCCTCAATTTTGCATCAAGGCTTCTTCATCTATGGACGGAGGTCCGTTAGTCGGACAGAATCAGTCATGCAACATCTCAATAGATTTATAAGCTCCTAAAATATAGTCAAGACTATAGTCTAAGAGCTAATGTACCTCATTAGAAACATCCTGCTATATAATTTATACCACATATATAGAATGGTCTGCACAATATGTTAGCACACGGGGAGCTGGTTCGATTCCCCACCCATATAAAGTCTAACAAAAAGAAAAAAAATGATATTTTGTCCGGCTAACGGACCACCATCCTTAGATGAAGTTTTTATGTCGATTGAATATTTCATGCCTGGGAAATGTGTCAAAGGTTATGTTAGTATAAAAGGACGTAGTCAAATAAATATCCTATTACAAGGCTTTAGGCCGGGATGTTTCAATTAATAGCATTCTGTATAATATTGTCTTTTATTAACGCGAGTATCATATAAATAAATAACTTTTAAAGAGTTAAGGAACACATTGCGGATATCAAACACAGACGTCACTCTAAATCAGCAGTATGTGAACACACTCTGGACAAACCAAACCACTACATACGTTTCGACCAACCGAAAATCCTTGCAAGAGAAAGTAGATTCTATCCAAGACTGGTACATGAGGCGATGGTTTGAGAAGATGGTTTGAGTACTGTATACCGGATTAAAACGCGATTTATTATTTAAATTATTTATCCCGACGTTTCGGATGCTTTTCAGCAACCGTGGTCGCGGGAGACTGAAAGATGACAGTTGTCTTATATTTGAAATGTCACAAAGTTGCCATATTTAATTCAATTAAATTAAAAAATAATCTATTAATTTAGGTAACACAATGTACATCTATGAACGTCAATAAAAAATAATACATATTAAATTACTAATATTACTAATATTAAATGCTTCTAATTTTACATTTACTACCAGTTCACAAATCAAGGGCGTAGAGCGTACGAGAAGAACTGGCAAGAAACTCGCCGCCACTCTTTTTAATCGCGTTTTAATCCGGTATACAGTATTTTATTTAAATGTGTGATACTCGCGTTAATAAAAGACAATATTAAGATGGTTTGAGACTTTCCAACACCTGGGATCCAGTAATTAAAAATCAAACATACTAAAAACAAGAGGACACCGTTAGTCAATATTGTCATAACATAGAAAATTACGGTAAATATCAACTCCGTAGGAATAGATGGCGTTAATATGGCAACTTTGTGATATTTCAAATCAGACAACTGTCATCTTTCAGTCTGCCCGTGACCACGGTTGCTGAAAAGCATCCGAAACGTCGGGATAAATAATTTAAACAATATAATAATAAATCGCGTTTTAATCCGGTATACAGTATTTTATTTAAAAACATTCAAGTATTTTCAGTTTGAGGTCTTAATTAAAGTACTTTGCCTTTAAAGCGTTTTTTCACAGTTGATTTAAGTATCTTCTATTTTTGATAGTGAATTCTTCTTTTTTCTCCTTCTAAAGATAGACATAGGTTCTTTATTACTTCGACCATTCACAAATCCATAGACTAATACCGAAACGCGTAATATGTACTAAACGACCTTTCCATCTATGAACGATTCTTTGATAAAATTTCCAAATTTCTCACACCAATTTAATACCCGTGACTAATAATGTTTATTTTTTTTTTCAGAAAATTATAATCTTCCCGGTGGGATTCGAACACGTGACCCATCGATACGTAATACGAGGCTCGATAGTATAGATATAGTTTGACAAATCAGCATTCAACAGTGCGTGCGGGCGCAGCATTACGCAACGTTACGATACGACTCGCTCACTCACACATATAAGCGATTTGGTGGTTATGGTCTAAACTACAGGCGAAAGCGGTAGCGGAAGCGGCTTTAAGCAATCTGTGTTTGAAAACTGAAAATCGCACAGATGTCTTTTTAATTAAAAATACTATGCTGATTTTTCTGTTTGTTATCTTAGTTATACGAGTATGTTTTCTGTTTTCTTTTAGATTAATACTTTATCTACATTATTTTAGCGCTAACAGTTAATTATTTTATTGTAAGTAAAAGTTTATGTGTGATTGTGTTGCAGAATGAAAAAAAAAGAAAACAAAAACAGAGAGGTTTTTGTCTCATCACATAAAAAGTCAGTCAAAAAAGTAATTTTAACAACGCTATTAGCAAAAAAATTATTTGATTTTACTTATACTAGGTAGTTATTTAAAGTTACCTAATATGTCTATTATTATATTCAGGTATAAACTACAATAATGAATTAACATCACATATTCGATTTCACTACCATATTATATACTAGTAACACACCCAGGCTTCGCACGGGTGCAAAGTAGATGTAGTTAGTATACACAAAAAACTATGTTAATCGCTGATAATGTAGCTTCTATTATACCAATAGGTGAAAAAAAAATTAGAGTTAAAACAAATATTTCCTCTTTATAATATTAGTAAAGACTACATTAAACATTTAACTTTTTAATTCATTGTCACGAACGCTAATCGCTTATAAAGCGATGATAAAATCGTTCATGACTTGTACCAGCTCCCATAGTGAAAGTTGCAACAGCCAAAAATCTTGTGTGAAAGTCGGAGAGAGCCTTTTTGATCGATGCCATAATTATTATTACACATTATACGAGATATGCTAAAAGCAAAAGGCGGATGTGGAAGGCTTTTGGTTATTGACGTTTGATTTTTTTTTTAGTTTCTCTTTTTTTATGTACTGTTTGGCGAAGGTCTTATTGACGAATTTCTGCAATTTTGTGTCTGAGATTTATTTTACGTAATAAGGCGAAAGACAAAATTGTATTTTATGTTTAAATATTAATTTCATGAAACAATAGTAAAATTCTTAAGATTTTTTATCAAATTCATAAGAATATATACCTACTGCAGAATAAGTTCTAATAAAAAGTAACCACTTTCTTGCCTGCTTTTCTTGGTAGAAACAAACCAAACTTGTTACTTTAATATTAAAAATACGATTCAAAAATACTTGTAATTTTTTATGTCAGATATCGACAGACGAGCATGAGGTTCACTTGATGGTAGGTGATACCCCAGCCACAGAACATCAGTCAATGATGCGCTGTCTACCTACTTTTTACTTCGAGCATTCAGATCTAATACAGGTCTTAATTGACTTAGACCTGTATAAGATCAGATTAGAATAATTTTTTGAATAAATCGTATATTGTTCGAGTCTAAAATATCTCTGTACACTATAATTTAACTTAATTCAGAATTATTACATAAATCGCTTCTATTTTATACTATATAATATACGAGTACATATTTATTCAGATTTAACAAAAAAAACTACCATAAAATGTAAGCCTCAACCATTTTTAATACAAAAATAATAGCCAAAACTTTTCACCCCAACGCGTTGTTATATTTACGTTTTGCAATTGTTTCGAAATAATCAAGGCTGCTTTTAAATTCATACTTTAAAATTGTATTTAACTTATATTTTTAAGCAATACTTATCACCGTAAATGTTGATATATATATAAAGGTGTATTTAACTAATAAATAACCGGGCATTTCATTTAATTTTTTTTTTTTTAATCTGAGTACAATTGTGAAATAATTTCTCGTGTGGAAAGTTATGGACCTGTTTAAAAATTAACCAACCGAGAACATTGGTACTTACATTGAGGTTTTCCGAATTGGGAATTTATATAGAACTAGCATCACGCCCCGGCTTCGCACGAGTGCAGTATAAATATATGATACACCAAAAAATAGCATATGTTATTTTAATCGTTGATAGTCTAGCTTTCTATTGGTGAAAGAATTTTTAAAATCGGTCTAATAGTTTTTGAGTTTATTCGTTACAAACATACAAAAATACAAATCTTTCCTCTTTATAATATTAGTATAGATTTAGAAATTATAGATAAATATATAAGGAGTTTGTTGGTTAAGTAGTGATAATACACCGAGAATTAGTTTATTCACTCGTTTGAGGAGATTCAAATTATTATAATCCGGGATAGCTTTACTATTTAACGTAATCCAATAATTCTACTTCTTCAAACAGAAAAAAACGAGAGAAAAGGTCAAATTATGCCAATCGTGCTATTGGGGTTGTTAACAGTACTGGGGTTTTGAGGATTGAAAATGCTTAGAATTTTATAAATATGTATTATCGCTTCTAGATCAGTGATGAAAGTAAAAAGTAGTAAGAAAAAAGTAAATAAATGATATATTTTCAATTTTTTTTAAATGCGTGTCTTCATTTCCCTAAACATCATAATCGATTATTGACTATTTAAATGTAATAATTATGCTTTTTTATCATAAAAAATTGGCCCATAATTGTAGTCAACTCAATCTGGTGAATGAAAGTAATTACGATTTATTATCCGTCTTTCTGAATTAACAAAATGGATGACATAACAAAGTATACAATAACGAGTATTTCAAAAGTAAAGTCGAAAGCTACGGTTCTAAAAAATATTATTAAAGCGGAATTTTGGTCAACATTCAATGTAAGTTTCACCATTTAATAGGTCGAATAGTGGTCAAAGATCTGTCTACAATTTGGTAAAAAAAAAAACATTACATCAATAAAAAAAAATGTTAGACAATCACGGCTAAATCTCTCCAACCTTAACCCAATAATGGTTCAGATAAAAATAAAAAAAAAATATCACCGAAAACAATTATATGGTAAAAAACGCCCTTCGACACCGAAAGAGAAAAATTATTTCCCAATAATTTCCCAACATCGGTTCTCTCTTACTGACACAAGGCCGCGGCTATTGCTATCTCGCTCACACACTATGCAATACATCTCATGCAACACGAGACCTTGATAAATTGCAAGTTTCGTGATAGATAAAATAATTGATATACGGGTAATTATTATTCAAGCTTCTAAAAAATGAAAAACCTTTACGCGCGTAGCCTTAAGTTAAACGCGAGTTTTAGCATCAATTAAAATTACATACTTATTATTTTTATTACAATTCTAATATTCATTTAGAATTATTATAAAACAATCTAACAGTTGCTAAACCCGTCAGAGTAAGACAAACGGACGAACAATCTTAAATTTATTATTACTCACATCCAACGCAATGCATTTGTTACAATCCGATCGTCACACACTAAGTCCAGAATCACTGCCCACTTGCAATAATAAAAAAGTTACGAAACAAATGTCAAAGTTGTCAATTCCGAATTCGGGTTCCAAATTTTGAATTTCGGCGCGGGGCGGCCGTGCGCGCGCGTTCTGCAGCACAAACTGAATTTTGTAAGCGCAAGCGAATGGTCGCATACAAGGCAGGACTGTGAAGGTACTGGCCACAGGCAATAATTTGAAGAGTTCTAGCGACGAAATACGATATAACGGTTTGAATTTCGAACGTTTACTTTTACTTTTTAAATTGTTATTTTTTTTAAAGCTTGTTGTCAGCTGAACAGGTGTTAGATATTGGTGACAGTTCCATCAATCATTGCCAGATTCAAATTCTAATAGACAATTTCGCTTACATTAGTGACTAATCAATAAGCAAATAATTTATTTAATAATTAGTTGATTAAGCGCTTATTACGGGTTTTAAGATCAAAATCGTTTATAGGTCACCTTATAATCAACAATTTTATGAGCATATGACACAAATGTTTCCAATATATAAAGAGAAAGGCAAAAGAAAAGGATCTCAAAAACTTTCTTTACCAAACACAAAGCGTCTATGCACCATTATCATTTTTACAAGCCACGGACATTCCAATCTCTACAATAGTGTATTTCATTGTAGACACTACTCATAAAAAAATCAATGTCTCTACATAATTTCCATATACTAACACTACGACTCTACATTATAAACTATAACTCTACATTTTACTGTCGAAACTTGCGACATAATTTTCTAGAGCATTTTTTAAATCGATTGTGTTCTAAATTTAAAAACTCTACGATCATCCCTTCGATGTTTTTTCGCAAATTTTAACCCTTTGTGCGACCCTAAATGACAGTACATGTAAAGTCCATTGAGCAGAAACCGGGTTGACTGGTCAGTAGAGGGTTAGGGGTCATTTTGAAAGAGATTCCTCTTAAAAGATACATGAAAACCAGATTGGAACAATGTACATGATTAGGACTCGTAAGATTAGAACTAAGACCACAGTTGCTGTTATAATTTAAAGTTTCTGTTACTTGAAAAAGTATATGTCTTATGCATCCATCGATACTAATTATGCGATTTTAACGTCTCTGTATGTAAGCTTTTACTGTTAATTACTGAGCCGAATTTGATGAAATTTTGCACAGAGAAAGTTTGGTATCTTTATGAGGGGGTCGTTAGTGTAATGTTGACCTAACTAGATACCAATACATGAGTTCAGTTTCCTCCGGATTTCTTTTTTATTATTGGCTGAGATAGGATATTACCGAGGCTAGACTAGGAGTAATTTAGTATTTAAGGTTGCTTGGAAGAAATTGCTAGTAAGCAATAAGGCCGCCATTTATGCCTTAAGCTTAGTTTATAAGTACTGTAGTACTTTTCTGTACTAATATTATAAAGAGGAAATATTTGTTTGTTTGTTACGATTTAAATCAAAAACTACTCGACCGATTTTAAAATTCTTTCACCAATAGAAAGCTACATTATCAGCGAGTAACATAGGCTTTTAATATAGCTTTCTATTGGTGTTTTTTTTTGTATATCTAATGGAAGAAGCGAATGTGGTATGTAAGGATCGGAGCATATGGAATTCCGTGATCTCTGCCTACTGCAATGGGAAAGAGGCGTGATATATATGTTTCATGTGTTTATATGTATATTGTATATCTACATTGCACCTTGTTCTAGGTGGTAGGCTAAATTACAACATAAGTCACTAGTACCTATATCTATACTTAATATTATATAGAGGAAAGATTTGTATTTTTGTATGTTATGAATAAACTCAAAAACTACTGGACCGAATTTAAAAATTATTTCACCAATAGAAAGCTATATTATCAGCGAGTAACATAGGCTTTGTCTATAGTACATGCCATCAAAAACATATATTGTAAAAAAAACGAGTCTTGCAACTCAGTTCTTCTATCGTAAAAAGTTGTGAGATCCATATAATACCAAGTCGGTCAATTTATTCAGTCTCTACTGAAGGATCCTTCTGTCTTAAGTTATTACGTAATTAGCTAACCTAACAACATCTTATAGTGGCCATATCAATATTAATATTAAAAATAATTAAAATAAATAGATTGACTTGGCAATCGCACTAAACAATCTAATTTATTATAATATGATCCCCAGATCTACATTGCACCTGTGTGTGTGAGCTGCTAGTGTTTTATAAAATTATTTTGGTGAAAAATAAAGAGTTAAAAAACTTTTGAAAAATCTTCAGCGCTTTCACTGATTTTTTTTTTCTATTATTTCTTTATATTGTAAAACAAAAATTGCGATAACATAATGTATGCCGATGTTTAGATAAGATAGTTTTAACTCCGATTTTTACATACGACAGTCGGTGTTCCCTTATCGTCCGTTCACCGATATTCACTGATAGTCTATCAAAGATAACACGAGATACTGTGGAACTAGGTCACAATTATGTTTACTTTTTATAATTATTTTGTAGGGATTTCTTAGTTGCAAAATTATTTTAGTTTTCTTTTATGTCAGATATCGACAGACGAGCATGAGGTTCACTTGATGGTAGGTCTGTCGACAAAATTTTTCAATTCAAGCATTCGAGCTCGTTGGCGCGTTCGGGAGGAAAATCGAAATTCCGACCGGGTAACGAACCACCATTCATAGATGGAAATACCATGAAGTGCATTTGCGCGTTTGCTCGAAGTAAAAAATAGGCCGACAGCGCATCATTGACTGATGTTCTATGGCTGAGGTATCACCTACCATCAAATGAACCTCATGCTCGACTATCGATATCTGACATAAAAAAAGAAATTACCTCAGTAAATTGTAATATGTGTGTGTTTAATAACATTGTGCTGCATAGAAACGATTACCAATCCTCAAATAGGTAAACATTTAATAACAGCTTCAATATATAAGTTTTATAAATGGTATCAGAAGTGCTTTAAAGTTCACAAATATCACAAAGTTGCCATATAGAAACAAGAGCCCACTGTTAATAATAACATTTTTAGCGTTAATATGGCAACATTTTGATAATTCAAATCACAAACACAACTTTCATTCTACCCGTGACGGTTGCTGGAAAGCATCCGAAAGGCGGGGTAAATAATAGCTAAACTAATATTAAAAAGAGGAAAGATCAGCGAGTAACATAGCTTTTTGTGTATAGTACATCTACACCCATGCGAAGCCGGGGCGTAAATAATAATTCATTGAATCCGATAAAAGTTATTTTATTTAGATACGAATATTATTTCACAAATCATTCGTTCTTGGGACTCAAAATATCAAAAAATGCTACGCGAATCAACGTCTACGAGAATGCTACGCCGATGATTTTCAAGTGACTGAGTTACCAAGATATAGGTCATCATTTCAATTATATTTTGAGTTAATATTATTAGTATCCTTTAAATGATAACACGAATAAAGGCCCATTACGCTATGCAAGTTTCTTGATATTCATGAATACAATTAAATTAAAGTAGGCATGAAATCATACAATCATAATATATTTTTTTTTGGCCAGGGCAAAAGTACTCGAAACCGACGAGTGTGTGTGAAAGCATTGATGAAAGTAGAAGAAGCGAAAGTGGTATGCAAGGATCGGAGCATATGGAATTCCGTGATCTCTGCCTACCGCAATGGGTAAGGTGATGTATATGTATGTATGTATGTATATAAGTTTTTTCTATTCTATTCTTGGTGTAAACAGCAAGTAATATCAGACAATTATTGCATTCTATCATTGCTCTTGTATATATGAGTTTTTTTTAAATTGTATACAAATGACAGATTGTTCTGTATCATTATTTCAAATAAGACGCTTAATTTTTTTTCGTGAATTTTTCCGATATTTACATAAAAAAAAACGATCATACATGAATCCAACAAATGAGAGATCATTAAAATCGGTGCAGCCGTTCTTGATTTATAAATGGTGTAACTAACACAACTTTCTTTTATATATATATATATATAAGTATATAACAAATAAGATTATAGACATCATATAAACCAATCTTGAAACAAAACTAAAATTAAAAAAAATTAATACATATTTATATTTTTGTCCGCCTCCGTGATTCAGTGCGCTCGGTACTCTGAGTGTCCCGTGGACAGACACATTTCTGTGTCTGTTTCACTGATCATTTTATAATATATAGGCAATAAACCCTCTGTTGTTAGTCTAACCAATTTTTTTTATAAGCCCCGCGATACGAACCCAAAACCACCGTTGGTAAAGACATACCTTTGAGCTATGGAGACAGTCTCTTCATCTTCATATTGAAGCCGCTAAACCGATTTCATAAATGATATGATTTTTATTGTTATACTAACTGCTCGACCCGGCTTCGCATGACTAATGAAGAAAATGAGACCAAATCATTTTTTTTTGTCAAAAAAGTAAAATAAAAATCTAGATAGGGACACCCTAATCATCTAGCGAAATACCCATTCTCATACCTACCAAACATACATAGAAAATTTCATCAAAATCGAGCCGTTTCGGAGGAGTGCGACTACAAACAAACGTGATTTTTATACGAGTATATATAGATAGTATAGTTTTTCATACTATCCTAATGAACTCCGCAAATAAATGTTTCTACTATATTATAGGTATATAGGATGGCATTATTTCCTTTCTGCTTACTCCCGTCAGGTTCAAATTTAAAAAAAAAACCTAAAAAATTCAAATTCAAAAAACAAATTTACAATTTCCTAAAAAATTATATAAACAATAGAAAAAGCAAAGTAATTAAAAAAATTTAAAGGCCGACAATGAATTTCAACAATTCCGATCGGGTCACGAACCACCGTTCATAGATCGAAAAACCGTGAAGTGCACATTGTGCGTTTCGGTTTCAGTCTATGGATTTCCGAATGCTCGAAGTAAAAATTAGGTCGACAGCGCATCATTGACTGATGTTCTGTGGCTGAGGTATCACCTACCATCACGTGAACCTCATGCTCGTCTGTCGATATCTGACATAAAAAAAATATGCAAATCCTTTGTTGTGACCTTTAAACACATCCTTTGAAGTAAGAGTTTGACCTTGACCACACTGAGCCAACGTTTCAGTAACTACTTTAACCTACTAATACTTACTAAAGAACTCCACCACCCATTTTACTTACACGTTTTCTTACCTGCAACAAGAAAACAAAATATACATTATCAATCAATAATATCATAAAGAGGAAAAATTTGTTTGTTGGTTTGTTACGATTTAACTCAAAAACTACTGGACCGATTTAAAAAATTCTTTCACCAATAGAAAGCTACATTACCAGCGAGTAACATAGGCTATGTTTTGTGTATAGTACATCGTACACGGGTGCAATGTAGATGTATTACTAGGATGTGTTAGTCTATACTAATCTATACTACTATAAATTAGTTATAAAGAGGAAAGATTTGTATTTTTGTATGTTATGAATAAACTTAAAAACTACTGGACCGATTTCAAACATTCTTTCACGAATAGTAAGCGAGTAACATAGGCTATGTTTTGTGTATAGTACATCTACATTGCACCCGTGCGAAGCAGGGGCATTTTGCTAGTAATATTATAAAGAGGAAAGATTTGTATATTTGTAAGAACAAAGTCAAAACTACTGGACCGATTTCAAACATTCTTTCACCAATAGAAAGCTACATTATCAGCAAGTAACATAGGCTGTTTTGTGTATAGTACATCTACATTGCACCCGTGCGAAGCAGGGGCATTTTGCTATTAATATTATAAAGAGGAAAGATTTGTATATTTGTAAGAACAAAGTCAAAACTACTGGACCGATTTCAAACATTCTTTCACCAATAGAAAGCTACATTATCAGCAAGTAACATAGGCTGTTTTGTGTATAGTACATCTACATTGCACCCATGCGAAGCAGGGGCATTTTGCTAGTAATATTATAAAGAGGAAAGATTTGTATATTTGTAAGAATAAAGTCAAAACTACTGGACCGATTTCAAACATTCTTTCACCAATAGAAAGCTACATTATCAGCGAGTAACATAGGCTTATTTTGTGTAAAGTACATCATACACGGGTGCAATGTAGATGTATTACTAGTCATTAATAAAATCCTACTAATATTATTAATGCGAATGTTTGTGAGGATGTGAGTCTGCGCGGACAAAGTCGCGGGAATACCCAAAATTCAAACATGGTATAACTTTTTTTAAGTAAGCTTTGACAAGCACTTTTGAATCGTCAATTTTTTTAAACTAGCGCCGGTTTGGAAACGTTCAAAACCGGTGGTAGCCGAGAAGAGCCCAAGAACCTCGGTAAAAACTCTACTATCCTGGTCAAATTGATTTCCCAATAAACGTGGCCACGGATAGACCGTGTTTGCTGTATTGGAAGTGTCAATATAATATCAAAAATTAAATATTCATTCATTTATTTTTTATTATTATTTATCAACAAACTGCAGAACCTACAACATTTAAATTTCATCGCTTTATTGATTATGGGTATTTTAACTCTTCAAGGCAGACAAGTTCCTTTAAGATCGCATCATCACAACCTATCAGCAAAAACATCGACAAATTGAAATGAACACTTAAAAACATGTATAGGTTTTATAATTATATGTATATATTTTAAATAGATAGGTACATTTTTTACGTTTCAAATACTGTAGATGATTACAGCGCATTCATTTTATAACTGGTTAAACCCAATTGCAGTCCGCGAAAAACACGAAGCCAAACGACTCGGCCGCAACACACATCGAGTTAAGTACTAAAACAGGTTCCTATACCCTAAGTGCAGTCTGCATCCCGGATTCAAACGCACACATAAAAATAAACATTCGCGACATCAGCTGACCTAAAACTGTGTCAGTAGCGGTATCAAAACGGTACATTAAAAAAAGAGGTTGCCGCTACTCCATAACAGATGGCGCTATTCGTAAAAGAAAGAACTTTTTCTCTCAGCTTTGATATTGTTTAATAGATTCAATTGTTTGTTTGTTTTGTAGTGCTTTCGAATATGGGTCAAAGATAAGAGCAGTTAAATGAGTAATTTATATTATGCCTATAATATAATATCTTATTAGAAATATACAATACAACTAATCACGATAGCTATCAGTATTAATTAATTATTTTGTTAGATAGTGAAAATAATTCAATGAAAAAATTAAAAAAAGGAAGACGTTTCTTTGAATTTAAATAATCTTACGAGATATTCACAATCAGTCTAAAATATGACGTTATTTATTTAATTGATATAAAATTAAAATAAATTGTAAATTTTTTAGTCATCATTTCTGATGATTTCCTTTCACCGTATATTTAAGAAGAAAAGACATTTAAATGACAAAATCTAAAATTACCTACATAAGTATTATACGTTGCTAAGGTTCATTTCGAAGTGGTGGTTCTTACAAAAGTACCGTTTGCCGCTATCAAAGTGTGACTTCTCGTCAATAGATGGCAGTCGTTAGTTTTCAATTAGCATGCATAACTTTTACAGTTGTATTCATTACTCACTGGTAACTTTGTAATCAATTATACACAAATGTCCTGCACATTTGGTACTAAAATATTATCATTGTAATACTAAGCCAAATAGTTTACTTAAAATTAATATATTTTTTTTCACATTCATTAACTTACATAAGAGACAGAATTTTCTTAGTCTCATTTTGACTTCAATTTTGGTAACCCGTCATATGCCTCTTAACACGTTATACGCTATGGGTCATCAGTGACCTCATATGAGAGGTATATTTGAAAACGCTTTTTATGCAAAAAATCTTCGTTCTAATATAGATTTATAAATTTCCAATCTATGTATATACTTCTTTTCTAGAATCTTCTTACATTAAGGAAATTCTAGAACCAAGTTTAAGCTGTTGTGTAAATAATCTATAAATAAATATTCTCCAGTCATAAGCATATATAATCATGCCTCACTTTTCAAAATGTTGGCAACACTGTATAGAAACCACAACACACACCTACTATTAGAACGCTATATTCTAACTGAACACGTAATAAAATCAATAAGCACACATCGTTTTGTAACTTCTGTGTGAACAGTACGATATTATTTAATATGTAGTAGTTTTAATCGTACTTGGAAAGTTTATTTAATAATAATAAAAAAGGGGGCCAATAAGGGGTCATCCATAAAGTAGGTCACACTAATTTCGTGACTTTTTGACCCCTCTCCCGTCCTTGTCACAGTTGGTCACATTTGTGAGACCTCCTCCTGTTGTTGAAATTTTGATGTTGATGCAAAATATGTGACGTCATAGAGATATCAACAACGGGTTCCATTTTTTTACATTCATTTGTGTAGAAATGAATTTAGCATTTTAACACTTAGATTACTACAATTTTGAAATGTGACGTCACTCTTGTCACACTTCGTCGATCCCCTCCCCCCCTCTTAACGTGTGACGTACTTTATGGACGATCCCTAATGAATTTGGCCTTCGACAAAACCTCAGTAATTTGCTAAAGTTTATTTAGACACATTTTCCAAATTGGCCAAGCGGTTGCTGAGATCTGCTAACAAACTGCTGTTTCTCCATGGGAGCTTCGTTCACTCCGCTCGGCTCCAATAATAGAATAATCAATCGCAACCATAATACTATGTGAAACCTCCTACTCCTGAATCTACTCCAGCGAGCTATGAAAAGGGCTCAGTGTTTCTCTTCAAACATTAAACAAAGCGTTATTTGAGAGCTCAAACAACAAGAGAAATGAGATTCATGTGATAATTTGACGGGCTCGTTGGCGAGTTCGGTAGAACACCTGCCGTGCGCATCGATGGGTCATGGGTTCGAATCCCACCGGGAGCACATGCTTATAATTTTCTGTAAGCATGTTTTCCCCACGTCTGGTAACTTCGGGCATTGATCGGGTGGGAGGAATATCTAAATTCCGACCGGTTAACGAACCACCGTTCATAGATGGAAAAGCCGTGAAGTGCATATTGCGCGTTTCGGTTTCAGTCTATGGATTTCCGAATGCTCGAAGTAAAAATTGGGTCGACAGCGCATCATTGACTGATGTTCTGTGGCTGGGGACCTACCAATAATAGAATAATCAATCGCAACCATAATACTATGTGAAACCTCCTACTCCTGAATCTACTCCAGCGAGCTATGGAAAGGGCTCGGTGTTTCTCTGCGCGATCGAATCATAAATGAGGATATCCGTAGTAGAACCTTTACCGAAATAGCCCTGCGAATGAGCAAACTGAAGTGGCAATGGGCTAGGCATATAGCTCGCAGAACCGATGGCCGTTGGGGCAAAATGGTTCTCGAATGGGACCACGACTCGGACGACGAAGCGTAAGACAGCCTCACACAAGATGGACAGACGACCTGAGGAAGGTGGCAGGGAGGGGCAGGACTTAAGTAATCGGCCGTACTGGATATATTTGGGGGAGACCTATGTTCAGCAGTGGACTGAAACTCCTGAATATGTGGGTAAGAGTTTCCAGATTAGGGCTTTGCCCACAGACTCTGTCGACTCATCTGTAGAGGCTAATGCAAGTAATGACAGAAAAAGTTGTCTACAGAGGGGTGAGCACGAACAAGTATCGAAAGAGTATTCGTATCGTCGAACTGTCATTTGTATGCAAACGATTTTTCGTACAACTGACAGTTTGACGATTCGAATACTTTGTAGATAGTCGTTCGTGCTAGGCCCTCTGTGGACATCCAAGAATTTACGTTCTGCTAATTCAAAGCGAAGTCATATATAGGAATTCTATGTTTAGATGTTTTTTATAAGATATTCATTTAATTATAAATTAAACCTTTCTTAGGTTAGAAGACAAAGTGTTATTTTTTAAAACTGACATTTGAGTCGTGAACAAAAAAAATTTAAAAATTATTAACATGATTTATGTAATTTATAAATTTTATGTATTTTTTTGTGATACATATATTCTTAAACAACGAGTATTTCCCAAAAAACTGTGTGAAAACCAGTAAGCACGGCTTTTTGCATACTGAAGCGTATTTTTATGTTAGGTATCGACAGACGAGCATGATACCTCAACCACAGAACATCAATCAATGATGCGCTGATACTTTTTACTTCGAGAATTCGGAAATCCATAGACTGAAACCGAAGCGAGCAATATGTACTTCACGGTTTTTCCATCTATGAACGGTGGTTATTCCTCGGTCGGAATTTCGATATTCCTCCCACCCGATCAATGTCCAAAGTTACCAGACATGGAGAAAACATGCTTACAGAAAATTATAAACATATCATCCCGGTGGGATTCGAACCCACGACCCATCAATGCGCACGGCAGGTGTTCTACCGAACGCGCCAACGAGCCCGTCGAAAGGTGTAACATCAAAATCGCTAGTAACTTGCAACCCCTCTGGTGTTGCGGATGTGTATGGGGGGTGGTGGTCACTTACCATCACGTGAGACACCTGCCCGTTTGCCCCCTATACTAAAAAAACCTTTAAAGATCTATCAACAAACAAGTGTTGCACTCTTCGATCAACAATTTACACGTTCGCGTTGGTAGTTCATAAACTATAGGTACTAAAAATTAATACCAAAGTCTTTAAAGTCGGTCAAGTGTGATGTATAATATCGATAATATATAAAATATATTTGGGTAATTTATGAAATCATATCGCGACTTCCCTCTTTTCTTTGTTCCCATTGAACAGTGTCATTTTTTCAAAATTTGACGAGAGGCGTGGCTTAAATAATTGAGACACATTTTTAGTGAATTTTGTATGCGACCCGAAGTCTACTCGTATTTAATACTATGTCAATGGTTGCACTGCTATAAATTGCCTAGAAACTAAGGCTTATATAAACATCACAGTATTGATTATTATTATATGTATATTTCGAGCGTCAAAGGTAACAAAATGAACTAGGTTAGCTATTTCTACGAACAGTTATAACCGGCTAGACTTTATATCTTCATCTACACTAATATTAAAAAGGGGAAAGATTTGTATTGCTGTATGTTTGTAATGAATAAACTCAAAAACTACAGGACCTATTTGAAAAACAATTTCACCACTAGAAATCTACATTATCGGCGAGTAATATAGGCTTTTTTGTATATAGTACATCTACATTGCGTTCATATATACTCATATTGTGATTTTATATCTATACTAATATTATAAAGAGGAAATATTTGTTTGTTTGCTACGATTTAACTCAAAAACTACTCGACCGATTTTAAAAATTCTTTCACCTATAGAAAGCTACAATATCGGCGAGTAATATATTTTTTGCGTATAGTACATCAACATTGCACTCGTGTGAAGCCGGGGCGGATCGCTAGTTAAGCGGCAAGTCAAGGACCAGACTACTAGCTACTAGCATAAGTAATAGTTTTAGTAAATACTAGTGGACCCGGCAGACGTTGTTCTGCCACAATTTTGGCTTCGAAATTATATAATTATTCTTAAATTTGAATATGCCCATTTACCCACTATAATTGTCTAATATTTCACTGATTTGCAGTGGACATCTGTTATTTCAAAAAAGCTAAGAATGCATGACGTGAGCTGTCAAGATGGCGGAGTTTCGAATCTAATTTATTTTATAATTAATTTTATGCATATATTTTTTTCCTGATTTTTTCCAATATTTTAATAGCCTAATAAGATATTATTCCCGACATAGAGGAATCCAACAAATAAGATATCGTGAAAATCGGTGCAGGCGTTCTTGAGTTATAAGTGGTGTAACTAACACAACTTTCTTTTAAATAATATATAGATTGTTATGTTTCGTCAATTTATAAGAAATTAAAAACAAAGCCAAAATTAAAATTTCAATAATAGTAGCGATTGCATATAAATATGGAAACTTATGACACGTAATTCCCAATCTTGTTATTAATTATTATTTGCTTCTTACTCGTATAGTCATTATTACGGTCCATTTACACGATGCATTTTTCTTGCCTGTTCAATACAATTAAATTGAAGCAATAAATGACTTGCATGGTGTAAACAACACGTAACATTCTTGTTCTGTCATACAAGTTTTATTTCAATACTTTTCTTGGTGTAATCAGAACATAATAACCGCGTGTAAATAGTTGCTTATAATTCTTAGATGTCAATTATTGCTCTTGTATGTGTAAGAAAATGGCGTCATGTAAATGTGCCTTTACTTTTTATCATTATTTACAGTTATTATGTAGTATTTATGTTAATATTTTGTGTTTATTAATTAATTATTATCGTAAGTATTTCTTTTTAAATTAAAGTAAACATTATGGCATATGTTGCGTGCACCTCTAATTGAAATTGTAGTTTATATAATTATGATATATAAATTATTCAAAATGTAACGAGCGTTGGTCCTAATAAATAAATATAGAAGTAATTAAAGTGGGTCAAAATCGCGCCCAAAGAAGTCGGTTACAAACATACAAATACACAAACAAACATACATACAGGTGAAGCTAATATAAAGCATGTAAAAAATGTTAGTGCACCAACCAATTAACTTGGCCTAGCAATCTCCACGAAAGAAGAAATTACTGATAATAATAAGGCCGCCATTAGCACAAACTTTTTTTTTTTTGTGTTTTTAATTATTTTTGGTGTGCCATTTTATTTCCATTACTTCATAAATTTTAATATTTCATGTCTGTTTAGTCTGTCCGGCCGGTCAATATTCTATACTAATATTATAAAGAGGAAATATTTGTATTATTCAATTTTTGTATGTTATGAATAAACTCAAAAACTAATGGACCGATTTTAAAAATTCTTTGACCAATAGAAAGCTACATTATCGGGGCGCTATGCTAGTATTGTATAAATTTATTATTGCATATGATTAAACATACTTGTCATTATTTTTCGTAAAGACAAATGCCCAGACAAAGAAATTATATCGAAATCGTATAACATTCGGTTTACATATGACGCAAGAACGAAACATTGTCTTCTATTGTATCACATATGATGCAAGGACAGTCAACGTGTTAATATTCACTAACCTAAAAGAGAGAATTTCCTTAGCTTGATAAAAAAATATGCATACCAGCAACAGTTACATTGAACTGCCGGCATAGCATGACCGCCACGAGATATCTTGCGGACGAGAGAAGACATACTAAGATGTAAGATATCGCGATATATTATATCTCGACATCGACAATTTTGATAGAAAAGATATCTCGAACGACAAATATATCTATTTTTGATATTAAAAGTCGAGTTTTAAGTGTAATTGTCATGTTAGACCCGGAAGAAATAAAGACATAATCGATTAAAACACGAGAAAACGGTCGACTAAATTTTGTCGCGGTTGTCATGCTAGGCAGGCTGTTCAGGGTACCGACATCTCTTCCTTACCTAAGCAATATTGTCCTTGAAAGAACGAGAAGAATGTATGTCTGTTTCGTTTCCTCGTCAAGTAAGGTGACAATAAATGCTACTGCTATAAGAGATCGTAGTATGATCTATCCTGCTTGTAGTACTGGGGTACAATTAACTTAAAAATATTTATGAATAATATAGGGTTTTTAAGTTAGATGTAAATTACTTATTAGCCATTATTAATGATTATTGTTGGTTATATTTTATGTTAGATATCGACAGACGAGTATGAGGTTCACTTGATGATAGGTGATACCTTATGATTATGATGCACTGTCGACCTACTTTTTACTTCGAACATTCGGTAATAGCATAAAAATTCTAAAACATGTATTGTAAAACTTTATATAGGTACAATATATAAAAAAAATATACCTAGGGTTTACTTTAAATTCATTTCGATTATGAACTTAAATCGTAGGTATAATAAGAAAACTCAGACTGAGCCAGTGTTGCTAATCTGAGAAACGACCCCCTAGCACCATCTCGAAATCAACTTTGTCAACGCTTATCGATTTTAAAGGGCTCAGGTAAAATCTTGAACCATTCGAAACCCAAACCCCATTTACTCAAGCCTCAATCTATTATAGAGAATTGACATAACGTCTTTGTATAAAAACATTGATAAAACTCTAACAAAAAACAAATAAGAACAGCGTCTTCAAATACAGAAATTAGGTGAAAACAAACATGCTACTTCTTAAAACTAACTAGCAATACGCCCCGGCTTCGCACGGGTCAATGTAGATGTACTATAAACAAAAATAATATTACTCGCTGATAATGCAGCTTTCTATTGGTTTTTAAAATCGGTTCAGCAGTTTTTGAGTTTATTCGTTACAAACATACACAAATACAAATATTTCCTCTTTATAATATTAGTGTTCATAGATTGGGGGCAAACAATTCATTTGTTGGTAATCACTGACGCTGGTAAAAAGAGGGCTTGCACCTTCAAATGTTTTAAGTTTTTACACATCTATACTAATATTATAAAGAGGAAAGATTTGGTTGTTTGTTTATTACAATTTAACTCAAAAACTACTCGACCGATTTTTTTTTTTTGTGAATAGTACATCTACACTGCACCCGTGCGAAGCCGGGGCGGTTCGCTAGTAGAGTAATAATTATAACTTGTAGTATCATTTACCTGATGTAGTAGTACTGGCTGGAGTAGTTACTGATATAGTGTTTGTCGAAGTATTTTCAGGCGTGCTAGCATTCGTCATTTCAACAATCCTGTCCACCGCGATTCTATTTCCGGGCAGAATACCGGAAGTTTCATCTGGCTGGCTCTCTTCCACCTCGGTATCCTCCCGTCTCGGACTCAACGTCTGACTCAAATCATTGGCCACAATCACATTCACTGTCGTCAACGACTCCATATCAGAATTTTCACCTTGAACGTGTGAATTGTCGATATAAACCGCCGCAGAACGCGCCCCCAGCGTTTCCATAACGCTCTCAGCCAACGAACGAGTCGATAACTCGTCCATGTCTATATCCTGCTTTATATCTATGATGATCTGGTGACGTTTTCCGCTTCCGGAAGCCGTCTGAACTTGATGCACACTGACCTGAGCGTCAGCGTTCGGCTGCGAGACATGTTGTTGTATAACATGAGTCAACTGCCCCTCTAGGTTATTATTCCCCGCCATTTTCACATTCAGTCTTTTAGATACTAGATTATACCGATAAACTAATGAACACAAGTACTACCGTTCGTATTTTGGTCACTGCAGTGCGCGCAGTTGCAACGTAACTAGGTCAGGGGTCAATAGCCTCCTAATTTTTTAGATATAGATTTGTGCGTGGCTTGGTTTGTATGGCAGTGATTGTTTCTTCAGGCACTGTGTGTCACATATTAGCGCGTAGAGCGCGCTTTGTTTTGTTCTAGGGACACATTGACACAGTGTCCTATATTTAGGAACGAGGTCCGCAGACGCGGCGGCCGCTCGTTCTTAGCCACTGTGAGGCCTACGAGCCGTAGCGCTACGCCGCGCAGCGCACTACGAACGTAGAGGGCTTCCGTGTATTGATCTCGCGATATTTCCGGCGGCGGCGTAGACGTCTACGCGGAATTTTGAAAAAAGAACTTTTTGTGTAAACGCGATTTAAGTTTAGAAGATAGCATTAAGCATACTGTTTAACTCAATGTTTAATTTTATGTTTGAAATATTAATTATAAACGGAATTTGTTATTATCGTGTATTTTTTGTTAAGAATGTATAAAGTTTGAAGATTTGTAGTTTCTTCTTTGGAGTTTAAATAGTATTTATTCCATTAAAAATATATACTTAAACAGATAAAGAAGACATAATATTAGAAGACGTTATATTATATAAAGATCACTCGAAATATTAGGTTTTAAACAGAATTATATTAAGTTCAATCACTTTCAAGAATTAGCGTTCGTTATATACACTATAAAGCACATATTGTCATCACTACAACAGTTCCAAGTTATCCTCGGATACATCTTCACAATCTTACCTCCCTTATAGCTGACATTATTCGCGTACACGTGCCTACGCATGCGCGACGTCGCCACATCTCCCCTCTCTATCTGTCCCGGTTAAGGCGTCTCTTTCAAACGGCTTCGATCGTTCGGCAATGACGAAAAAGCATATAATCAAATTTATGTAGGGTCCTAGCGTATTATCTAAGTACTGAGCGCAGAAAAAGTGGCCTTGATCTACTTCGATGAAAATATTTTTGTATTAAATTTTCAGTTAGTGAGATGTTGATATGTTTTGTTTCATACAAACTATATAATTATATATAATATTTGGTATATTTTATTTACTAACGCAACGCTCTTATGATATCCATAAATCTCTAGGGTAAGTTTATAATTTCAATTTCACCTACCTTTGTCTAAGTGTTCAACGTTTTATATTAATAAGGTTTATCAGTAGTTGGTCAGTGTATATATCTGTTAGATCGCTATTAATTCGTGAGGAAAAGAAAATATGCATATATTTTGTTTATGTAAAACGAATGTATCATCTGAGATGCCATAATTCTAACATATATCACGCTTCTATATTCGCTCAAGAAATAAACAATAAACACACCTATTTGCCACTGTCTTTTTTTAACATATAACCATTCTAAGTATAAAAAAAAATTGTCACGACTGTCCCGATTGTCCCGTTCCAGCATGCGTGTTCATCAAATGTGACAACTGTCTGAATTGGAACTTCACAGCATCACATTATAAGTTAAAAACCATTCAAAGTATCAAAAGATTTGTCCCGACTGTCCCGATTGTCCTGATTGTCAGATTGAAAGGTGACAGCTGTCTGAATAAGAACTTCACAAAGCACCCTAACGCCATCTATTACGATACGTCTAAGAAGTAATAAAATACTACTAATTTATTACTTCTTAGACGTATCGTTTAAAGTTTGAAACTAATTCTTCTTTACAAACGAAATATTAGCACCAATTTTTCTGCCGACCCTCCGGCGGCTTCATTACGTAACTATGGTCTGACTCCCCAAATTCAAAACAAGGAAGCCTGAAGTAAACATTGTCGTCTACCTTTTTATTAAATATATTTTATTGATATACAGGTTAATATTCATAAATCGATACATAGTTTAAATACTAGAATCTATATATAGAATCGTTTTAATCGATATTTTAAGGTTTATCTGACTAAGGTAACTTTTTATATAAAAGTATATCCTATAAGTGTAATATAATATGTTATATTGTCTTTTATTAACGCGAGTATCATACATTTAAATAAAATACTGTATACCGGATTAAAACGCGATTTATTATTTAAATTATTTATCCCGACGTTTCGGATGCTTTTCAGCAACCGTGGTCGCGGGAGGTTATAAATAATTTGAATAATAAATCGCGTTTTAATCCGGTATACAGTATTTTAATTAAATGTAATATATGTTTTTCTTTACTTAGCCTATTTTCGATATGATAACATCATAAAAGAGAGAGAGATTGCGGCTTTAACAGCGTGCTCTGTCTAAACGGTTAACTCTACGTGACGGTAATGTATACGTACTACAATTATTAGTAACTAGTTCTATTAAAACCTCTACGAAATTCTACTTCTACATAAATCTATACTAATACTAATATAAATATTTATATAAAAATAAAGAGGAAAGATTTGTATTTTTGTATGTTATGATAAACTCAAAAACTACTGGACCAATTTTAAAAATTATTTCACCAATAGAAAGCTCCATTATCAGCGAGTAATATAGGCTTTTTTGTATAGTGCATCTACATTTCACCCGTGTGAAGCCGGGGCGAGTTGCTAGTATCAAATAAAAATCAATATTAGTATGTTTGTCCTCTGTGCCCACAGGGAAACTATTAATCCGATTATGATAAGATTTTGGTGAGTTATTCTGTATACACTTAAAGGTTTTTGAAAAAAAAAAAAACACTTTTGCTTCACGGTGCATTGCAACGCATGCCGAGTACTACAGCTAGTATTCAATATTAAATCCACTATGAATTAGGAGTGAGGCGTATTTATAGTTACAGATATAAATCACAGGTATTCAGAGATAACAGATAACAGTTGTTCCTGCGGTTTTGATATATCTGATATTGAAAATATCATGTAATACTAAATAACAACAACAAGCTGTTTCAAAACAACAGTGATTGTTACCTATCTCACTTAAACATCTATGATTGTCAAGTGCTGTAACGAGATGCACCTAGCATTTATTATCCAACGAAGTACAATTGGACATGTTACAGGAAGGAAATCATGTTGAAAAGTCACTCCTAAATTGTATCGTATTATCTGTAATTCCTTTAGTATCTAAATAACAGACTGTTATTTAATAACAGATATTTACTTCTGTTATTACTGAGTAACAGTAACAGATATTATGTTTGACCTGTTATCACCCATGTCTTCTATAAATATTTTAAAATGGGCAAGAGTAACAGAGCACGATAACTTTTATACATTGAGTGGGAAAGAGACGCATGTACGATATTCCATTGAACACTTTTATAATCTACATTCGGAATTTTGATATTCCTCCCACCCCCCACAGACATGCTTACAGAAAATTATAAACATGTTGTCCCGGTGGGATTTGAACACATGACCCATCGATGCGAACTGTAGGTGTTCTACCGAACGCGCCAACGAGCCCGTCAAACAAAATAATTCCTTCGAACACTCCCCGCGATAAAAATAATAGAATTGTGGTCGCACTTCTCCGAAATGTCTCGACCGATTTTTTTAGACATTTGTATGTATATTTAGTAGGTATGAGCATAGGTCGTAAAGTATATTTCATACCGTTAGGTAATTAGGGTGTCCCTAAAATACTCCCTTTTTTTTTTTCATAAACTTAATTTGGTCTTATTTCCTTCATTAGTATAACCGTGCGAAGCCGGGTAATGCAGCTAGTTTTTGTATAAAGTCCATAATTGGCAATACTATATTGATATATTTCGTAAGCACTTCATGTAATATATTACAAGTTAATAAATACTGTAATCTCTTACACATACAGTATAAATTATCATCAAAAAGTTCATATAATATTAAAAATATTTTTATCATTATAAAAATAACACTATGACTAAAAAATAAATCCATAGAAAAGTAACAATTATCTGTTAAAAGGAGAAAAGGGGTGGTTGCAGAACTCCTCGCTTCGGGCTCAAATTTCAGCTGCAAATACCAATAGGGTTGCCACAGTAATAAAACCGACATTAAAAGCACTTTTTTTTATTACTGGCAAGTAAATTGGCGTTGAATTAAATCTAGGGACGATACGTCACATATATTTTTTAAACTTAATAGGCAGTTGTTTGATGGCGCGGTGGTCACCATACCAACATAACCTAACCTAGGTGGTAGTCCTTTTTAGATGGCGTTGTAAAAAAGACGAATTAGTTTATTAGAAGCTATGTCATTTTCCCGTTGCTATTAGAAGTTTGATCACGTGGCCAATAAATAATTTAGTAGCTTGACTTATAATTTCCCAAAAAAAGTAGGTCGACAGCTTATCAGTGACTGATGTTCTGTGGCTATTTTTCACATCAAGTAATATTAAATCCATAGGCTGAAACATAATCTTAGCGACAAAATTTTGTCGACCGTTTTCTCGTGTTTTAATCGATTATCGCTCTATTTCTTTCGGGTCTAACATGATAATTACACTTAAAACTCGACTTTTAATATCAAAAATAGATATATTTGTCGATCGAGATATCTTTTCTATCAAAATTGTCGATGTCGACATAAATATATCGAGATATCTTACATCTTAGTTTGTCTTCTCTCGTCCGCGACATATCTCGTGGCGGTCATTCTAGGCGGGCAGACGTCGAGAATTTTTTTTTCACATAATAATAATAAATAATAATACATCAAATATGAAATCGTTAATTGGCAACCCTAACTCAGAAGGGATGAAATTATATAGAATCGGAAGGCTCCCATGAGTCACGGGGGAATAAAACAAAGAGGAATTATAATGAAATCCTGTTGCTATGCAACCGTGCACAGGGTGGCATGGTTCGACATAGGCCTTTAGATGACAACATATCGGCGAAGCAACAGATTGTTATACATATTAGAAAAATATGGTCCCAATCCAAATATTTTTTTTCCATTTTTTATTAAGATGCGTTTACCCGTTCACCTCTCACAAATGAAAAGTGTATTTGTACCTTCTTCACTTAGTAAAAATTATACTCTAAATAGTTTTGTGTATATAAATAATTTCTTAAGATTTTGCGTAAAAAAATTCATAAGGAACTTTTTAAATAGCCTCTGTGTCTATCAATATCTATGATGTTGTATATATATAATGTTTAACATAAATACTATCATGAGCTCTTTTCCCATCTCTCTTGTCTTTACTAATTGGCATTTTTTAATGGTTTTTGTAACCCATACTTTTTTGGGTGTAGGAAGACCTACACAGGTCTAAGTAAAATAAGTGTTACTGAAATTATGTTTAGTAAAATTACTGTTTGTGCCACAATGTAAACATAATCTATCTAGATGTCTTAAAAGCGAGAGGAAATAGGCTCCTCCTAAGTATGCATGCTCCCAATTAGACCGTATCTGCGCTCACCATCAGGCAGGATTGCGGCTGTGAAAAAACTGTGAAGTGCATATCGTGCGTTTCGGTTTCAGTCTATGGATTTCCGAATGCTCGAAATAAAAATCTGTATCACCTACCATCAAGTAAACCTCATGCTCGTCTGTTGATATCTAACATAAAAAAATAAGTATGACATTTATTGTGTATTTAATTTGGAGTTAGGTTAGTATTAATTATGTTTATACTTCATATTGCATATAAAAAAAAAATTGTGTGTGTGTACCAGAGTACACAGGTAAGAAGTGAAACTTCTTTACGACATATCATTTTTGTACTATTTGCAACTTCACGAAAATGGGGTAGATAAGCCTTAAGAAAAAAAGATTTTATCACTTTCAAATTAATATATTGTTATTCTTATTTCAAACCAAACTTCAAAACTAATATATTGTTGTTATTATTATAATATATTACATTATATTCTTTACGTCACTATTCTAAACTTTGATAAAAAAAGCAACCGCGCGTAACCGAAAAACGTGACGATACAAAATTTCACTTCAATAAAATACATAACCCATTATTTGGGCTCTACTAATTTGTAAACAAATGTTTTAATAAGTTACTATGTAAAGCCCAATTTGACATTTAGTGACTTTTAACTTCAATGTCATTCCGAGCGACACTAGGTCACATTGTCGGACATTTTCTTTTCATTATACTTAGTATGCCTACGTGTGGTACTGTTAGGGCCTGCATATCTAGGTGTGGGTAGAATACGCTATGCGACGCTTGCCAAGGTCATTTGGTACTGGCTTTAAGCTTCCGGTTGTTAGGGCTGCTTTGATACGCAGTTTTATAAAAGTAAAATATGCTCGCTCGGGTGCAGTGTAGATGTACTATACACAAAAAATGAAAAATTATTAAAATCGGTGCTGTAGTTTTTGGGTTAAATCGTAACAAACAAACAAATCTTTCCTCTTTATAATATTAGTATAGATACATTTACCACTAAAAACATAAATACTGCCTTAAATTCTCGAGAGCTACATAATATTTGTATGAAAAAAAATAAACGCTATATTATGATCATTTTATTTCATTTGTCTCAATTCTGTCCAAAAAGCATTCGAAAGCATTGAGATTCGACAGTGAATTTTTTTTAAATATTTACCGCCTAAGCACAAGAAACAGATGCAATCTAGCCTAATAAGGCTTAGGTTTTATATTTATGTCCTAAACTAACTAAATAATATATTTCATTATAAGATAGTGAAATTATGGAAAAACTCATTAGAAATCCATTGGAAAAGATAAAGTACTACTTATAAATATTAAATGTATTGGTGTACAAAACAAAATATTTTTACCGCATTTGATTGATTTGATTAAAAATTCCTAGAACGTGAGTCAAATTGCCTTGCCGTTTTACTGTGTAATAGAATCCTATACAAGGAATCTATAAAACATAACGCTATTTAAGAATTACTCTTAGTTACTGTACATAAACCAAAAAACGTTATTTCAAAACGTTTCTTGAATTAAAACTAAAAATTAAAGCTATTACAATCCAAGCACGCGTCTAGTGAAACGTGACGACGCCATCTTTTATCCGATAGCGGTACTAAATTGCAAATTTAAAAGTAAAACCAACTTTGAGTCACGTGCGCTTGCTAACGGGAGATCGCCGAATTTTGCGTTCGTTGAACCTCTGACTGCGTTCCGTTGCGCAATACAAGGCACATTCATGAGATTACGGTACTTTGACGTAGGATGCAATTTATAAAAAAATGTCTATGGTAAGTTCGGATTTTAGGAGAAAATGTTTTTGAAAAAAAAATTTGCCAGCAATATTTTCTTATTTAAGGAAACCAGTAGCCAATATTACATATTATTAACGTAACAAAATAAAGCTAATGTATGGTTTTCACTGATCATATTCTGGAATATTTAAAAAAAAATTAAAAACGCTAAAAATTTAAATAACAAATAAAACGTATCAGTAAATATTAGTAAAAAAACTAAGTATTAATGGTCAACTTCATTATGCATATAAATAGCACAATTCTTTGTAACAAAATTTACTTTTCTTTTTCACGTAGATATCAGAATACAGGCAAGTCTTGCCTAAGATTTCATATACCATACTACTCAGGTTGTGTAAATCTTTCCCAAGATTTCATATACCATACTACTCAGGTCGTATAAATCTTTCCAAAGATTTCATATACCATACTACTCAGGTCGTATAAATTTTACCAAAGATTTCATGTACCATACTACTCAGGTCGTGTAAATCTTTCCCAAGATTGCATATACCATACTACTCAGGTTGTATAAATCTTTCCCAAGATTTCATATACCATAACTACTCAGGTCGTATAAATCTTTCCAAAGATTTCATATACCATACTACTCAGGTCGTATAAATCTGTCCAAAGATTTCATATACCATACTACTTAGGTTGTGTAAATCTTTCCCAAGATTTCATTTACCATACTACTCAGGTCGTATAAATCTTTCCAAAGATTTCATATACCATACTACTCAGGTCGTCAAAATATTTCCAAAGATTGCATATACCATACTACTCAGGTCGTATAAATCTTTCCCAAAATTTCATGTCCCATACTACTCAGGTCATGTAAATCTTTCCCAAGATTTCATATACCATACTACTCAGGTTGTGTAAATCTTTCCCAAGATTTCATATTCCATACTACTTAGGTTGTGTAAATCATTTCAAAGATTTCATATACCATACTACTCAGGTCGTGTAAATCTTTCCAAAGATTTCACGTACCATACTACTCAGGTTGAGTAAATCTAAATATTTAGTCAGTGCGTGTAATTCTTTCTGACGATGTTTAAAACCTAAGCCATATCCTCGACCCAGGCTTGAAAGCGAATCTTACTGAAGGTCAATGAGGTTACAATAAAAGTAGGTTTCAGTCATGGTAAATAGGTCGAAAACACACAGCCAGAGTTATGAATGAAAGCCGAAATATTTCTTGTATTGCTTTCAGGTGAATTCAGTATGTATTCAATGTTGTTATTTTAGTCTATGGTAAAATATTTTGTGGTTAATTTATTTTTGAATCATGTACATAGTACGTGTACGTAAATGATAAATTATTTTTGATAAATATTTATTATAGAGCACTGAAAATTGAAAAATTTTAAAAGATATCAGCGAAAAAAACACCCGTTTTTTCGGAGAAACAGAAATTAATTTCACCTCTTAATTATTCATGTCCAATGCTTATTTTCTCCCTAAGATAAGCCGGGCTTTTAGGCTTTAGAAAAAAAAAGTGTTAGCATCGTCTTCAATTCGCGGTATAAGAACCAGATGAACGTATCTACAAAAATCCTAAAAATAGTTTCTTTTCATATTATGTAACTAAATAATTTTTAATCCTTTAATTATACAAATATACCGATTTAAATAATTTATTTATCAATTGTATACTATCTGTATTAAAAAGCTAGTAAAATTTTAAGTGGCGGATTGTCACAGTATTTCTTAAGTCTCCTGTAAAATTGAGAAAATGTAGATACGTCCATCTTACACCGCGAAAGAGACAAAAAATGTGAAATTATTTAAAACACGATTCCCACGTTAAATATAAATAAAACATGGCAGCATTATTGTATAAGCATAACGGCAAAGAGTGTAGTTAAAAAATCTGGTCTCGGACCGGTTGGGGGCAATGAACTTTTTCGACGGTCTTGGCGTTTTTTTTAATTGATTGAGTTGTTACTATTGATAGATATGTTAAAATAGATGAATGAGATATTAACTTATCTTCCGTTACGAACAATATTGTTTCTATAAAGGATATGATGATTAATCTATATATATAAAAGAGATTTCCACCTACATAGTCACTCATCACGATATCTCTGGAACCATAAGGCGTAGCTTGAAATATGGTAGGAATATTCCTTTCGCCGAGTAGAGGTCAGCTAAGAACGGATTTTACGAAATTCAACCCACAAGGGGGTTGCGGGGGCAATTGCTAGTTTATAATATATGCCTATACAATTTATTTATATATTTTTTTATGTTAGATATCGACAGACGAGCATGAGGTTCACTTGATGGAAGGTAATACCTCAGCCACAGAACATCAGTCAATGATGCGCTGTCGACCTACTTTTTACTTCGAGCATTCGGAATTTCGGAAATCCATAGACTGAAACCGAAACGCGCAATGTGCACGCTTCACGGTTTTTCCATCTATGAACGGTGGTTCGTTACCCGGTCGGAATTTCGATATTCCTTCCACCGAATCAATGCCCGAAGATACCAGACGTGGGGAAAACATGCTTACAGAATAAACATGTCATCCCGGTGGGATTCGCACCCACGACCCATCGATGCGAACGCGCAGGTGTTCTACCGAACGCGCCAACGAGCCCGTCTAATAATTGCAGATCTCATAAGGTAGTATTCAAAAGGCAGAACATACATTTTAAAATTATCATAGAGGTAACGCATTTGAATACGCGAATTACAATATATTGTGATATTGATAATTGTTATTTGTAACAAAAAACAAATAAAATACTTTATATTATGTATCCCGACGTTTCGGATGCGAGGTATCAACGTTGATTGGAACCGAAATGCCCATTCTTTTGACGGTTTTTCTATCGATGGTAAGCGGTTCGTTATCCGGTCAGATATTTTTTATCCTACCACCTGTTCAATACTCGACGTACCAGATATATAGAAAAAATATTATAAATACTGATAAAGGTATTAGACCCGGCGGGACTGAAACCCGCGACCACCGCCTCAACGACCTTATAATATGTAAATAAGTTTTTTTAATAGTTGTTTTTTCTTTACATAAGAAACTCTTTAATTACAAATTTATTTGTTTCTTGTTAGTTAATATTGTATTTTATTAACGCGAGTATCACACATTTAAATAAAATACTGTATACCGGATTAAAACGCGATTTATTATTTATATTGTTTAAATTATTTATCCCGACGTTTCGGATGCTTTACAGCAACCGTGGTCGCGGGAGACTGAAAGATGACAGTTGTCTGATATATGAACACACACACATATACATATATGTATATGTATGTACATCTATGAACGTCAATATATTATTGACGTTCATAGATGTACATTGTGTTACCTAAATTAATAGATTATTTTTGAATTTAATTGAATTAAATATGGCAACTTTGTGACATTTCAAATATCAGACAACTGTCATCTTTCTGTCTTCCCGCGACCACGGTTGCTGTAAAGCATCCGAAACGTCGGGATAAATAATTTAAACAATATAAATAATAAATCGCGTTTTAATCCGGTATACAGTATTTTATTTTAATTCTTGTTAGTTATTTTATTTGACATTTTTAATTAAAACAAACAAAAACAAATCACGCTACAATTTCGTTCATGGAAATTAAACATTTCAGTCCAAATGTTTATATTACAGCTTAGTCTAGACTTTATCTGATATCGTAACATGAACAAGCTCGGCGTGTTGATAGAACACCTCACTTGCGTTCTGATGAGATACGGGTTCGAATCCCGCTACGATGACGTTTTTTTATGTTAGATAACGACAGGTGAGCATGAGGTAGGTGATAGCCACAGAACATCAGTCGTTGCGCGTTTTAGTTTCAGTCTATGGATTTCCGAACGATACTTCGATAAAAAAATTGGTCGACAGCGCATCATTGACTGATGTTCTGTAGGTGGGATATCACCTACTATCAAGTGAACCTCATGTTCATAGAGACGAACATTCATTCATTAACATAAAAGAATGAACTTATGATTTAAAATAATAATAACGAAATGATGAATGCAGAGATTAAAAAAGCTTTGTATGTGAATAGAAATATCATAAATCGTCCTCTTCGTGAATATAAAAAGCCTCCCCAGATTGCTATTTTAAAGAAAATTATTTTCTTCAAAGAACTTCAAAGTCAAAAAATCATTGAAGCATTCGTTTTTTTTTATTCAGGACCGACCTTGAAGTCTTCATAATAAGTATTATGACTGAAATGCAAATAGATTAAATATATTCACTGTTGATTTGTTATCGTAAATAATTTCAATTTAAAACAATCGTAATTCGGAACGTAGAGGCCAAAGTTTTTTCAGCCAAAGTTCTACTTAGATTTTGAAACAAGAACATTCAAGAAAGTGCAATAAAACCTCTTTTTATTATGTTATTATTTTATAGGTTATGTATATTTTTTATTAGGTTATGTTTTGTTTTGCAAGAGTCAGTTTGCTAGAACCAACCATTTCATTCAGTTCAAGCCTATTCTGGATTCACTGCCGCGAGCACAGACTACAGAATCAGAAACAAAAGGTCAAAGTCTCATACAAATAATGTATATACACCTGTCATATAAGTTTTTACGAGTTGTCTCACGGATTGCGACCGAATAACGGGCCTCGCGCAGTTACACACTATGTGGGTGAACCTAACTGTGCACCGTTAGCTACGTCACACGATAGTGATGTGCCGCGCATATCGATATTACGCAATTATCGTAACAGGATATCTTGTAGTATGGATCACGTTGTTGTATGTCCTACTTATGGGTGTCGGACTTGAAACACCTTTTTAGATTCCCGTAATATTTAGGTAGGAATCGCTTATTTAAAATGTAATTATTTACTGAATATTAAGAACGCTTTTGTTATTCAAATAGATTATGCCATGCTTCAACTTAATAATAAATAATTAGTTTATTTTCTCTCAGATAAAAAGTGTAGAAAATATGTTGCCGTCCCTTGCATCTTGAGTCCGCATTCCATTTTCCAAAAAGCACAAGAACAACTTATTTAATGTTACTTTATATTTCCTTTTTGAATTTATACTTCTTTAGGCGCGTTATGAAAAAATGATGAGAGTGAAATTTTAAGATGCGCGCGCATCTGTGACACAAAATTAACATGATGAAGTTGGCTACAGATGACCTGCGCGCGCACGATGTCCCAAAAAAACGACATGATGAAGTTGGCTACAGAATAGAATTTGATTGATTTTAACATTTTGCTTCGATATTTACTGCAGTTTTGTTTTTTAAAACTTTTCTTCAGACGCCAAAGAAGTTTAACTTCTAACGCGTATACATAAGTACACACATACCTTTTTTGTATATATTTTGATTTAAAAATGTGCTTTTGTGCGCAATATATTTTCTTTCTTTCAATCGAACAGTTCCACTTCTTCTTTCGAAAAAAGTGAATGCATACAGTATTGCTATACCGTACATTGAAGCTTGGTTTCGTTAAAAATGATAGACGAGGTTCAAAACTGGTGTCAACAATAATAATATAAAAAGTTCTGTATTTAAAACATTATTTTCCAAGTAACAATGAAAATTTCTGGTACATTTACTAATTACTACTTAAACAGTCTATGTGTGCCAAAATTTTCCCAAATAACATAATGATTTGTTACATTTACTAATTACTATTTAAACTGTATATGTCAAAATTACCAATGACAAAGTATTTATTGTAAGAATCAATTTACCACTCCGTCCAACCCCGCGAGCGGTCTGAGGTCGATGTATTTTTTGGATACTTTTGCGGCCTCGGACGTTTGAGTGGATAAACCATCGACATCAAAACCTCACTAGAGAGTACCGCAATGCTACGTCACGAAGAAAGGGATTGCCTGAACGGTACAGGGCGCTAAACTATCGCTTTTTCGCAGATATCACGAACCACGGTACTGTTATCGCTTGTATCCTTGTATGAAAAGCACAAACAAACATCTATTACTAATATTATAAAGAGGAAAGATTTATTTGTTTGTTACGATTTAACCCAAAAACTACTAGACCGATTTTAAAAATGCTTTCACTTTTTTTTTCACCAATAGAAAGTTTCAGTTTCAGCGAGTAACATAGCTTTTTTTTGTTTATAGTACATCTGGGTACATTGCACCCGTGCGAAGTCGGGGAGTGTTACTAGTCGATAATATATATAGTAAGGCCTTTATAACTTGTATAATAAACATGAATATTACATTAATGTTCTTAATAAATATTAGTCTTGTCGTGATAATTTGTAGTTTACACAAAACGCTACATTTTTTAGTAAAGTCTTGGAACTAAGATAACTGAAATATATTCTATTAAAAATATATTTTAAACTTTATAAAATATGAATATAATATATACTTTATATAAATTCGAATAACAATTTTATTTAAAAATAATAGAAAGAAATGTAATTCATTTAGAAAATTTGTTGAATCTTTTTTTTTGGAGCAATAATCACGTAATGAAACTCAGTCCGAAGCAGGGACTGAAACCGGTTAATTTTTATTTTCCAAAATACGTGTCTGACTGAGATACCATGATATTAGTTTTAAAGAGTAATACAGACTAAACTTACCACAGTAATATTTTTCAGTAAATATGAATAAAAACGAAAGAATATTAACAAAAACCTTTATTATACCGGTATAACTCCCATAGTAAATTAACCGGTATTCAGTCCCTGGTCCGAAGACGATAGACGATAATCATAATACCGTAAACATCAGTCAGCAAATACAGCGGCCATAAATCAGACACCACTCATTCTCCATGACAAATTACATAATTTATACGGAAATGTATACGAAATTTATTGCAAAAGTTAAATTACAACGAGCTCGAAAACCGTTGATTCTCAGCAGTTTTTTAATTGCGTGTCATTGACCTTAACGCCGTTAGCTATTTGCGATTCCAAACTCGTAAGTCGTAAATCGTAATTAAAACTATATTTTTCAAATGAATGCTAATATTATTCTTGTATCTGACAATCAAATGTTGTATTATCTAATAAGAATCAAGAAGCTGTCAGGCTTTTTGGGATATTTTTGTTTAAATTAGTGTTGTAGCAGACTCAATGCGTTTGGCTGGGGCCCCAGTTGCATGCGAGAGCGATCCCGTGGGCCCCACAAAGGCGCAATTAACAGTCGAAGGGAGGGGTTTAGTTGGCATACCCCTAGGTCACCTAACTCTCTGGCTAGCAGAGAGTCGCGAATGACTATAACCCCTCGCTCTCCCAGCATTGCGGGAAGGTTTGAAGGCGGGAATAGCTTTGGAAATTATACTTTTTCCTAGCTCGAGCCTTTGTTATATATAAAATTACAGTATTTATTTATTTATTTAGTTTAGTTTTATTTATTTTAGTTCATTTGAGAACTTAAAAATTATATATTTTTTTTATTTTTAAAGTTCTACGATAAAAATAGTTCTGTTGGAGACTATAGAATGCGTTTTAATGACACTTTTCCTAGTTGGAAGGCTATTCTTTACAAAATGACAGTAGGTAGCTCAACTCTCTTGATAATTTAAAAATTATACATTAAACATATAGATATAATGATTCATTTTTTAAAGCTCTTTAATGATTTGTTGTAGCAGACTCAAGGCGTTTTAATAACATTTTTCCTAATTTAAAGACTAATTTCCTAAGAAATCTATGGACTACAGCTATATAAAACAACACAATTTTGTTCATTTGATAAGGTAAACATTATTCCATTTATAATGTATAGATGGAGATTTTCTTACATTATTAATCTCTAATTTATTTTCTATTTTCTAATTTAAGACTTGTTTTTAAAAAATACAGAAATAATATCTTAAAAGTTATTTTATTTATTATTAGCTAAAAGCTGATAATTAATAAAATAATTATCGTTTCTTAACAAAACTTTTATGAATTCATAATAGAAGATATTGAAAAACGTTTATGTTAAACTGTGTTTACCAATATCGATGTATAAAATATAATGTGCATGTGTTACCATATTTGTTTTCGAAAATTGAACGCATGAACTTATGTTTCGTGAAAGAAAGTGACAGAATTTGGAATTGTAATTTCCTATTGGCACATGAAATTCAAATTTCAACACAGCCGAGACAATTTCTTCGTTTCCGTAAACAGACAAGTGCATTGACCTCGACACGAAAATTACAGGGATGATGAATTTTCATTTTAAAATAAATATCTCTTCAATAGTACTAAAAACACAAAATTATTAAACATTAAGTTGTAATTACCTCTTATTGTGCTCGGCATTTTGGCGAAAAATCCTTCGGTAAAGTCAAAAAACGAAAAATCCATTCACAAAATCACTGCTAATGTTATCCGAAATCAGCCATGTCCATAAAAACGAATCATAGATAAGTCAGCACAGCACTGGCACTTTTTAAAAATGGCGGTTTTCGCGCCACTCAGCTGTCAATGTCAAGCCGCGTAAAGGCGGCACACGTCCAAGTGACGTGCAGCTATGGTTGCTAGTGCTTTTTTCGTTCCAGCGCGCGGCCAGCGTACGGAGTAACTGTAATTTTTTTCGTGATTGCATAGTAACGGTGAGGCCGGTTCTTCTGTGGATCTTCTGAATCTAGAATTGATTGGGATTCAATCAATGCGTTAACGTCTGATACGGTTGATACGTGCAGTTACGACCTTTTTTATATGAATGACAGGCAAGCGTCAGTCTCTGCTGGTATGTTGTGATGGGATCTAAGGAGAATTATCACCAGTTATAACGACATATCCTTTTATCGAGTAAGCTTTTCGCTCGTCTGTTGATATCTAACATGGAAAGAAAACGGTTTTTTTTTTTCGTCGCTCATTGTCATTTACCTCAGCCAGAGGATATAAAATAAATAATGCGCTATCTCACTCATTTTTACTTTCGTAAATCCATAGACTGAAACTGAAACGCGCAATATGCACTTTACATTTATTCCATGTATGAACGGTGTTAACCCAATTTGAATCGTTATATTCCTCAAAATTACTAGACAGAAAAAACATATTTTATGGCAATTATAAAAATGTCATCCCGTCGGGATTCGAACCCGCACACACGTGATCACCCGATCACAGTGAATGGTATCTACAGGACCCGGACCCGACAGACGTTGTCCTGTCTTAGATGAATATTGATTTCAATCCTCTTTGACGATATTTGCAGCACGCATTCTGTCAATGTTATGTCAAACGCCATAATATTTAAATAACATCAAAAAAGTTTGAATGATTACATCTTAGATTATTTATATTTAGAAATAATTTTATATGGTGCTTAAGTATTCTTATTTTCCGCGCAGTTTTCTTATTTTTTTTTTCTTTCATAAGAACCTTCTCCTGACAATATATAACAAACACAACAAAAAAGAATTAGCGAAATCGGTCCAGCCGTTCACGCGTGATGCCGTGACCAAGGGAAATAGGGATTCATTTTTATATATAGACTAGTGGCCCCGACAGACGTTGTCCTGTCTACACGTCTTTAATTTGAAAATTTCAAACTTTTTTGTGAATCTAAACCATTCCCAGATCCCCTTGAACACACACAAAAAATTTCATCAAAATCGGTCCAGTCGTTTGAGAGAAGTTCAGTGACATACACACTCACAGAAGAATTATATATATAAAGATTAGTATAGATAAGCAGTTGTTTGAGCACTATCACACCTAATGATAAGTGGTGATGTGGTCGTCCACAACTGTCCAGTGCCTGTTAACTCTAGCTATAAAGAGGTTATGGTTTTAATACTTTATTTTACTCAAAATACTATAATTATCACTTGAAGATTAGTCTCGTTTAAAAATAACGGGATGTCAATTTATTACTGCCATTACATGGACGAGATTTGCAGTATTTTATCCTTTTCATGACATAAAATTCAAATTTTTTTACCCATTCTGACTAAAACTACTCTATTACGGATTTGTGTTTCCGTGATATAAGTGAAGAACAACAGCGGGGTTAGAACGCAAGACGCAAAACGATTCGACTGATCGTCTCGCTTCATTGTGATTGGTGTAGAGATCATTGTGATTGGTGTAGAGACTCTCTACACCAATCACAATGAAGCGAGACGATCAGTCGAATCGTTTTGCGACTTGCGTTCTAACCCCCCTGAATTACCTTGAGAGGCTTCAAAACGCTTAAGAAAATTCGATCATGTTTTAATGTTTCGCAAAAAACTCAAGGCTTCCTATAAGACTTCGGCGAAACCTCCATATTTTACAAATTTTGTATAATGGGGTCGTGGGTTCGAATCCCACCGGGTTTTTTTTATTTATAATTTTCTGTAAGTATGTCTTCCCTACGTCTGGTAACTTCGGGCATTGAACGGATGGGAGTTCCGATCGGGTAACGAACCACCGTTCATAGATGGAAAAACCGTGAAGTGCATATTGGGCGTTTCGGTTTCACTCTATGAATTTCCGAATGCTCCCAGCATTGCACCCATGCGAAACCGGGGCGGGTCGCTAGTTTAAAATATTACGAAAATCTAATTGTATTGCGCGCCTGAAGATTTTTGATGAAGCGACCGTATGCGCTTCCCTTGATCCCTTACAAACGCCTATACAACCAGTCGCCTATTAAAAATTAAACAACTAGGTTAGAATTATCACAGAGCTACTAAGAAAAGAAAATTATAGAATATTGCCTAGGAAATCATTTAAAATATAATAGTTTATAGATTCTCGTGTTATTCGCAACCAATCAAACTTATTACTAGTGATGATGGTATAAAAATATGGCTCACAGAATATCTATATTCTGGTTTACTTCATGAAAATAGGCAATTTTAATAGGATTTTTTACAATATTTCTTTTACGGTTTAGGCAAAGGTTTTCCTGCACGCTTTTCCTGGGAGGATACAATAAGCAGGTAAACTATGTAATTAATCAAAAATACAATTAATTACGTTTGATCATTTAAGCAGTGTCTTAAAACTAATATTCAAGAATACATAATCTATAACACTCTTTAAAACAGAAACACAATCTACACCATTTTTTCACAAACAGAAACCGAAGACCCTTTAAAAAAAATATCTTCCGCACTTCAAATAGAGAAAACTTACATATACATAAAAGTTTATAATATTCTTTGAAAACAGAAAATTTCGAAGACCATTGCCCACTCGTTTAGAAAAAAAAAGTAAATCTTCCGCACTCCGCAGTAAGTTCCCGCGTAAACAAAACACAAGTTGCGCGGTCGTTGATCCCAACGGTACCGCGCAACTTGTCCGACCCAGTGAGGCGGAGGCTGTGACGTCATATTGTAGCTTCAACTGAATGATGAATCGAGTAGTCGTATATACTCCTCCTTGGTTATCCTCGTAACTCGTACTTCATAAAGTACAAATTATTACTAGTATTTAACAAATTTCAATGTTTATTTTCTACCTATTTTTTATATCTTATATTACAATTAATTGTACTTTCTTCACATTTTTAAGTTCTTCACGCTTTATATTATTTACTTAAGTATTCTTAAGAGTTTTGTAAACTTTCTTTGCTATTTTCATATTTTTTTGGTAAGGGAGTTATTGAATTTGGCATAATGTGATATTGAACTGAAATCTGAAAATCATGACCATCTCTCAGCTTATACTGCGAAGTGTTTTCACAAGGGATGGAAGTATATAGGTGGAATTTTATAGTAACATAATTAAAAAAAAACTTTATTAAAATAAAGTAAAAAAAGAAATTGCTTTTTACATGCACTCTGTATAAAAAAAAAGTTGAGATGTTTCTGAAAATGTATTACTCAAACCGAAAATCCTAGTTAGGCCATACTTTGGTATCCGCTTTTACGTATATTTTCTTATTACGTATTGCGATTTTTCTCTAGTTTTGATAATGTCATTAAGTGGAAAAATAACATTCCTAGTTTAAAATAAAAAGATTTGATTTTTATTGTTTTTTATTCATTTACCAATCTATGGTGCAAATATAGCAATTTTACTTGGACATCATAGTCCTACCGTTTTAGCGTTTGACTTTTGAGACCACTATTCTTTTTTTTATCGAGGAACATGCAGTTTACGCACCCGCTGCGTCGGGGTAGTGTGAGGACGCAGGGAGTGTGAGACTCACCCTACCAGTCTGCCTGATATGAGCCCTCTGCTCCAGGCAGCTAGGTCATTGGGAGCTACCACTGGAAGCACCACTAAAACCCCTCATCCCTCAAGCCGCCCACGGGATAGCGATAGCATTCTACCGCGAGCCCCGGCGGTCAGGCCAAACGGCCCCCTCCTCGTCCCGCTTGTGCATCCTTCCCATGCTCAACATGGGAGGAGTCCCCATCACTCGCCGGTCTTGAAGACCGGCCAACCTCCGTGCCGAAGCACCACTGCGACTCCGGCGCCACCTCTACCGCGTGGCACTTCCTCGCGTACACCTCACGCAGAAGGAAGCCATGGAGCCGCTCTCTTCTCGGGCCGTTTTACAGTCCTAGACCAAAGGGAAGGCTCAAACCTTCCGCCGACGCTTTCCGCGACTTTTGAGACCACTGCTCAGCGTAATTTTAAGTGGTATATTGCCTTATATTTTAATAATTTACCTGCCATTGCTGGTAAAATGTAACTGATCATTATATTTGTTTTTTTCAACTCATGTGTGTACCAGGGACGTAGCTAACCCTTGATGGGCCCTGTTACCTGTATCAACATTTGGTGGGAGGGGGGGGTTAGTAGTTACATACATGTCTTTTATTATGGGAAATTACACATTTTTAATTAAACTCAGATAATATTCATCATAACCGTATTTTGAACGAAAGTTGATATTCTTACTACTAATTTGAAAATGCTTTTCAACACCACTACGCCATCTATTGGCGAATATATTTCGACTACTAAATTTGCAAACAATGCTACATAATATTATGATTAATTATTGATAATAATATAATGACACAGATTTATTATTTTCTGAAATAATTCAAAAATAACTGCATTTTATAAGTTATCGATTTAAATACTAACAAAAGGCGAAATGTTCTGTCCTTCACTCATACAGAAACGGTGCATTAACTTATTTTTGTGAATGGTTAATTTTAAAATTAAGTGACATACTTTAAATCCCGCAAATCATTCCAAGTATTCCAATTAAATAAAAGAAAGCTCACAGTTAAAACAAACTGATAATATAATTTCACTACATTTTGTTAAATACGCCACCTAGTTAATGCGAAAAAAACTGTACTAATCAAAATATTCTGGATTTTCATAGCCCCTGAAGCAACTACTGATTGAACAGAAATCTTTTCAGTATAAAAATTATGGCTATGATCGATTATAATATTTTTAAGATGAAAAGTAATCTTGGTTTTATGTGTAAAACGTACTAAAACTTCAATGATTTGTGGCGCTATCTATCGTTGAATAGGGTTAAATTTATATAAGCGACATCTGTTGTCAATGTTATAAAACTTGAAAAATGTAATAAATGTGTTTTCTGTCTGTTTTATAACAATACTCGCTAGATGGAACTAGGAGTTCGAAAAATAGTTTATTCGAATTTCGAGTAAGTATTCACATGTCATGTTTGGCGTGAAATGGCTTGCAGTTAAATTGATTTGTTTACGTTGCTAATTTTCAAGACTTTCCAGTTTTAGCAGTGTTACAGTGTTTTCAATTGAATTATATCGAAGTGGCCCTGTTTACCAGGTATGTAATTTAAGCCAGCTATAGATATTTCATGTTTTCAAATTCAGTCAAAACAATAATTGCATTCAATCCATACGCACATTAATTAGTATAACGGCTAGTAGAATGTAGTACTTGTTTCGTGACTTATAAGGCATGTACCACAAATGATTACAAGACATACATAGGTATGTTGCTATCTACTTATTAATCATTATTACTGTTCTGTATGAACTGTTAAAATGCAATAAATGCACACGCCGGCCTTTTTTATTTATCATATACTTACAAATTGCCTGCATTTATTGTCATTCCTGTCATAAATTTTTAAATACTATTACGTAAATTCATATTATCAATACTATGTACAGTCGAAAACAGTTATTTGTGCTTTCCAAAGGTCCTCCGTCCAATCCTTTAAGGCCCAAGGTCATACGGAATACGAAGTCAAAATATAAGTACCGATATAATATGTATTTTTAAACAGTAGACACCAGACATTAGTAGTTGCAAAGTAGTTTATACTGTATGTATCTATATACAAAATATATCAAATTACCCTATGGTAATTTAGCCGGTTTTCGTCCACTCAGCCTGGCAGTGGAATTGCCAGCTTATGGGCTTAAAATTAATATTTTCTATGGCCCAACTCTAACTAACCGAATTTTTATTGAAAGCTGATATAGTCTTTTTTAGGTTTACATTAAGTAGCTAATAATTATAATTAACGTTTTTTTTTATATAAAATGTTTTAGTGAAAAGTACCGATTTCGTTAATTTTTGTCCAAAAATGTTGGTTTTCGACCTTGTGTAGGCTACTTTCCGTCCACGGTGTATAAAGCATAACCATTGCACACTTCTTATAGGTACATAGATTTGTAATTATCACGGATTAAAACGGGCTCTTGCAGAGAATATAGGTATATATAGGCTATAGGTAAGTCGTATAAAATTCAATTTACCAGAAATGAGTTAATTTTCGTAGTAGGTACCCAACGCGATCTTAGAATTTTGCTGTTATTGTTACTGTGGAGGAAGGTGGCTGAATCACGTCGTATTCAGCATGCATTACTAATTATTAACTTCCATTTTAATATGATATATAAATGAAACTATTGTATAGCTTGTCCAAGTTTAATGCCTCCTTTCGTAATGATAATTGCTATATTTTAAAGTGATGTTCGTTGTCAATTCTTATTCCTCTGATCAACGACTTAACGAAAGAGGTTGATACTGGCGAAGTATTTATTCGCCACATTACCTATATTGTATTTAAACTTTACACTTATTTGCTATAATTGAGCCTGAGAATTGAGAATAGTATTTTTTTCATTTGACAGAAGTAAGGTTAGTGGTTAAATGACAAACTTTTTTAAATTCTTCGTTAATTTGAAAAAATAGATACGCTACGAAAATCATATTATATTTATAAAAATAATAATTTACACAATAAAATAATTTGTATTTCAAATAAAACACACCAAATCAACAAAGGCATAATTTATTACAAAATCAAATGTATCGAATAAAAGATTCACGTTTACCTCGAGATGTCTCATTCGCCATCTCTGTCTCGCGCGGGAGAGCGCATTGTGCCGTCTCGTTCTCACATCTCACTGCCCCTTCTGTGACATCCCCGCAGGCAAAGCTGTGGTTTAGGGTTGAACAAAACGATTATGTTTTTATTATATAAAATTATTTATTTGTGACACAACAAATATAAAGAAATCAATAGTATACATGTTTTTGCACTTTTTTTATTAAAACTTCGTCTTAGTACCGAAGAGTAGAATTGCAGATAGCGAAACGCTTACACACAAATATAAATACCCCAGTAGCATATTGTTGACAAATTCATTAATTTCCTGAATTTATAAAATACCAATGCATAATGGAAACGACGGGTGGCATTATTGAAGGTTTTCCTGTAAGTTTTCCTTTAAAATTTACGTAAATTACAACAAAATAGGATGCTATGCCATGCTATTCAAGGATACCTTTTTTAGTTTTCTGTTATTCAAAGATTTTCATGAAATAAATGATTCGCTCCAGAGATAACCTCTTGGCCCCTATAAACATTTTTTTTATTATATTAGTGAAGATACTTTTTGTCTTTTATTTAAGCGGGTATTTAAATAAAAAACTTGTTTTATCCCAAGGTTTGAGTGTGTTATATCAAAATTAGACAGACATGCCGGTATAAATACAATAAGGGATAAATTGCCTTTAATACATTTAAAGTAAATAAGAGTAAATAAAAAAAACAACTAAAGATATAGTATAACGGCTATTTAAATATTTCTATCTCTTATCTATATGAATAAAAGTCAATGTAAATATGTTTGTCTTCCATAAACTCCTGAACTGTCCATGTCATTATGATGAAACTTTGGTGAGTTGTAGTGTATACGCCCGCGTAGGTTCCTGGTCCAATAAAAGATTTATTTATTTGTTTGTAACTATTTAACTCAAAAACTTCTCGACCGATTTTAAATATTCTTTCACCAAAGGAAGCTACACTATCAGCGAGTAAAATAGGCTTTTTAATATAACATCTCTTCTCTAGTCTATTGTCTATTCTTAAATTAATTAACATAATATAGAGTCCGATTACTGGTTCGGGGCGAAGAACTGGGTGTTTTACTATAGTATATACATACAAGTTTGATATTTCGTTGAATGACATCCTAAAAATGTTCTACAGAATTCTTTTTGATTTCCATAAGACACATAAAAATAAAATTGTTCCCCAAATTTGCCGCCCCTAAAATCTGCCGCCCTAGGTTCACGCCTACTCAGACTGTTGATAAATCCGCCGTTGCAAAGTATATCGACAGCCAGTGGCGTAGCATAGGTAACTAGCACCCGGTGCGGATCCCAAATTTTCCGCCCCCTCATTTTTGTAATCTATACTAATATTATAAAGAGGAAAGATTTGTATGATTGTATGTATCGAATAAACTCAAAAACTAATGGACTGATCTTGAAAATTCTTTCATCAATAGAAAGCTACATTATCAGCGAGTAACATAGGCTATGTTTTGTGTATAGTACATCTACATTGCACCCGTCTGAAGCCGAGGCGCGTTGCTAGTTGATTATAAAAAAATTGGAGAAGTGGAGAAAATGGTACTCTTATTGAATAACACTAAACTAAAGAGAAACTCTGTTATTAAGGTGATATACCAACAAAACAAAATTAAAAAAAGAACGTTGTAGGAAGTCATTTTTTACCAATACCTGTTAAATGTCGCCCCCGCCAAAGTGTCGCCCGGGGCGGACCGCACCCTCCACGCTACGCCACTGTCGACAGCCCTATTAGTTTGTATATAAAATCAATATTTATGGAGCGATGTATCACCTCTGCGGACGCCGCCCGGACCCATCCACCTCGCGACTTATTGATTACTGATTTACTTAACTGCAGACTATTTTTAAACTACCCAGTTTTAAAACAAGTTATAGATATTCTAACTCACGAAGTCTGTTTGGCTATGAATGTTGTCAAGCGTGCACATATACATTGTTTTAGTGTGCGTGTGATTACGCCCACTCAACAAAATGTAAGTTATAAGACCCCATTTCCGCGCCAGAAAAAGGAAAAAAATATGTCATATGATTTGTTGTTTTTTTTTTAATACATATACCTAACGTGAAAGAAGCCTGGTAAGGAAATATAAGAGAAAAATGTCTCTGCCAATCTTTTTAATCACCAAGGTTTTGTTTTACAAAATGTTTGTAAGCTGCAACCATTACACCATGTTCCACATGACATCTTGAAGTAAAAACATCTTCCTTGCACTCCGATGGGTCGCGGGTTCGAATCTCGCCGTGAAGACATGATTATAATTTAAATAACCATGTCTTCCCTACGTCTGGTCACTTCGGGCACTAACACACACGACACAACGACAACGACAGTTCGACGATACGAATACTCTTTCGATACTTGTTCGTGCTCACCCCTCTGAACTGGGAGACCAAAACAAAATACGAAGTTTCGGCTGAAGGATCGTACATTTTATTATTATGAAACTGATGATCGACAGTTCTTTCGCAATAAGACATTATGTCTTTCGTTTGACATTACTTTGATAGTAAGAATAATCGTAAATAGAATTAAAAATGTTTTCTTAATAAGTTAAAATACGAAGTTGTTTGTTCTTTCGTTTCGATCCGTTCGTTGCGTTCGTTTTTCGTAATAGGCCTTAGCGAATAATTGTGAACAGGGACTCACTGTCGCAGTACCTGCATGCTCGCGTCACTAAATGGGTAACACAGAATAATATATCACATCATACACTGGTAGCAATAGAAGACTTACAATGAGTTAGTGCTTTACTTCTCATACCGTAAGAAAATAAGCGAGACAGCAATATCAATAGCAAATGGCATGAGGTAGTTTTTTTTTTAATCTTTTATTGTCATTGTCAGTTACCAAATCTTACTTTTTTATGTTTTCATATCGACAGACGAGCATGACGTTCACTTGATGGTAGGTACCCCAGTCACAGAACATCAGTCAATAATGCGCTGTCGACCTACTTTTTACTTACAGCATTCGGAGAATATTCTCTAAAGAAACTTGTCATTGTATGAGTTCTCAATAATGGATTTCGTTTCGGCCTTAGATTATTATAATTACTGGATACGAGATCACTGCCGATTTACACAGATGTTTGTAATTAACACACGTACAAACCAAATATAAATGTATTTGCTTGTTTGAAGGAGTTATATTTTAGGAATAACTGGAGCTGTTGTTGGTACAACGTCAATACGTCATTTGTGTGCAAATTCTTCTTTTAATTAATGACAACTTTCATCAAAGACGGATTCTGTCAATATTTTTGAGAATAGGGAGACTCATCGGGATCGTTGGCGCGTTTAGTAGAACCTACCTTGCGCTCCAATGGCTCGCAGATTCGAATACCGCCGGGACAGCATGTTTATAGTTTACTGTAAGCAAGTCTTCCCCACGTCTGGTTACATCGTGCATTAAACGGGTGGGAGAAATAACGAAATTCCGACCGGGTATCGGATCACCGTTCATAGATGGAAAACCGTGAAGTTTCAATCTATGGATTTGCGAATGGTTGAAGTAAAAAGAAGATCGACAGCGCATCATTGACTGATATTCTGTGGCTGAGGTATCACCTACCATCAAGTAACCTCATGCTCGTCTGTCGATATCTAACATTAAAAAAACATGCTTATTATATTATATATTGAAGCTGTTCTAAAAAATGTTATATGCGCGAGATTTACTGCGCAGGATTACCAGGGCAGTAGGAAATAGTACATTTATTACTAACTAGCAACACGCCCCGGCTTCGCACGGGTGCAATGTCGATGTACCTACTATACACAAAAAATAAATAATTTACCTCTTTCTAATATTCTACTCTAGGACTCTAGTAGTAGTAGTTTCTAAAAAAAATATATTTAAATGCAAAAGTATAAAGCAGGGATTGAAACCGGTTAATTTTTATTTTCCAAAATTGTATATACCTAATAATAATTTTATTACAATTTTAGTTTTACAGAGTAATACACACTAAACTGACCAATCTATTTTTTTTCCAGTAAATAAGATAAATTAGTAAATATGACTAAAAACGAAAGAATATTAACAAAAACCTTTATTATCTCGGCTAAACTCCCATTGTAAATTAACCGGTATTCAGTCCCTGGTATAAAGTCATACTCTAAATCCGGTATAAACTATATCCGATTAAAGTTAAACATACGTTCAATAATTTAAACTCGGCTATGTGTGTCATATTAATACTAAAACTAGAAATTCTAAGTAAGGTCGTTGATCTTTGCCGTCCAGTTGGTTGAACTCCCCCGCGCCCCGCGTCACAAGGATGTCGCGAAGTTACGAGGGAAAGATTGAAGGATGCATGGGTCATGTAACTTTGGTAGGTGTGGGCTCATCTGGTGTATGGGAAAAATAGCTTGTTGTGACGTGTAAGGGCATCAATTCTATGATTTTATTAATAAATATGTAAGTTCGTTTGAACGCAGAATTGCATGTCTTTCTGTCTTTTACCGTCTACATTTTGGGGAGTGTGCTTTAGAGCTCCATGACTTAGTTCCTCCATCCCAATTCCACCTCCGTACATCTAGACGCGCATCGGGATATCATCCTTACATCGTCGATATTCCACCAGCTCGCACCTCTCGTTTCGCTTCTTCCTTTTTAATCAAAACAGCAAAGGAGTGGAACTCTCTTCCAGCGACTGTTTTCCCGGATCACTATGATTTATATCTTTTCAAGGCGCGGGTGAATAGGCTTTTTCTAGGTCGGCGTGCATAGATTTTTTTCCATAGATCACATCACCACTTACCATCAGGTGGGATTGTGGTCAAACGCCTGCCTATCATTAATAAAAATAAAAAAAAATGTTACTTAAATGGATCGTATATGTAAATATGATACGTATGAAATATGATTACAGCGGCGATTCTTCAGCGGTAAAATATACTTTTTTAATTTATTACAACTAACTATTTAACAGTGTTTACAAATAGGTAGGTATTTTTTTTTTTTTCAAAAACAATCTTAACGCTAAGAACTATAGCTTCGCACGGATGCAATGTATGTAGGTGTACTATACACAAAAAAATCGGTATTTTTTATGAAAATCAACTCAACAATTTTTTTTTTTTTTATGTCAGATATCGACAGACGAGCATGAGGTTCACTTGATGGTAGGTGATACCTCAGCCACAGACATCAGTCAATGATGCGCTGTCGACCTAATTTTTACTTCGAGCATTCGGAAATCCATAGACTGAAACCGAAAAAAGCAATATGCACTTCACGGTTTTTCCATCTAAGAACGGTGGTTCGTTAAGCATGTGTTCCCGGTGGGATTCGAACCCACGACCCATCGATGCGCACGGCAGGTGTTCTACCGAACGAGCCAACGAGCCCGTCAAAATCTTTCCTGTATAAGTTTAGATATATAATACTTCTGTACGTATGTATGTCACTGAACTCTTAAACAGCTCGAACGATTTATCTTTATAAATAAAAATCAATGTTTGTCCAGTCATATACTATTCTTCCGGTTATGATGAAACTTTAGTGAGTTTTTCTGCATACGCCCTCGTAGATTCCTAGTGCCAAAAAAATATACCCTTTTTTACTTTACGTGGCATTGCAAATTGCAATGCACGCCGGGTATAGCTGGTTATATAGTTACATACATATAAGATTGTTATTTCAACTTGAATCTAATAAAATAAAACCATGAGTTTCGTCTGATAACAGAGAAACGACATTTAAAGTTTTTTATTCGATTCTCTTTTACATGAAATTAATTATCACATTCAATTACTAAGAAAGAAATATATCTATTTTACAATATTATTTTTACATGAAGCTTTCAATCAACTGACATTGAAAATGTCAGATAAAAAAATTAACTGCAAAGAAAATAGGTTTTATTTTCTTTATATCTCCCCCCCTTAAGAAGGAAATTTCCCCTTAATATATCCATCAGCTATGTCATAAAATCACTTTCCAATTATCTGTCCTCCATTCTTGGAACCGGGACAAGCTTCGTGATATGAAAAAGATTAGATTCTCTTTTTCTGTGTCCTGTATCTATCTTGTATATAGTATCCGATATTTTTTCCAAAATCTGAAAAGGACCAATTCTAATCTCATCTAATTTTTTTCTGTTTAACTTGTTTACAAACACCTGAAAATCGTAACCCTCTGACAGTATGTTATAAGGACGAGACAAATGATGCACACGAGTGTTGGTTTAATACTGATTTATTTGGCTACAATTATTGGATATACATACTTAAAGCTAAGCGTACATATTATGAACTAGTTATATACTACAATGTAATGTAAGATGAATACAGATTTCAATAATAATATCGGTATTTACTGCAATAATCGGTATCGTTACAACCCTAATTTATTACTAGGGTTAGCCCGCGGCTTCTTATCATGAAAAAAATTGAACAATTTTTGATAAAAAGTCTATAAAAACTAGTAGACTATTAAAGTCAAAAATTATTATTATTTTCTGTTTTATTTTATAGTTGCTGCTTGCTAGTGATAAGTAAGTTTAATGTTATTTAATACAGTTCTCAGATAAGGGGCATTTCGGACAACAAAAAAGTTATGTACTGGACTTGGTCATAATTTAGTTAATTACTTTTATAGGAATAAATGTACATGCTTTATTTATTATTTTTTTGCTTTGTTACCAATTTAAGCGACTTCGAAGCGCTCTACGCCCTTGATTTGTGAACTGGTAGTAAATGTAAAATTAGAAGCATTTAATATGTATTATTTTTTATTGACGTTCATAGATGTACATTGTGTTACCTAAATTAATAGATTATTTTTGAATTTAATTGAATTAAATATGGCAACTTTATGACATTTCAAATATCAGACAACTGTCATCTTTCTGTCTCCCCGCGACCACGGTTGCTGTAAAGCAGGGGTCGGCAACCGGCGGCCCGCGGGCCGCATGCGGCCCGTGCTCTATCTCGTTGCGGCCCGCAAGCCTCAGGTCCTTAAGAAAAAAATACCAAAGCAATAGGCCATATTACTAGAATCACTAGAATTTATACGGCCATGCTGCTGGGCCATGAGAGTATTCTTGAAAGCTCGCTCCCACGCGGGGTGATAAAAATGTACCTATTTCATTTTTTAAGAACTGTTATGTTATGTATTGTTTCTACCGAAAATAAATATTTGCTGTACTTATTCAATTCTTGGCAATTTTTTTTGCGTTTATACGCTGCACCTGGCCGTCGGTGGCGGGCGGCTCCTTTGAGACAATAGGCGGCGGCAGTCTTTGATTAGACGCAGGTGTGCGGCGGCGAAAAAATTCAAAGCGACCGACTTTAGTTAAAATCACAGCCGCGCGCAGCTATCGCCTCATTCGGTTGTGGAAATTCGCCGGAAACTCACGTCTCATCTGGTTGCTGGCTACGCGTTTCGTTTCACCTTTCTTCCCTTCGATGATAGCTTCTCACGCACGACGTATGAGGTAAGTACGTTGTATGCACTCGCGAGCAATTTGTATTATTTTATTTACTGATTGTTTATGTGAACCTTCAGATTGATGGGTAAATGTTATAAGGACGTGGATAGTAGTTACATGACATGAAGTCAGTTACGAGTATGTCATGTTTTAATTATTTTTTGAATGTGGAGTTAAATTTGTAGGTGCTAACTGGAACATATAATTTTACAACGAATTTAATTTTTTTCATTATTGTTACAGAATATTTATATAAACATGGCTTCAAGAAAAAGGAAGATAGAAGAAGAAAAAAGAGTTTTTAACAAATTATGGACAGAATTATACTTTTTTATCGAGTTTAAAGGAAAACCGTTATGCTTGATTTGTCAAAAGAGTATTTCTGTAGTAAAGGAATATAACCTGAAGCGACATTACGACACTGAGCACAAAGCTAAATTTGACTGTCTTGAAGGAGAAATACGACAAAGGAAAATTTCCACTTTGAAATCGTCATTACAAAATCAACAAAACATATTTAAGGTTGTGGCAGACAACAGCGAATCGAATGTTCGTGCCAGTTACAGGGTAGCAGAGATTCTAGCAAAAAGTGGACGTCCGTTTACCGATAGTGAATTAGTAAAAGAGTGTGTCTTAGCTATCGCAGAAGAAATATGCCCAGAGCAAAAAAAAAATGTTTGAAAGTCTTAGTCTCTCTGCGAGAACTTGCACCCGACGTACTGAAGACTTGGGTGCTAATTTGTGTGAACAACTCAGGGATAACCCGCGCAGTCTTTTGACTGATTCTCTTTAGCGATGGATGAAAGTACGGACGTGTCGGATACAGCACAGCTACTCATATTTGTACGCGGCATTGACGAAAACTTTACTGTTTACGAAGAGCTTGTGAAAATGTGCAGTTTGAAAGGTACAACTACGGGAGAAGATTTATTTCACCATGTGGAACAAGCTCTGGATTCATTGCAGTTAAGCTGGGAAAAGTTAACAAGTGTCACTACCGATGGAGGCAAGAACATGAGCGGTCAAAACAAAGGTGTTGTTGGGAGAATCATCAGCAAAGTGAAAGATTCTGGATCTACTGTGCCATTGATTTTTCACTGTATTGTCCATCAAGAGGCATTGTGCTCCAAGGTTATATCCTGGAAAGAAATAATGGATACTGTAACATCCACTGTTAATTTTATAAGAAGAAATGGGCTGACACACCGTCAGTTCCAAAAGTTTTTGGAAGATCTGGAAGCTGATCATGGTGACGTGGTTTACTACTGTGAAGAGAGGTGGCTCAGTCGAGGTGCCGTTTTGGAACGGTTTTTTGATTTGAGGAAAGAAATTGGCAACTTCATGGAGATGAAAGGAAAGCCAGTCGAAGAGCTTACTAACAAACAGTGGATTATCGATCTTGGTTTTTTGACTGATTTGACTAAGGAACTGAATCAGCTCAACAAACGCTTGCAGGGAAAAAATAAATTGATTTGCGATATGTATTCAGATGTTAAGTCATTTGAGATGAAACTGAAACTGTTTATCGAGCATATTGATGAAAAAAAGCTTGACCATTTTCCTAATTGCAAGAAAGCCGTGGAAGAAGCTGGAGATAATTTTGTGTGGCAAAATATTACAATGAGAAACGTGTTAACACAACTACAAACTGAGTTTGTAAATCGATTCACCGACTTTAAAAAGAGCTCCCTTAACCTGGAAATATTCCAAAACCCTTTTGCAATTGATATTAGTGAGGTACCAAGCAATTTGCAAATGAACATAGTAGATTTGCAAAGTAATAGCACACTTAAAACGGCATTTAAGGAAAGCACTGACTTGATACTGTTCTACGGAGGTTTGAGTTCTGAAAACTTCAAAGAATTGAAAAAGTTTGCTCAGCAGATAATAACTATGTTTGGTAGTACATATTTGTGTGAGCAGACTTTTTCAATTCTCAACTACCGCAAAAATAAGAATTGTTCGCGGTTAACGGATGAACATTTGGACGCGATTCTACGCGTGTCTACTACTAAAATGAAAGCAGACGTTAAAAAACTTGCAAGTCAAATGCAGCCGCAAAAATCTCACTAGTTCTTACTTTTATGTTAGTATAGTAATTCAATTAAAATAGACATGATTGTATTAATATATATGCGTTTTATTTCAAATATTAAAAATACATACCCGAACATATAAATATAAAAATAAGTGCGGCCCGCACTGATACTCTGGCAACATATGTGGCCCTGCTATAGCAAAAGGTTGCCGACCCCTGCTGTAAAGCATCCGAAACGTCGGGATAAATAATTTAAACAATATAAATAATAAATCGCGTTTTAATCCGGTATACAGTATTTTATTTAGACTTCGAAGAACTGAAAAAAAATGGGGAAGTGATTTTTCAAGTTCTAATAATACAGTTAAATCAAAAGGATTGAATAATAAGTAAATAGTGTTTATTTTAAAATATTAATTGTTTTTATTAGAAGAAGTATACAAGCTGTATTATGTATAGTAATAAAAAAATGTTTGTTGTCCGCTTCACGTGAAATGCCCCTTAATCAACGTGATTGTTTAAGATTCAAACTAAATTAAATATGGCAAGAAATATCGAACATTTATTTTTTATACTTTAAATAAATATATTATCATAAAAAGAGATGAAAACGGTCAGTTAAAAACCGTAACGTAACCACAACTTACGTGGGGGGTATCTAAGTCCTTGATATAGACACGATACCAAATAAATACCTATCCAAATAAATGTGTCAAAAAAAAAATTTTTTTTTTTAATTCTTTTTATTATATTATATCTCATGAACAGAACTGATAATCAATTCCTTTTTCGTGGCAGCCTCGTGGCTAAAGAATAATTATAGTCATACAATCGCAGTCGACTGACGACAGACGACACAAAATCTATTCTCAATAATTATCAAATTTCCATAGAGAAAGAGTTTGACGGGGTTTAAAACTAAATTCGCACCGAAATCTCGTCTTGGAATAGGTACAAGCAAAAAGAAGCTCTTACATAACTTCTTGCAGTTAAAACTGTTTTTTTTTGCTTTGCTCTAAATATGTTTTGCCAGGTAGATAGAGTTTTAAATATTACAATATGCTTTTTTTATTATATTATCGATTATAGTTACGATTTAAAAAAAACTGACAGCGGAATAATTTTTTCTTTTACATAACTAAGTCTTATTATTCTGTGCGAACATATTCATACGCTTTTTGTATTGTTCTGTTCCAAAACATACTTCCAGGATTTGGCTTAAGTCAACCCAATTAATTTAATAAGATAACATAACTAGTTATTAAATTATCCTTAAACGTAACATAAACAATGTTAATATTCATATCAGTTAAGTATCCATAATTCACCTCATTTAGCTAGAATCTATAAAAGTAAAATACAAAGTTACAACGCTTTAAAACATAAACCGCCTCAAACATTCGCTTATAGAAAGGCTAGGTTTATCCCATTGCTAAGCAGAAATCGTCTGTATCGTTTTATTACACTCAGGTAAGGAAAGAGACAAAAACATTGGTTACATTTTAAAATTATATGTCATTGACATCAATCAATATGCGCTACTTCGTTATAGTAAAGTTTTATTACATTTATCACGACACGGTCGTGTAGAACGGAAAAAAATAGCCTAATTTCATGTGCGATACATTAAAATCGGAGTCGTTAATGTATGATTGTGTCGTTGAATAGGTTTTGAACAATTGTAGGGGACGCGGTTGGCGGTAATCTCCGATCAAAATGGACGCCGTCGGCCATCTTAGGTTCGCCACGAGCGAGAGAGCGCACGGCCGGGAATTTGGGAAATTGCTGTTTTTTTTTGTTGTAAAGAGAGCAGTATATAAGAGGTCGGTAGGCAGAGGGGGCGATCACAGCGGTGTGAAGGGAACGTTGGGTACACACGAGGTGGATATCTTGAAATGAGTCTCATGATGACACATTCGGGCTCAAAATATGCTTACAGATGGAATAAGTTAGAGAAAAATACTTTTTATGTATATAAAGTATTAGAAAGCCTAAATAAACTTAAATATAAATAATTTTTTTATTAATTTGTACTTCGTAATTCATACATATGTTAAATATTACCTAAACCTAGAAGAGGAGTATTTGAAATAAATATCGATGTATCTATTGTGAAGCTTAATATACGTAGAAAGAAAGGGAATAATCTTCACTTCCTAAAAGTATTAAGTAAATACTAATGTACTGAAAATTAAATGATAATATATAGATAATGAGCTACATATCATTCATATTTATTATAACAGAAACAAGGTCACGCTTGATTTCATAATAATTTTTCATCATAATGCGTCCCGATATCGTCGGATTGGAATCCGAAAACGTCCGCACGCTTATCCCCAGACGAGTCCTCGTTCTGCTCGACGCGTGTACCGGTCACCTATCTTTCATTGCACGTACGCGACGCGCGGGGGGGCCGGTTGCCGCGCACGGAGCCATCTTGCTAGCGCTCGTCGAATTGCTCGCGTCTCCGCGACACAAATCGCTCTTAATTCGCACTAATTAACCGTTTAAACAACAAAAAACAATTACTAGTGATCAGTGAAAGCAGTGCCGTATGTCGATTTGAAAAATCGCTATTCGATTGTGTTGTTGTTTTAGTGCATTCGTCTAGGTGAGTAGTCACTCTTTGTGCGCGACAATTATCATTCTGATCGATTCGGGCGCGGGGGTGTGCGGCCGTTTTATATCTTTTGTTGTTTTGTAACGTTAAATCAATAATTTTAGTGGCTAGCGGCCATCGCGTTCTTAATTCAAATCGGTTGACGTTCGGAGTTGTTACTGTTGGACTGTTATTGAATTTTTATCGTGAGAAAGTTGTGTGCCATCAAAATTCCTAAGATAAACGATAACTGGACTGCTCAGGTAACTATTTATCATTATTTACATATAAGTATCTATTGTAACGCTATTTGGTGTAGTTATTTCTATAAATAGCATCGCCAGGTGCGTGTTTTAACAAAATGTAATTGCATTATGTCACAAAACTAAAGCGTTTCACAATAAACGAGTTTAATTTAGTTAGTTTAGTAGTGATATTGAAATTAGAAAGTGACAATACGTGTGAATGTGAATGTAAACTTTACTTATTCTCTTCCGATAAACTCTATATTAGGTAATTATTAAACTCGAATTTAAATAGAACAAAACAGGTTGAAAATTAAAATTGTGTCTGTGGCCAAAGCGGAAGTAAACTAGAATAATTAAAATAATATGTAAAACTATTTCATACTAGTAGGCACTTAATTTGCCTATATTATCAACATTAACACGTTATTCACTTTTTTTAAGGTAACTTGAATATCTACAATCTTGTGTCATATTTTCTATAATTAATATAATATATACCTATTGTATTTATTCTGAAGGTACTCCGTACTGTGTCTTTGGGAAAACAAAGACCTCTTAGTAGCATTTATAAGAATAATCGCTGCCTTATTATTAAACATTATAAACAAGGTCAACAAAATTATCTCATTCATGCAGGCGTTCTAAATGAAAGATTAAAATGTATTATTATATTAACATAAATACGCGATATATACTTGTTACATCACTAGATAACAGATTTTAATGAATATAATAGCATTCGACATCACGTTGCATCATTTTAGGAGACTTATAAAAGAAGACTTACTTGGCTTAAAGGTCTCGTTACCAGGCCATAAAATCTTCAAAAAAAAGGGAGACTTATTTTTTTTAGTTGGATGTTATTTTATTTTTTTAATGAGGTGTCAATTTTTTTTATTAACAAATTGCTGTATATGATGTAATCTGGGAGTTGTTTTTTTTTAATATTTTAATTTATAAATTCGTTCTCTTGTATTTGTCGATAACCTTCGTTGTTTAATACGCTATGCGATATAAACTGTACCTCGTAGACTTCAAATTTGTCTTTACTCTTTTTCCTCCTGATAAAAAATATTAGATTATAATAGTAATTATGGTAAAACCCTGTGAAATTGGTGACTACATAGACTTTGTCTAGTTGGCCTATATCGACCTCGAACTTCAATCTATCTAAGTGAGAAGCACTATACCAACTGTCTAATAGGTGATGAATTCGAAATTTTTTATATAGCGTAATCAGCGGAGTTTAAAAGATGGCTATAGGTACTATGAACCTTATTTACTAAAATATATCATAATGTCTCAATATAATATCATGGCAAGGTAAGTAAGCTTCGAGCATGAAATACATAATTGTAATCACGACCGCGCCTTGCGAACGGCTATTATACAACTATAAAAGCCTATAGACTATAGACTATAGAGTTGCTATAATCCGGCAATGTTATGAAGCAGACTATCGTTGTGTGCCTCAACGATCATCTCAAATATGTCGCGTTATATGGCAGACGGGTATGGGGTTCATCAGTTTTTACGAGTTCGGCTTGAGGTGAGCATAACATAACGGTATATGGTATGCTGATTGTAAAATACTGCTTATTAAACTAATATGGCTAGTTTAGGCTTGGATTTTAAATAATTAGTGGTTAGTTTCAAAATAGAACATAGCGAAAAAAAATAATAATATGATTGTTATGAAGTATATACGGTCTACTATACGCAAATAAGCTTATACACAGGCGCTGTTCTTAGAATTGCGTTTCTATCAAATAGAATAGATTATAGAGAAATATCTAAAAGAAATATTAATAACGCATCAAGCGTATATTTTACCTGTAGTTATAGTATTATATACTTCAAGACGTATTTATTATACACCAGAAAAGCTAATTTTTATTTAGAAACCTATTAATTAAAGTGTTTCTTACCCTATATTTTTCTGCCATGGTTGTAAAGATTATAACCTGACCATTACAGTATGTTTCTTGTTCCATATGAGATCGAGTCGTATATAAACTGTTCAATTTATGCTGATTCATCGGTTATAAAGATAATAATTCAGTTTTTCGGTCAATCATTTGTTTAATGCTCTTCGATTGGGCATTTTATAAATGGTCCTAGTAATTGCATCAAGGTTTTAATAAAAAAATTTTAATTTTTATTAAGTAAATTTGTCGGATGGTAAGCGCGGATGCGATCTAAATGGGAGCAAGCTTACTTAGAAGAAGCCTATTCACTCTAGCTTTTACATCGCGATTGTACAAGGAATCGGGATACAGAGCCAGGTAGAGAATTTCATTTCTTGGCGGTCCGGAAGAAAACGGAGATATAGAAAAATATATTAATTGAAATATCACGAATGATAGCAGTTTGAGATATCACGAATGATAGCAGTTTGAGATATCACGAATGATAGCCGTTTGAGATATCACGAATGATAGCAGTTTGAGATATCACGAATGATAGCAGTTTGAGATATCACGAATGATAGCAGTATAGGTACACAGTGAAATTTTTAAGTGGGCGTCCATTACTAAATCTGAAACTATGAGGAATAGCGAAGAGTACTCAAAGGAGTCTCGAAGCCGTTTTTGATGAAAACTAAAACTGCACCATTGGATTTTAAAAAAATATTCTTAGCCAGGAATCGAACCCGTAGATTTTGAAATAAAATATATACAGTTTCCGATTTGGCCTTGGAATGAAACGCCCATTTCAAAAATTCATCTATACTTCTATACTAATATTATAAAGAGGAAAGATTTGTATTTTTGTATGTTATGAATAAACTCAAAAAATACTGGACCGATTTCAAAAATTCTCTCACCAATAGAAAGCTACATTATCAGGGAGTAACATACGCTATTTGTGTATAGTACATCTACATTGCACCCTTGTGAAGCCAGGGTGCGTTGCTAGTTATGTATAAGTAGGTACTAATAAACAAAACATATTTTCTAAGAAGCCGGAAGATGGCGTCCAAAAACCGAACAATTACGTTCACGACACCCACGCTTCGCTTTTCTCACGACACTAAATATGGCCATTCAACAACTTATTAACTTAACATTTCATTATAGTTATGTTTTTTTGACTAAAAATGTATGTTTCGTGGGAGAACAAAACAATACCCCTTATAGAAGTAATATTAATTAATATTAGTAAGAAATGTTTATTATTTATAAAAATTAATAACTAGAAACACGGGTTCGCACGGGTGTAATGAAGATGTACTATACACAAAAAAGCCTATGTTACTCATTTTTATGTAAGATATCGACAGACGAGCATGAGATTCACTTGATGGTAGGTGATACCTCAGCCACAGAACATCAGACAATGATGCGCTGTCGACATACTTTACTTCTGGATTCGGAAATCCATAGACTGAAATCGAAACATTGCAAACAACGCATTGTTCACTTCACGGTTTTTACATCTATGAACAGTGAACTAGTAATATATAAAATATAGTTTTTAGGCTACTCATCCTCCCTACGATATTATAAATGTTAAAGTTGGTGAGGGTGTATGGATGTTTGTTACTTTCACGTAAAACCTACTGAACGGATTTTGATGAAACTTTAATAGTATTATAATTTATAAATCAGAATAACGATATTGAATTAAATGGGCAGATTATAACGATGAATGTCCAGAATTAAACCTTCGCTTTTCACATACTAAAACTTCCCCCGGTCTATTTCCATACCAAATTTTATTTATTTCGGTTCAGCATTGAAGAGATTACAGACAGACAGAGTTACTTTCTCATTTATAATAGTAGAGATTTTAAGTCAGTGTATAAGTAAAATTTAGAAGTACAAAGGAAACCTTTCTATGCAAAATGTACATTCAATATTTGAAACTAAACCGTCTGTAGTCAGGGCACAAAAACGCAAGAGGTACGAAATAAGAGTCTAAATTCCTTTAAGTCGTACTGACCAGGGACTTTTTATTACAATAAACCTTACACGCGATTCCAATTTGTAAGGGGAAGGAATTAAAGCTAAATTCGCTTGACCACCATTGAAGTTACAGCGAAACCATTGTCAAAGTTGCAAAATTAGTTTTTGTATACATTCCAGTCTTTAGGCGATCCAGGATTGGATGTATGTTTGTAATATAAGGGATTTTAGTCTTTAAAGGTTATAGGTTTGCAAATCGTGTGTGTGTGTATCAATTTTAAATAATTTCCCAATTTCTTCATTTTAGTAATGTATATAGACATACTAGCAACGCGCCCCGGGTTCACACGGGTGCAATTTAGATGTACTATACAAAAATGTAAATGTAGCCTATGTTACTCACTGATAATGTAGCTTTCTATTGGTGAAAGAATTTTTAAAATCGGTCCAGTAGTTTTTGAGTTTATTCATAACATACAAAAATACAAATCGTTCCTCTTTAAAATATTAGTATAGAGTATAGATTAGATTTTATTTTTATGGTTACTGATATTTCACGCATCGTGACTAAAAACATGAATTAAGACATGTATATTTCTCAAAAAGAATACAGAGACTCATATAGTTACTTGATAAACAAAATCAAAAAAGTACTATGTCGCCGTTGGTTTTAAAGACAAGCCTACAAAATTTTTAAAAGGCCGACTTTTTTAAGTAGCAAATATGCATGGGCGGTGGTGATTATTTACGGTTGTCCGCTGTTATAAAAAAAGTATGGGTATGTACGATGATTTTGAATAATATTTCTTTATTTAACCTACCTAATTAAAATAATTTTCATTTATTTATAGTCATATTTAAATGGTCATTGACTATAAGTAACCAATCTTTAAATTGAATATGAACTATTTATATTAATTAAAATATTTATTAAGCGCGTAATATACACTACGGTTTTTCCATCTAGGAACGATAACATTTCGATTCCTCACATCCGTTTATTTCGGCCATAAAGTACTCAACGGTAGGTGATACCTCAGCCAATAAGCTCAATGAAGTGCTGTCGACCTACTTTTTACTTCGAACATTTCACGGTTTCTCGATCTGTGAAGGTGGTTCGTTATCCGGTCGGAATTTCGAAATTCCTCCCACCCGTACAAAACCCGAAGTTATCAGACGTGGTTGAGACATGCTTACAGAAAATTATAAATATGTCGTCCCAGTAGGATTCGACCCCACAAAAAATTAAAAACATTTCCTTCTGACGGGAATCGAATCCGTGACCCAGAGGAACGCAAAGTAAATATTATATGTACCCAATGAGCCCGTCCATATACAAGACCCAGTATTTAACAAAAACTAATCAATAAAAAAACTAAGAACATTGATCATAATGGTTCTCTCAGATTGTTGAAATGTGATTTTGCATTATATCTGCATTAATTTATCACTGTCAGTTAATACGCTGTGAATCATTTTGCATCTGACTCACTTACCTTTTAAACTTGTTTATAATCTGTTTCTCACGCATACGAACCTTTTAGGGTGCCGGGTAAAAAAAAAGTTAAGACATTGGCAGGGTTTCATAAAATTCTATAAATTGCCGAGATCAAAATCAGACATGAAAGTAATTGATATGTATTATATAGTACTCGGTGCCGCTCCATACAGTTCCAAAACTTTTTGCAAAAGCAGGATTAAACTGTCCTTCTTGGCTGGCACCGACTCCAAAAATAACTGGTAATAAATAATGCTTTGAAGTAATTAAAATATTATTTTTTTACTTTTTAGTGCAAGTTGTGGTTTTGAAGTCGGTTTTTGTTTTTTGCTTAAAAATATTTTTTTTTCTAAATTTTTGTAGGAAGTGTTTTTTTGTATCTAAGTTCATTAATCCTTAGATAATAATTTAGTAGACCTACCACTAAACGTGCTGCTCAAATGAGACAGCGCCGTGATAAGAACCACAAAGCAAAACATCATCTAATTATATGGGACCACCTCTGAAATATTCCCTACCAAACAAAAAAAAGAATCATCTAAATCCATCCATTACTTGCGGAGTTATCGCGTAACAAACATACAAAAAAATAATAAGAGAAAACAACATACAGACGAATTGAGAACCTCCTCCTTTTTTGAAGTCGGTTAAAAATCTCCCAGATGGCTTGACTTTTTCCGACAATTATAGTTACATTTTAACCAATTTACACAAAATCTTAACAAATTATATCCCTAAACCTTCCTCGTGAATCACTATCTATTCGTGACTTCGAATGAAAATCCGTTCAGTAGTTTTTGAGTTCATCGCGAACAGACAGACGCGGCGGAGGACTTTGTTTTATAATGTGTAATGACATAGGTCTACTACTAATACCCGTAACTCGTGTTTAAAGGCACCCCGTGCACATGGGGTGCAACCTATCCCGATAAGGCTCTCTGGAGGAGACCCAGACACGTCCTAGAGGATCCCGATGATCCTATCACTGTAGCCAACGCTAGATTGGACTCCGCCCGGGCGGTCATTTCACCTCAGATCCGCGTACATCATACGTAATCGGTGCAGATGAAAAATGCATGACTGAAAGTGTTAAGAAATGAGTCTTTTTGTGAAGGTCCGCTGGTTCCACAAAGTAATTTTAAATAGGGTTAGTTTTCAAGTGATAGATTTGATTTTCAGGGTTTTGATGACATTAATTCTTCGACACATTATCTCCTACAAACCCTATCTGTTTCTAAATAATTACGAAATCATGAATAATTTTTGCTAATGTTAGGATACGAATCTATCACAAAATATAATCTCTAGGGACAGTTCTCGACCGATGTAGGTCACGTTGCCATAACTTTCTAGATCACGGGGTAAACAGCTTTTACTAGATATAATAGAAGCGTGGCTACTTGAATTGCCATAATGATTCGGTATCTGTGATTGCTGTTTCATCGACAACGATCTCTTGTTTTTTTATGTGAGATTTCGATAGACGAGCATGAGGTTCACTTGATGTTAGATATCCCAGCCACAGAACATCAGACAATGATGCGCTGTCTCTTCGAGCATTCGGAAATCCATAGACCGAAACCGAAACGCGCGATATGCACTTCACGGTTTATCTGTCTATCAACGGTGGTTTGTTACCCGGTCGGAATTTCGATATTCCTCTCACCCGTTCAATGCCCGAAGTTACCAGACGTGGGAAAGACGTGGTTACAGAAAATTATGAACATGTCGACCCAGTGGGATTCGAACCCACGACCTATCGATGCGCACGGCAGATGTTCTACCGAACGCGCCAACGAGCCCGTCAAAATGCTAAGCGGGCAGCTCGTGTGAATCTATTATCTTTATAATAACAAAATCAACATGACAAATAGATGGATACTAGTTATATATTATGTACAAACAATGTAGTTGTAATTGTAACCATCAAAGGTAATCTTGCAGCATTTCTATGCTACAGTCCACACTTAAATTTTTTGGCGCAAACGCATTGCATTCGTACGCCAAATTGGCTGTTCGCCAATCCATTCCTACAAATTGATTTAATATGTAATAATTCACTATTTATTTTCTGTTGAGTGCACTTTAACATTGACCCGTAATGGTAGACAAAAACGTCAACTTCCGATATTTTAAATTGTTGGTGGATTTCGAGTACCGCTCCCATAGAGTAAGGAACCTATATAGGGAACCGCTCTCTTAAATGAAATCATTTACGTATGACAATTGACAACAGTTCAACGTTTGACAATTGACAAAAGTTCAACGTTTGACAATTGACAACAGTTCAACATAACACATCTCCATTTTTTTGGTGAATGAAGAATAAGTAAGCATTTGACCGCAATCCTGCCTGATGGTATGTGCGGATGTGGTCTAAATGGGAGCATGCTTACTACTAGGTAAGTAGGCTTCTTCTAAGAAGCATATTCACTTTGAAGACATCGAGATTGTAAAATTGGGAAAGACACCCAGGTAGAGAATTCCATTCCTTGGCGGTTCGGAAGACCTCCACCGTTAAGTTGTGTTCTTAAAAATTATATTAGTGGCCATTAAAAGAGCCAGAACGCACACATGAAATAAGTGTTTTTTTTTTAGTTAATTGGTATAGTAAATAGATATTGAATGGAAGATCAGTGCTAGTTCACAGTCAGTAAAATGCTGAGTTTCCTTTTGTGATACGAACTTTCTTAGATGTAAACAGAATTTGCTTTCGATTTTCGTTTATAATGCAATTTGCTAATTGAATGCGATGTGTTCGCCGTAAGCGATCAACGATCTGAACTCTTTGTCTTTTTGATGTATGTAGATATTGTTTAAGGTGAATATCTTAAGCAATCTATAGCTATGTATTGAATATTGTCTTTTATTTACGCGAGTAGGTATCACACATTTAAATAAAATTTGTCCCGACGTTTCGGATGCTTTTCAGCAACCGTTTTGTAATGTAAATAATTTAAACAATATAAATAATATAACATTAAAACGCGATTTATTATTTATCCCGACGTTTCGGATGCTTTCCAGCAATGTGGTGACGGGCCAGACTGAAAGGTGACTGCCTGATTTGAAATATCACAAAGTTGCCATATTAACACCATCTATTCCTTCAGAGTTGATACATACATATACATCACGCCTCTTTCCCATTGGGGTAGGCAGTGATCACGGAATTTCATATACTCCTATCCTTGCATTCCACTTTCGCTTCTTCCACTGTCATCAATACTTTCATACACGCTCGTCAGTTTTGAGTACTTTTGACCTGGCCCCTTTTGAAGAACGTCCCCAATCTGATCGAGGTACGGAGTTGATAGTTACTGTAATTTTCTATATTATGGCATACAAAATCCTCATGTATTTTAGTATGTTAGACTCGGCATTTTATATTTAAATTTATACTCGCGGTAATAAAAATCCACGTTACATTATCGACATTTAGAATACGATACCTTAGTGCATCATAAATATGCCATAATATCATTTGATAACTATGTAAAGCTTCGTTCTTCAGCAAATGCAATATTGACCACGGTGGGGGATTAGAAAGTACCAGTTTCCCAAGGCTTTGTTGAACCGTAAATTATACATCGCTATTATGTAGCTCTTGAATTATGACATCGTAGTAGTATAGACATGGGTAACACTGCGCTGCGCCGCGCAATTGCGCTGGCACGCTTCAGTGCGCAGGGTGAGTCAGCTCATACATTCATTGGCGCACGGCGCAGTACCCACTCACTGAGTGAACTATGAGCGTGGCGTTGCGTGCGTTTCGGAGGTTTCACTGCTCGCTTTGCGCGTCCCATTTTGCTGCGTCGTGGCGCAATTTTGAGTTGACTCAAGGAGCCGACGCACTACACTGCGCCTGAGTTGCTGAGTTAGCGCGGGGAATTTCGCTGAGTTACCAATGTCTATTGTAGTAGCTTTATCCACTATCGTTGTATTGCATTTATTTTTGCTATTTATATAGTAGCTATATTTTTCTGAAGGTATGTATTCACTAAAGTTGAAAAGCGCAAGAAGCTAAGCATTGAAAATGAATGGCGCCAGATATTTCGCCTCAAGGTTGTAAAGTTAGGAATACTTTATATCTCAGATACGCTCACGAGCAATGACGAGTATCAACTTTCTATGAAACAGCCAAAGAATTTGAATAAAGAATGATGTTATGTCTACTCATTTTGGTCTGTTTCTAAAGTTGAAATCTACGATCACCTCTTGACGACTATTCATGGTTCCAAAATGGAATTTCGATATTTCTATACAAATTGACATTTTATTTTTGATACTCAGCATATAATGTCAGTGCTGTGGCATTAGGGCACTGTGAAGCTGATTTTCAGTAATCCTTCAATACGGCAACAGTTACACGCCCACAGAGATGCGCAAACATATCAGTGAGATAAAATCATTTAACGTTAATTCCGTTGAAGTGTGATGAGTCAAATACATTATGGCATGTGGTATTGAGGTCATTACGCTTAGGCTATATTATAACTGGACGCTCATATGCAATACAGTGGCAAACCACATGGTTGCCGTTTGGAGTAAATTGAGTTTGAATTTTTGAAGTGAAACTTCTTTATCGGCGTATGGGAGAAATTTTTGTAAGTATCGTCACGTTTTTCGGTTACGCGCCATGTTGCTTTTTTATCAAAGTTTAGTATAGTGACGTAAAGAATATAATGTAATATATTATAATAATAACAACAATATATTAGTTTTGAAGTTTGGTTTGAAATAAGAATAACAATATATTAATTTGAAAGTGATAAAATCTTTTTTCTTAAGGCTTAAGCCTTTATCTACCCCATTTTCGTGAAGTTACAAATAGTACAAAAATGATATATCGTAAAGAAGTTTCACTTCTTACCTGTGTAGGTACTCTGGTACACACACATAATTTTTTTTAATTAGGTTTTATTTTCTTTAAAAAAAAAACGGAAATTATAGTTTATTTGTAATTATTATTATTACAATTAGTGTATGTCGTTTCTATTGGTAGCAATTAAACTTATAGAATTATGTCCCTTATTATTAAATATTCCAATCATGTTAGGGGTTCGTGCCTTCTAGTTTTTTCAATCTTTTTTCTATTAAGACGATTGAAATGATATATAACTTTATTGGTAAATTTACTCCAGCTCATAAGGAAGAGATTGGTATCAAAATTTATTTTTTTAGCATTTTGTGTGTTGATACTGTATTGCTTAACAGCGTCCAACTGGCGTTGGCTTTGCATACGGAGGTTCCAATTTTAACTTGCTATATAGTGAAGGAAATTGTATCTTTTGTATCTATATATATAAAAGAGATTCCCACCTATATAGTCACTCATCACGATATCTCTGGAACCATAAGGCGTAGCAACTTGAAATATGGTAGGAATATTCCTTTCGCCGAGTAGAGGTCAGCTAAGAACGGATTTTACGAAATTCAACCCACAAGGGGGGTTGCGGGGGCAATTGCTAGTTTTCTATAAAATTGTTGTTTATGTATATTTTGACGGGCTCTTTGGCGCGTTCAACCGGCCTAGCATGACCAGTGGCGTAGCTATCATAGGGCAAAGTGGTGCAGTGTAGTGTTGAGCAGGACATACAAGAGGCGGTACATTTGTCCCGGACATGACGTCAAAATGTAAGAGCGGCTCGATATTATAAAATGTACTACTTCAAATTTTATGTCGCGCTCGTTTTTTCTCGATGTATTTGGGTCCTAAATAACCATTAAAAAAAACCATCAAATGTCATATTAATACTCGCTAGTACAAATTATGCTTCGAGCTTCATACGCCTCGCCTCATTTGAAGTGGGACATAGTACTGGCTCAGAGTGAAAAAGAGGTTACTCTTACAAACTCTTTTTGAAGTCCTGTACTACCCAACACTAGTGCAGTGCACCAGAGCCCTGAAGCTGAGAGGGCCCCCTGGGCTTTGGAAAGAGGGGGAGGCAGCTCCTTGATCTATACTAATATTATAAAAAGGAAAGATTGTTCGTTACTGTTAACTGTTATTGCGATATTTTTTTCTCTCTGCACCGGGGCCCTTGTCCACCTACTTACGCCACTGAGCATGACCGCCACGAGATATCTCGCGGGCGAGTGAAGACAAACTAAGATGTAAGATATCTCGATACATTATATCTGGACATCGACAATTTTGATAGAAAAGATATCTCGATCGACAAATATATCTATTTTTGATATTGAAAGTCGAGTTTTAAGTGTAATTGTCATGTAAGACCCGAAAGAAATAAAGAGATAATCGATTAAAACACGAGAAAACGGTCGACAAAATTTTGTCGCGGTTTTCATGCTAGGCCGGCAGTAGAACACCTGCCGGACGCATCGACGGGTCGTGGATTCGAATCCCACCGGGACGAAATGTTAATAATTTTCTGTAAGTTTTTTCCCCACGTATGGTAACACGAGTGCGAGGAATTCCGACCGGGTAACCAACCACCGTTCATAGATAGAAATAATGAAATGATGACAAGAATAAAACAGTCGTTGGCATCATAGACATAAGTATGAAATAAATTATTTTAACTAATAACTCATTGGAATACTGTGGATATTATCACAATATCGTAATACGTATCGGTTATGACAATAGAAAGCAAACAAGACACTTCAAAGCATTCAGTAGGTACCATTTTGTAAACATTTCACAACAATGCGTGTTTTCTGAGTTAACCCAGATTGATGGAATCACTTAGCGATATGATTTTAGGTTAATAACTCGACGAAGATCTAGTTGGCGCATCCGAATCTGGCCGGGATGATATTTTTATAATTTTATGTATACTTTTTTTATTTTATATATCGCCAGACGAGTATGAGGTTCACTTGATGGTAGGTGATACCTCAGACACAGAAGATCAGTCAATGATGTGCTGTCGATCTACTTTTTACTTCGAGCATTCGGAAATCCATAGACTGAAACCGAAACGCGCAATGCACTTAATTGTTTTTCCATCTATGAACGATGGTTCGTTACCCGGTCGGAATTTCGATATTCCTCCCACCCGATCAATGCCCGAACTTACCAGACGTGCGGAAAACATGCTTACAGAAAATTATAAATATGTGGGGTGGGATTCGAACCCACGACCCATCGATGCACACGGCAGGTGTTCTTCCGAACGCGCCAACGAGCCCGTCTTTGTTGTCTCTGGATATCTAATATTTAATGTTTTACTTTTGAGCCTATTTACTGTATTTTATATGGAATCGTTATTGACAGTTAACAATTCAATTCCCAATATTTCGAGTCAGTGCCGGTGTTAGGGGGGCGCGCGATGGGGCGATGGCCCAGGGCGCCAAATTTTGGGGGGCGCCGAGGTGGAGTCACCTACCTCCCATGCACACGCTCAATACGCCCTGTGCTATACGCATATCGTATTCTGTCGATTGAAAATGAAACCGCTGGAAAATTAGTATTTTCTAATTTAATCCGTGTATAAAAAATAAGTAGAAAATTAACATTCGATATTGATTTCCTAAAGTGGGCGCCACAATATTCTTGCCCGGGGCGTCAGTGGCCCTAACACCGGCACTGTTTCGAGTAGTGATTGCAACAGATTTTAATCAGTAAGTAAGCCACAACTTTGACAAAGGTTACTCGATACTTGACAGTTTCATTGATGATGCAATCAATCTTGTTAATAATAAATATTAATCAGTTAATAATAAGATTTAGCAATTAAAATAAAAAACCTACTGCAATTTTATTATTTTATTTATCTCGGACTTAGATAAGCCAAATATCTAAGAGGATAGCTTTTATAGCAAACCTATGAATTACATTTGAAAACCAACACGTTGCCAACATAACCAAAAGCTTTTGACGGGCTCGTTGGCGCGTTCGGTAGAACACCTGCCGTGCCCATCGATGGGTCGTGGGTTCGAATCCCACCGGGACAACATGCTTATAGTTTTCTGTAAGCATGTTTTCCCCACGTCTGGTAACTTCGGGCATTGATCGGGTGGGAGGAATATCTAAATTCCACCGTTCATAGATGGAAAAACCGTGAAGTGCATATTGCGCGTTTCGGTTTCAGTCTATGGATTTCCGAATGTTCGAAGTAGAAATGGGGTCGACAGCGCATCATTGACTGATGTTCTGTGGCTGAGGTATCCCCTACCATCAAGTGAACCTCATGCTCGTCTGTCGATATCTAACTTAAAATAAAACCTCAATAAACAAAAGAGCACGATTAAATTGGCCAGTATTGCCAATATAAAGACAAAAGCAGAAAGTACCAACTCCGTAGAAAAAGGTGGCTTGGTTAATATTGCTTATTTTTTTTTTCAATTCCAAATAATGAAAATATTGCGGTAAAAGTTTTCATTTAACTGTGTGTTTCCAATTAGTATAAACAAGTGGACCCAACAGACGTTGTCCTGCCTGAATGTTGCTCCAAAAATATAAAAAAAAAAAATATTTCTAAATTTGAATTATATGCTATTTTCTCACTTTATGAAGATTTGCAGTGGACATCAATTATTACAAAAAGCTATAAGCGTGCGTGACGTGAGCTGTCAATTGCGGAAGATGGCGGAGTTCCGAACCTAATTTATTTTAAAACTAGCAAAACGGCCCGGCTTCGCACGGGTGCATTGTTGCTAAATATTTTCTTTACCCTCCGTAAAAATATATTTTTTTTAAATAAAAAGTATCCTATGTCCTTTCTAATACGGTTGAGTAGTTTTGGCGTGAAAGCGTAACAAAAAAACTTACATTCAAATCGTAAAAAACAAATATTTCCTCTTTATAATATTAGTATAGAAAAACTTATAATAAAACATAGTTTAATTCATTGTATTTCACAGATAGATTAAATAGGGTTAGAAAACTAGCTTTATCTAACAGTGCCAAATGATTACTGAAATTCACACAGTAGGTATATTATGTTGTAGTAATAGGGAATATGCATGCATTTTTTTTATATTTTTTATCGACTTGTTACATCATTTTACCCTAATAAAAAATATAAATACTCTTGGCAATGTCCAAATTATTTTTTAAAATTACTTTGAAAACATCGATAAAATTTTGATCTGTTTAAACGCGGCCATATTTCGCGGGCTTTGGATGATATCACATTACACGCTCAGTGACGGATAGAGTGAGGTAACTATGGTAACCAGTGTTTGACGCCATCTTCGATGTCAATGGACGCCATTGATAAATCGCTGCTGATAAATGACAGAATGGGTAAGGTGACGTCACGTTTTGTTTCGACCAATGGTGATGCGTTTTGCAAACTTGAATTTCTCTCCCTTATTTTACACATTTTAATTAATATTTTTTGCAATTAAACACGAACTAAATAAGAAAATAATTGTTTAGGCATAATATCTGGGCCATAAGGATTCAAGGGAAAAAATATCAAGTAAATTTAAACAACATGCATATTCCCTATTATTGCAAGTCCGTCCTACCGTCTGGTCTATTTTGGGTGATATTACGAGGGTGAGTGACAACCCCATGATTTGTTCGTTTATCCCTCGAATCACGCCGAAACGCACGTACAGACCATTCATACGAATATAGCTTTTAATGAAATCGAATAAGGTGAATTTTCGTATGTCATTTGATTGGAAGCACCATCTGCATACGACAGATGCATTTAAAAATCGATGACTATTATTTTAATCTGTTTCAAGTGAAGTCTTGCTTAAGGAAATACGAGTAGATATGAGGCTTTGAGTTCGCATAGTTGTATCTAATATATAATTAATTACATAAATCTTTGTGATTTCTATAAAGCAGCTAAAAGAAAAAAAATGGCCAAAATACAAAATAATTTATTCATTTAGGTAAAACAATGTACACTGATGAACGTCAATAAAAATAAAAAATAATTTAAATCTAATTTTAGATTTACAGTCAGTTCTCAAATCAAGGGCGTAGAACGGACGAGAAGAACTGACAATAAACTCTCCGCCATTCTTTTAATCGCCAAATATTTTGTTTTACAAAATGTTTGTAAGGAGCTGCATCCATTACGCCATGTTCCACATGACATCTTTAAGTAATTAACTATAATAATCTAAAGATAAACGATATTTTAAACGAAAAATTAATTAACTATAATAATCTGAAGATAAAAAAATAATAAACGAAAAAAAAAAAAAATTGTCTTCTATCAGCTCTATCAGCATTGTGAAATAAGGAGGACGCACATTATCGTGGGAACAACACGCAAATACATAGTCGAATTAACTAATATCACCGCATACACGAACGAACGTCTATCGAGAAAGTATTCGAATCGTTAATCTGTCAGTTGTATGTGAAATCATTTAAATTTTCATACAAACGACAGCTCAACGATACGAATACTTTTTCGATAGTTGTTCGTGCTAGGCCCTCTGCTGTGTCACTGTACTCGAATAGTGTATGTCAGATATAGACAGAAGAGCATAAGGCGCACTTGATGGTACGAGCAGTGGCGGGACTATCATACAAGCCCAAAAGCCAGTCTTGCCGACTTTAACATAATACTTGTTTATATATTTATTTATCTTATATAATTATGTAATCATATAAGTTATATATGACTAATGACATTCTGATATTTCTTTTTAATGCATTAATCAGGCAAAACAGGCGTTTAACTTGTTTGATAGTCCCGTCACTGGGTACGTGATAACTCTCCCTCGCGAGCAGAGCCACGGACAAAACAGGGGCAATTAAATAGCTATATCAGTACCTTGCCATAAGTAAAAAAAACATTCAGTTGAAAGTTCAATTAACAACGGTAATTTTGTCAAGCAGTTGACAAATAATTGGCTATTTTCAAATGACATTTAGTGCTATTTCTTTTGTTCTAAAGCAATTAATTTGACTCAATAAGTTTTTCTGGGACTTATAAGGGTGGTAGGTGTTAATAGTGTGTAAGAAGACAAAAGAGAAACAAGAAAAGAATTTATTCCTGAGTTCTTAATAAAATAATTAACCGTTGCCAATTTTAGCGCGTTTTCTAGTTATTTCTTTCATACACTAGACGTGGGTAACACTGCGCTGCGCCGCGCAATTGCGCCGGCACGCTTCACTGCGCAGGGTGAGTCAGCTCACACATTCATAATGTGTTGGCGCACGGCGCAGTACTCACTCACTGAGTGAACTATGAGCGTGGCGTTGCGTGCGTTTCGGAGGTTTCACTGCTCGCTTTGGCGTCCCATTTTGGTGGTGGCGCAATTTTGAGTTGACTCAAGGAGCCGACGCACTACACTGCGCCTGAGTTGCTGAGTTGGCGCGGGGAATTTCGCTGAGTTATCTATCATACACAAATGCAGCAATCGATTGGCTTAATTAGCGTAGCGAATTAAAAATGAATTCATTTGTTTTTATCACGAAAAAACCTTTGAATAAGACCATACGTAATGTCGAAGCTCTCAATACCCGCCTAACATGATCATCAAAAGATATCTCGCGGACGAGTGAAGACAAACTAAGATATAAGATATCTCGACATCGATAACTTCAATAGACAATATATCTCGGTCGACAAATATCTATACTTTTGACATTAGAAGTCGAGTTTTAAGTGTAAGTGTCATGTTAGACCCGGAAGACATAAAGAAATAATATTAGACTGTAACCGAAACGCGCAATGTGCACTTCGCGGTTTTTCAATCTAGGAACGATAATATGGTTCGTTACTCGTTCGTTTCAAAGATGACAAACGATGCACTTTGCATTGTCCTCTCACCCATTTTATGCCTAAAGTGACCAGATGTGGGGAAGACATGCTTATAGAAAATTATAAACATGTCAACCGGTGGGATTCGAACCCGCGAACCATCAGAGCTCGTTGGCGCGTTTGGTAGAACACCTGCCGTACGCATTGATCGGGTGGGAGGAATATCGAAATTCCGACCGGGTAACGAACCATCGTTCATAGATGGAAAAACCGTGAAATGCACATTGCGCGTTTCGGTTTCAGCCTGGATTTCCGAATGCTCGAAGTACAAAGTAGGTCGACAGTGCATCATTGACTGATGTTCAGTGGCTGAGGTGTCACCTACCATCAAGTGAACCTCATGCTCGTCTGTCGATATCTAACATAAAAAAAACATTGGAGCGCAAGATAAGCGTTCTATCAAATGCGCCAATGAACTCGTCAATATATATAATTACTAGCAACGCGCCCCGGCTTCACACGGGTGCAATGTAGATGTACTATACTAAATATAATACTCGCTGATAATGTAGCTATCTATTGGTGAAAGAATTTTCAAAATCGCTCCAGTAGTTTTTGAGTTTATTCATAACATACAAAAATACAAATCTTTCCGCTTTATAATATTAGTATAGATTACACTACAAGATCCAACTCTACTTGCAATGCATTAAATATCTGTCATAAACTCATATCTAAACAGATACATAGGGCGTTACCGCGACTAAGAAAACATCTGTCCCTCTCCCTCTAACTGTTACACTGATAGCTAGACAGAGATAGGTTACAGAGAATCAATAGTATGTTTTATTTCACTGGGGACATTGTATATGCTTGTTATAATCGCTCGGTTGGTACTGGCAGCGATGTCGTTCATCTGACTGGTTAAAAGAGTGGTTTGAAGTTATTAATTCAAATTCAAAAATCATTTATTCATTTAGGTAACACAATGTACACTTATGAACGTCAATAAAAAATACATATTAAATGCTTCTAGTTTTACATTTACTGCCAGTTCTCAAATCAAGGGCGTAGAGCGGACGAGAAGAACTGGCAAGAAACTCGCCGCCACTCTTTTTTAATCGATGAGAGAAATGTATGTATTGTTTGTTAGTGAAAAAAAGAACAACTATTATTAGTCGTTTTAGAGCTTCTCAAATTGATTGTACCTACGTATAGTATCGAAAATAATAAAATTTTATTTGTAGTTTTGATATTTTAAATGTTTTATGTATGTTAGATATATATATAGATTGCAAATTTATTCAGATTCTATCTATCTATCCAGATGTACGTTACTCTTTCACGCAAAAACTACTGAACGGATTTTGATGAAACTTTACAGTATTAATGTTTTTACAACAGAGTAACATGTAGGCTGTCTTTGGCATGTAACCAATGTGCATTTTATGATGTTTTTTGAATTCTGAAAACTGTTTTTTATTTTTTATGATATTAATGTTATATTATGTTTGTTTCAGATCGGATGAGTGACAATGTGTTAGTGAAGTTTAGTGTAAGTGAAAATAAAGTGAAGTGACATATAGTGAAAATGTTTGTGTTCACGGCCTACGAGCGACCTATTTCTGGATGTTAGCTGTTACTGAAGGTAATTTCATTTTATTTTTCAATTGTAGTTTTTTTTACCCTTTAAATAAAAAAAAAAGAAAAGGGAATATAGCAGCCCACCTAGCATGACCACCAAAAGATATCTCGCGGACGTATGAAGAAAACTAAGATATAAGATATGGAGATTTATTATACGTCGACGTCGTAAACTTTGACAAGATATCTAGATCGACTAATATCTACTTTTGACATAAGAAGTCGAGTTTTAAGTTTAAGTGTCATGTTAGACCCGGAAAGACATACAGAGTTAATTAATCGATTAAAATACGAGAAAACGGTCAATATTTTTTGTCGTGGTTGTTGGTAGTCCGCTACAATATAATGCAGCAGATTTTATGCGTAAATATGGTGTTAAAGATACCTTAATAAAAAAAAAAAAAATTTGGCTCTAGCTTAAGCGTTATATACATATATGTAATCGTGAAACTGCATGCACATATTTTCAGTAGTTTCGGAGATAAGTTAACAAACAAACAAAATATTAAAAATGATATTGATGTATTCTGTTACCCTTTTTTTATCGTTCCCATTCAATTTCTAGTTAATATATTAGTATAGTTTCGTAGATTATTTTATTTCATCATATTATGGTAGAATATAGATAGATATATTTAGTATGTTAGCGTAAAAGCGAAGTGTTTATCTATAACGTTTTATCAGCTGAACTATTGAACTTATTTTAATGAAGTTTGCTAATACACATTACGTGAAAGTTTTATGAGACCAAAATATAATAATGCTTATGATATGTTGGTAGGGTATAATCTTACTTCTTACTAATATTATAAATGCGAAAGTTTGTGAGGATGGATGGATGGATGGATGTTTGTTACTCTTTCACGCAAAAACTACCGAACGGATTTTGATGAAACTTTACAGTAATATAGCTTATATATCAGAATAACACATAGGCTACAATAATTATAAACAGTATTTGTATATTGTCCATAATATAACGATAAGTATCAAGTAACTCGGAAAAAATCCTGCCTTCTGAGGGCTTTCTTGGCGTGCGCTGCCTAAACCGTTGGAGTTATAAGAATATAATATATCATGGGATTGGTTGTTTTAAATAGTTCTAAATAAAAGTCCGCGGTAGCATATTTCTACCTTTTATGTGGAAGCCAATATACCCTAAACTATGAGCCATAAATACAATTAAATTTGATTAATTTTTTCAATTGCAATTTTTAGAGTATTTAGCTAATTCTTATCAAAATTGATACATTTTTAGCCTTCGGTATTTAATATAGATACACCAACCACATTTGTCTTTTACACCAAGTAATTTGGACGAACGGTTTAAAAATTATCACGATATTATTGATTTGAGTGCAGCGCCATTAAGCGGAGACTGATGATGAAAAATGAAAAACAGCTCGGTTCAAAAATAAGCTACCCTTAGTACTAATTCTACGCAGACGAAGTCGCGGGCAGCAGCTAGTATAATAATAAAGCCTTTTTATTTCCTTTTTTATTTGATTTATTATATAATTATTTGATTACCTATAGAGCATGCAATCTATGTATGTATTAATGCAATAAGATTCTTTTTAATTCCGAATGCTTGAAGTAAAAAGTAGGTCGACAGCGCATTATTGACCGATGATCTGTGGCTGAGGTATCATTTACCATCAAGTGAACCTCATGCTCGTCTGTCGATATGTAACATAAAAAATACACATATATTTTTTTGTCTAAATTCAAATTAATACTTTTAATATTTCTTACGTTTGGTTTATTTTTTTATTTTATAAAGGACCTCTCTATAAGCCTCCTCCATTTTTCTCCACATAGTAGGGTATAATACTGCTTCTATTTTGATGAAGACGGTAGCATTGTTTCTGGAACAATACTCTATTTAGTTTCATCATATGTCTGCTTGGGAACTCGATTGGTCGACCATTATCTGAGTCAAACAGTTTTATTCAAGTAAATATTTGAATTTTGAATATACCACCGGAATTGCTACTTCTACAGAGAACTAAGAGCCTAGCACGAATGACTATCGACAAAGTATTCGAATCGTCAAACTGTCAGTTGTATGAGAAATCATTTGAAATTTCATACAAATGACAGTTCGACGATACGAATACTTTTTCGATAGTTGTTCGTGCTTACATTACCCCTCTGGTAAGAAACTCGATTGAACTCTACAAGAACCAAAATTAATGGCTTGCCCTATTAATACAAACATAATAATAATGCTCTTAACATAATTATATATCTAAGTCAAATACGTATAGGAGAACGTCATTATATAAGTTATTAGCGATTCGCCCCGGCTTCGCACGGGTGCAATTTAGATGCACTATACATAAAACAATAAAATAAAAATAGCCTATGTTACTCGCTGATAATGGAGCTTTCTGTTCGGTGAAAGAATTTTTAAAATGGGTCGAGTAGTTTTGTAGTTAATCGTAACAAACAAATAAATTTTCCTCTTTATAATATTAGTATATATATAGAGCTTGTATAGTGAACCCGCCACGGCTAATAACAACACTGGAAATAGATGATATTATGTTAATTAATGGGTTGACCTTCCAGCCGGCCTAGCATGACCGCCACGAGATATCTCGCGGAGAGAAGACAAGCTACTTACATCTTAGCTTGTCTTCTCTCGTCCCTTATCTCGATATATTTTAAAAATCGGTCTTTTTGATAGAAAATATATCTCGATCGACAAATACATCTATTTTTGATATTAAAAGTCGAGTTTTAAGTGTAATTGTCATGTAAGACCCGGAAGAAATAATTAGATAATCGATTAAAACACGAGAAAACGGTCGACAAAATTTTGTCGCGGTTGTCATGCTAGGCCGGCTGATACCGCGGTAATGTTATAAATAAACGGTACCTTCGAGTCATATTATACCAGATACCTCTTTATCACTAGGGTCAGGATAAAACTTATGCATGTATGTTAATATATGTCTAATCTATATGTATGTTTTCTGGTATATATGTATGTATGTGTCGACTTGGCGATTAAAAAGAGTGGCGGCGAGTTTCTTGCCAGTTCTTCTCGTCCGCTCTTCGCCCTTGATTTGTGAACTGGTAGTAAATGTATATTTAGAAGCATTTAATATGTATTATTTTTTATTGACGTTCATAGATGTACATTGTGTTACCTAAATTAATAGATTATTTTTTAATTTAATTGAATTAAATATGGCCAAGGACTTTATAAAGTCCTTGAATATGGCAACTTTGTGACATTTCAAATATCAGACAACTGTCATCTTTCTGTCTCCCCACGACCACGGTTGCTGTAAAGCATCCGAAACGTCGGGATAAATAATTTAAACAATATAAATAATAAATCGCGTTTTAATCCGGTATACAGTATTTTATTTAAATGTATGTGTGTTTATTATTTTTGATTACGAATTGTTTTATCCCGTTAAGCTTCTATCCTCTTTATTTTTTATGTTTTCTTTTTTTTCTGTAGATGTTTTTTATAGTTTTAATTACCTTTTGTTTTTTTGTTTATATTTACGAGTAACTAGCGTTTGAACATCCGTGAGGTGAATAGGCCACGGCTGAAAACCAGCGTTGTGAGTTAGCCAAAACCTCACCACACCATGCTGAGTCCAGTGTCCAGTCCATTTCATCAGAAGTGTATTTATATTATACTTTACTGAGTACTTTCTGATGAATAAACGTATTCTATTTTATTCTATATTTATCAGTATTTCAAACTTGCAGTAGGTACAGTCTTAGACCATAAAAACCGATTAGCGTATGTAGGTATTTAGCATCACTGACAGTTCACTTTCTAGTTATCACGTAAAACGGTAACTGGTCAACGACCTCTATTGTCTGCCGGTTTGCACGGCGGAGTTAGAAAATGTTCTGCTCTGTCGTGAGAATTGTTTGATGTCCAGCATAAATGTTTAGTTATGTCAAGTTTTAACGGCTTAGATTTTTTATGGTATAGGGAACACGATAGGATTTGCAGATGCCTCGCCGGTCTTTTAGATGCTAGATAATATCTGGGGGCACGGCAGTGCCCCCGCCAAGACGAGACAACGGAAGCGCAGGGCACCACCTACCTTTTAAACATGCCATGTTTCAAATGTAGAGCTATTATAATTTGTATATTATTGACATCTAAAATACCCAAATTTCGTCACTCACAGACTGATGATCATCAAAACTGTTAGTTTAGTTCCTGAAGTCAAAGAAAGCTTAACCGTTATTGTGCGTTTCGATTTCAGTCTATAGACTTCCGAATGCTCGAAGTATAAAGCAGGTCGACAGCGCATCATTGACTGATGTTCACTGACTGTGGCTGTGTATCACGTACCATCAAGTGAACCTCATGCTCGTTTTTTTTTTATAACAGAGCGGACAACCGAGCAGGTGGGTTACCTGATGGTAAGTAATCACCACCGCCCATGGACATCCGCGACTTATAAGTCTCAGAAGCGTTGTCGGCCTTTCAAAAATTTACAATGTCGCTTTTTAAAACCAACGAGGTCAAAGTCGGATGGAAACACAGAAGGCGGTAATTCATTCCATAGTTTCCAGCGTCTGTCGATATCTGACAAAAAAAAAGTTATAGTTCTTTTTGTTTTTGATTGACAGTTTTGTGTTTCAAATAAAATATTCTTATTCAAATTGTTTTCAGAATCCAGTCCAATAGGTTATTGTATAATGTTTCTGTTCAGCTTCACAGTACATAAAACTGAGACTCACCTATTTCTCATTTCTGACTCATAATTCACAAGTGAACGCGTTTCGATGACATCACAGTATACATCAGCTATTGACCTAATTGCACGATCTATCGAGATTAAAGATGCGCTAATTGCTATCATATCATCGACGGTCTGCCCGCCTAGCGGAATCAAGAGATATCTCGCGGACGAGTGAAGACAAACTAAGATAAAAGATATCTCGATATATCTCAACATCGACAATTTTGTTAGACAAGATATCTCGATCCAAAAATATCTCTACTTTTGATATTAGACACGAGTTTTAAGTGTAATTCTCATGTCCGGACGACATAAAGAGATTTAAAACACGAGAAAACGGTCGAAATTTTTTTTGTCGTCGTTGTCATGCTAGGCCGAGTGTAGTCTCAAATTCATTAGCCTATTTTTTATGTGTTAGACTGATATGCGCAGTGTATACTTCACGGTTTTCCCATCTATGAACGGTGGTTCGTTACTCGGTTGGAATTTCGATATTCCTCCCCAGTGCCGGTGTTAGGGCCACTGACGCCCCGGGCAAGAATATTGTGGCGCCCACTTTAGGAAATCAATATCGAATGTTAATTTTCTACTTATTTTTTATACACGGATTAAATTAGAAAATACTAATTTTCCAGCGGTTTCATTTTCAATCGACAGAATACGATATGCGTAGAGCACAGGGCGTATTGAGCGTGAGCACGGGAGGTAGGAGACTCCACCTCGGCGCCCCCCAAAATTTGGCGCCCTGGGCCATCGCCCCATCGCGCGCCCCCCTAACACCGGCACTGTTCCTCCCACCCGATCAATACCCGAAGTGGGAAAGACATGCTTATAGAAAAACTAGCAATCCACCTCGGTAATGTAGATATACTATATACAAAAAAATAGGCTATGTTACTCGTTGATAGGTAAATGTAGCTTTATATTGGTGAAAGAGTTTTTTAAATTTAAACAACAAAAATCTATACTCCTTTATTTTTATAGTCTTAACTCTTAATCATAGCTTTAGGTAACATATTAGATATAGTATTTTAACATGTATACCATAAAAGATAAGAAGATAGAAGAAGCGAAAGTGGTATGTAAGGATAGGAGCATATGGAATTCCGTGATCTCTGCCTACCGCAATGGGAAAGAGGGGTGATGTATATGTACAATCTACATACTTTCCCACACTTTAACTTTTAATATACATATAACATAAATGAAATAGTTATTTTTTACAAATACACATGCATAAATCAGATTAATCCAAATTGAATTTGAAATCTGTTATAATATATGCGGCTGTAAAATTGACATTTCCATGTCAAGTAAGTTCAAAAAGTAAGTGTGAAATGGGGATGTAGCGCAGGAGACTTGTTGAGAGCAGGAAATCATATAATCAGAGCATACTTCCGACAGATTTTAATCTTTATAGATAACTAGCTTCTGCTCGCGACTTCGTCTGCGTAGAATTTGTACTATAGGCAGCTTATTTTTTAACTTTTAATCTCCGCTTAATGGCGTTCCACATAGTGAAATTTGACCTCAAAAACTGAGTCTTCCTTTTTATTCGATTTTCATGAAGGTTTTACTGTTATACATACTTCAGTAGTAAATTTTCGACTCCCTAACAAAAAAATATCGATTATAAGAAATATATCAAATTATCATAGATATTATAATGTCATACAAAAAGCCGCATATTTTGATATATTTTGTATTTTTATTTAAGGCCAACATGTTTTTTAATTCCGAAACTTTTATAATTTTCACATAATATGTTTATTTAAGTTAGGCCACCTAGTATTTCAAACAGGGACTGAATACCGGTTAATTTACTATGGTTGTATAACAGAAATAATAAAGGTTTTTGTTAATATTCTTTCGTTTTTAATCATATTTACCGAAAAAAATTGTGTGTTTACTTTTTTAAAACTAATATCATGGTATCTCAGTCAAACACGTATTTTGGAAAATAAAAATTAACCGTTATTAAGGTGCGTAAAATATGTGGTAGTGTATAAGAATCCCAGCATAATAAAAAGTTAAGATAAATAACAGTTATTTAAAAATCATCATACCTAATAAAGAACAATGACGTTGACATACAATAAAGAGTTCGTTCAACCCCGTGTCGTGAGTTAAAACGAAGTTAGGTCGTAACTCGTAAAAGTGAAAATATAACAAAGGCTTGGTATTATGTATTACATAAATACATAGTAATTATTACCTAGAAGTTACGTACTATTTACACAATAATAATTTATTGGCCAAAAATATTTGCATACTGAATGTATGATATACCACAGGATATCCGAATACTCGAAGTAAAAATTAGGTCGATAGCGCATCATTGACTGATGTTCCGTGGCTGAGATCACCTACCATCAAGTGAACCTCATGCTCGTCTGTCGATATCTAACATAAAAAATACAAAACTTAAGTGACAAAAAAATAGTTTTTAATAAAAATAAAATATATTTTTTAAAAGCATCTACTTTTACATTTACTGCATGTTCTCAAATCAAGGGCGTAGAACGGACGAGAAGAACTGGCAATAAACTCTCTACCACTTTTTTTAATCGCCAAGTTTTTATTTTACAAAATGTTTAAGGAGATGCAGCTCTTACACCATGTTCCACATGACATCTTGAAGTAATTAGCTAGTTAAAAAAACAAAAATTTGACCTCTATTAGCAGCAGGCATGGTGAAATAGGAGTACAACACGCAAACACGTTGTCGAAATAACTTATATCTCCGAATACTCGAATTCAAGTCCGACCAATCACCACAAGTAGCATGTAGAAAATAATATATGTTACGTAAAATCATAATCAACACACACACACGTAGACTTCATATTGTTTTATATTGCGTGTGTTATATTGTATTTTAGTATAATAAAAAGTCCATTATTGGTTATAAATAATTTATAGACATATATTATAACTATAATTTATGTTATTAGTGAATTAATAAATAAATAAAATTATTTATTTATTATTATTAAATCACTAGTGTAAAGTTAAGACATGTCGTCACGACGGGATTCGAACATGCGAACCATTGAACGCAACGTATGGTAGGTACTACCCAACGCGCTAACGAACCGTCTAAACATAAATAAAAGTATTTATTAAATTAACAATTGTTACACAATTCTCATGATAATGTTTAGAATGAAAAATTATCAAAAGCCTCGTGTTTTTGCAAAAAGGTGTGAAATCTCAGCTTTTATCTGTTAGTATTGTTGGTTAAAATTAATACATACTTTGTTGAATATAAATTTAAGAAAAACTAAAAATAACTTAGCCGGTGATCACTTAGCATCAAGTGAAACATTCCATAGTCCATCTTACTAATATTATAAATGCGAGTTTGTGAGGATGGATGGATGAATGGATAGATGGATGGATGGATGGATGTTTGTTACTCTTTCACGCAAAAACTACCGAACGGATTTCTATGAAACTTTACAGCAATATAGCTTATATATCAGAATAACACATAGGCTATAATTTATAAACAGTTTTTTTATAATGGCCATAATATAACGATAACTATCAAGTAACTCGGAAAAATTCCTGCCTTCTGAGAGCTATCTTGGCGTGCGCTGCTTTAACCATTCGAGTTACAAGAATAAAATGTATGGTGGGATTGTTTGTTTTAAATAGTTCTAAATAAAAGTCCGCGATAGCATATATCTACTTTTTATGTGGAAGCCAATATACCCTAAACTATGAGCCATAAATACATTTAAATTTTATTCATTTTTTCAATTACAATGTTTAGAGTATTTAGCTAATTCTTATCAAAATTGATACATTTATAGCTTTCAGTATTTAATATAGATAAACTTTGTCTTTTACACCAAGTAATTTGGATGAACGGTTTAAAAAAAAATCACGATATTATTAACTTAAGTGCAGCGTCATTAAGCGGAGATTGATTAAAAAACAGCTCGGTTCAAAAATAAGCTACCCTTAGTACTAATTCTACGCAGACGAAGTCGCGGGCAGACGCTAGTATTCCATAAAAAATACCCTTTATTTGCCCAGAACTATTTTTTTCTCGTTTATGTTTGTGCAAATAGGTTACTAAGAAATGTATTCATACGTTCTGATGTGTTTCAAGGATGATAATTTTTGCCCTGATTTAGACTTGATTTTTGATCCGTTTTCAAATCAAGAGGCGTATAAGGAACCAATTAAAGGTTTACCTCTAAGACTTACCTCAATTTACCATTAAAAGTAAAGGTATAGTAAAGCTTTGGGCAAGAACCCCTTTTCCAAAATGAACTGATACCACATACCCCCATAGCGAAATTACTTTAAAAATCCTGACGCTAGTTTATTTCCTAATGATATTAAAATACTTACCAATTTATAAACTGCGGTTGGGTAAGTAAAGACATAATTTTTTCATCAAACAAATAGATCTATACAAAATTCAGTAAATATCTAGTGTAATTAATAATTATTATAAAAACTACGTAAAAATACTTAATTTGTGTTAGGTAATCAATAAGGCCCGATTTTTAGACCTCGTCAACCCCTAAAATTAGTTTTCGTTTATGTCTACCCCTGGGAACCCCAAGGGGTTGATATCGGTAACGACTACTTTGGGAATCCCTGGTCTAGTAGGTTATCATAGATTTTTATTTTGGGGCCCTGGGTTAGATGCCTAGCTAGGAAAATACTTGGAGTATTTTTTGCTATTCCTTGTACCAACAGATTGGACAATCGAAGGTTAATCACGTAATACTGACAAACATATCCGTGTACCAAATACAGGTACAAAACCGGAACATACCGTGTGGAATATTTTATAGGTCGACAACGCATCATTGATCGTCGCTGGTCTGTCGAGATTAACAATGTTAAATCAGTATTAGACTATATTAGTCACACTAATACACTGTAGAGCTAATTTGCTGACTATGAAAAAAATCATGAAAACAGATTGATCCGTGGTGGACCTTGAAAGCGGAAGTGGCACAAATTCACTATATATTATTTCGATGACACAAAAACCTAACCTAGGCCAACTGGCACTCTCCCCTCGGTCCAGTAGTCATAAAAACAAATGGCCTTGGTTTCTGGAACTAAATTATTTGTAAGAATCTATGTTACGGGGTTATTTCTCAAAGTCTGTAGTCTACTTGTATTTATTTGACGGGGTTGTTGGCCCGTCGGTCCAGTGGAATACCTACCTGGTGTTTGAGGTCGCGGGTTCGAAACCCCCCGGGACGATATGTTTATAATATGAGCATTAAACGGTTGGGAGGAATATAGAAATTATTAAGCGTAAAAAAAAACCAAACAAAAATCGAAAATTTAAATTCTGTTAATTCTGTGTATTTTTTTTAGTGATGGGCCGAACATCGGTTTCACCGAATACGAACATTCGGCCGAATATTCGGTAAAACTTTTACCGAACCGAATATTCGGCCGAATATTCGGTACATTTGATTCCTTTCCATCGCACAAATGCAGGTCTAAACTAAAATTGAAGATGTAATTGTGATTTTTTAGGAATAATCTTCCTATATTATTATTTTACATACTTAAGTAATTAATGACATTTTGAATTATCTTAAATAATTATATGAGATGTCATATGTGTCTTATATCCCAGTAGACTATAATTAAGTTCCTAACTCTTAATGTGTAGATTAAGTGATTGATCTCTTAAATTACAACCTGAAAAGTACAAACAAATTACTTATTTTCTTTATAAAGAACTATATTGGTTGAATAGGATAGGTTTAAAAGTTTAATATCAATAAATACATTTTGCGACGCTATGCTGAGTAGAAACTAGAAAAAAATATTATTCATAATCTACTAAGGTGTTGTGATTTGATTAAGCTATTCTCTAACACAATAAAGACTGATCGAAATAAATATCTTGTTTATTTTCCTTAAATTAAGACCTGATTATAATATATTATTCTAAAGAGTTTACACAGCAGCCTAATCCCAAAACAGCTAGATACCTATATTTTGCATTAAGTTATTATCTTTTAGTTTTTACCAACCTACTTTAATTGAAAATAAAGCTTCAGTGAGCACAAAAACAGAAAGCTATACTCTAAAATACTTACCTCATTACACTGTACACTCAAATCATGATAGTACACGGGTCAATAACAGTAAAAACTTTGAGTATCACTTTGCCGAATATTAGGTGATTCAGCCGAATATTCGGCCGAATATGAATATTCGGTAAAGCTGCCGAATATGCCGAATACCGAATATAAAACGAATATTCGGCCCATCTCTAATTTTTTTTCTAAATTACGATTATTTATGAGTTTTATGACCCTCTTCATTTCTGGTAAATAAATTCAACGTACAGTCACTCTATGATTATATTTATTGAAGATATAAAAAATATATATTATTTTTATCAGAGACAAGCAACACGCCCCGGCTTCGCACGAGTGCAATGTAGATGTACTATACACAAAAAAGCCTACAATACTCGCTCATAATGTAGCTTTCTATTGGTGAAAGATTTTTTAAAATCGGTCGAATAGTTTTTGAGTTAAATCGTAACAAACAAACAATATTAGTATCCTCTTTTTAATATTAGTATACCAGGGTGAATCAAAAAGTTCTTAGAAGTGCATATATATGAAACCTTTTTGGATCAAGTTCGATATTCAAATTAAAGAGTGTCTATCACACTATATTTATGCAGACTGTCACTTGTTTTTGTCAGTTCGTTCGCATGTAATAAATTTTTTTGTGCAACGAGTTGCTAAAAAGTCAAAATTATGGATAAAAGTGAGTTACGTGCGGTGATAAAATATCTCATTTTGAAAAAAATGTCTACGAAGGAAATTTTTTTGGACATTCAGCAGACATTAGGGGGTGATGCTGTACCCTATTCTACGGTTGCGTACTGGGTGGCTGAATTTAAAAGAGGTAGATCAAGCTGTAAAGATGACCCGCGTTCTGGGCGGCCTTCAACCTCCGTTACAGAAGAAAATTTCAAAAAGGTTGAGAATCTGGTTTTGGAAGACAGAAGAATGACTATAAAACATATAGCTGAGATCCTAAAGATATCTTTTGGTAGCGTTCAATCCATTTTAATTGATTCACTGGGGTTCAAAAAAGTGTCTGCAAGATGGGTGCCACGAATGTTAACCGACGAAAACAAAAAGCGACGTTTGGAAATTTCCAAGCGTAATCTCGAAATGTTCCAGCGTGATTCGGATAATTTTTGCCGTCGTCTTGTCATCATGGATGAAACGTGGGTCCACCATTTTGATCCTGAAACTAAAAGACAAAGCATGTCTTGGAAACGACCATCCTCTCCATCCATCAAGAAATTTCGAGTTGCTCCTACCGCTGGCAAAGTTATGGCCTCTGTGTTCTGGGATAGTGAAGGAATCCTTTTTATTGATTACATGCCAAAAGGCCAGACGATTACTGGACCCTATTATGCAAATTTAATCCCGAAAGTGCGTGAAGCGATTAAAGAAAAACGTCGTGGAAAACTGTCGTTGGGCGTGTTGTTCCTTCAAGATAACGCTCCTGCTCATCGATCGGAAGTTGCGCTCAACGCAATCCGCTGTGCTGGCTTCAATCTCCTTGACCACCCACCATATTCTCCGGACTTAGCCCCAAGTGATTTTCACTTATTTCCAAAATTAAAAGAGGAAATTCGTGGAACAAAATTTCACGATAATGACGCGGTTATAGCTGCCGTAGAGGACTTTTTCGAGAGTCAAGAAAATAATTTTTTTTCACAAGGAATAAGGAAGTTAGAAACGCGTTATTCTAAATGCATTGCATTGGAGGGAGATTATGTAGAAAAATAAAATATTATTATTTAAATCTTTGCATTTTTTAATATTGATTCCAAGAATTTTTTGATTCACCCTCGTAGATATACTTATAGGTAGGTAATTGACAAGACAATTTTCTGAGTCTACACTCTACATACGTAAATTAGTTTTTTTTTTGTACCTGTGACCGCCTTGCGCCATGGTACGCGATTAAAAACTAAAGGTCCCGGGTTCGAATCCTTGCCTGTAAATATTATTTTTTACCAGTAAGACACATAATTGTATCATGCTCCACTAGGGGTTCGTAAATTTTCTTACTGTCTTTGAATTAAGTAGTGACAAGATTTTCTTAACTATTCCAGGTGTGGTATGGACAAGGAGACCGGGGAAGGTGGGGATGCTTCGGCCAAGCCGCCGCCCGACGGTCAATTCGACCCCTCTGCACTCTTTGGAGGTAATAAACTTATTTTTTTTTCTTTTTTTATGTTAGATACCGACAGACGAGCATGAGGTTCACTTGATGGTAGGTGATACCTCAGTCACAGATCATCAGTCAATGATGCGCTGTCGACCTACTTTATGTCGAGCTCCGCCTTCAAGCAGATAGGGTATTTCATACCTGTCAGCGATCGCTCTTTAGAAGGCTGCCATTTGGAAAGTATTAAAGATACGGCTTTGAAATTTTGACAGAATATTCTTGAAAATATACTGTCCAAAATTACATAAAAATAATAATTGACTTTTTGAAAATTTTACACTGGTAAGGGGCCTTAAGTTTAGTGTATACTAGCTGACCCGGCAAACGTTGATTTGCCATGTAAATAATTTCTAAAAAGCAGGGGTTGGTGATAAAAAAGTGAAAATTTAGGGTTGTATGTATTTTTTAATGCCACATAATAAAAAAATAAAAACAAAAAATTTCGTCCAAAAATAAAAAAAATAAATTTAGGGGTGGACTACCCCTAACATTTAGGGGGATGAAAAATAGATGTTGGCCGATTCTCATAGATACCGGATAAGCACAAAAATGTTCATCAAAATCGGTCAAGCCGTTTCGGAGGAGTATGGCAACGAAAACTGTGACACGAGAATTTTATATATTAGATTACTCTTGAAAACTAATATCATAGTATCTCAATCAAATACGTATTTTGGAAAATAAAAATTAACCGGTTTCAATCCCTGGTTCGTCGTTTTGGCGCCGAATTATCCGAACGTCAGAGCGAACGATTCATTCATAGTTCGTTCTACGCTGGCAACTGCTGACAGTCGCGATCTGTTTAATTGAAATGTCATAAGTAGTTACTATTTAGTACTTATCATTCGATTATTGATGTAAGTATATTACCATTAAGTCGAAACGGTACATTAGTAATTGTAGTTGATTCTAATCAAGGGCTTTATATCTATATATAATATATAAAAGAAAGTTGTGTTAGTTACACCGTTTATAACTCAAGAACGGCTGTACCGATATCTTATTTGTTGGATTCCTATATGTCCGGAATAAGATATAAGCTATTAAAATATTGGAAAAAATCAGGAAAAAATATATGCATAAAATTAATTATAAAATATATTAGATTCGGAACTCCGCCATCTTGACAGCTCACGTCATGCATTCTTAGCTTTTTTGGAATAACAGATGTCCACTGCAAATCAGTGACATATTAAACAATTATAGTGGGTAAATGGGCATATTCAAATTTAAGAATAATTATATAATTTCGAAGCCAAAATTGTGTCAGAACAACGTCTGCGGGGTCCACTAGTAATATATAAAGTCCTTGATTCTAATACTCTAATCATTCGCAGTCTTCTTCACTTCTATCTACTTTAATCGAGTAGACTCCATCATTTTTAGTCTGATATCATCAGGGGGCAATTTAATATGGAACACAGTAATATCTGTTTCCATACATCTATTTCGCCCGTTGACTATCGTAATGTCAATGCTATACCGATAATGTATTTATGACCTATCTACTGCAAAAACACATTTGAAATCAGTGTAATAAGGTTCAATGTCCGTTGCAATTGATTGCACCATAAAGCCGCTCGAGGTCATTGTCCTCCCGTCGTTGCAAACAAGTATTATTTGCGTATGTGTTCATTCTTATTGCATTGAATTAAGATATATTTTTCATTGTATTATATTGAATAGTTGTAGAGGGATCGATGAGTGTTTTAGATTTTTAAGACGTTTCCTCTTATTAAAGGTTTTTAATGCTCTTGTCTCTAATGAGGTGTAGTTTTTATAACGTTATGAAAAGAAAATAATATTATCAAGTTGCATGATAAATACAAGAATACATATTCATTAAAAAATATATGTGCTTAATATAATTGGGTAGAAATGATTTATCGATTAATTGTTAATTTTAGGTGTCTTTTACCAAAAATTTGGAACCCGTGGGCTTACATCATACATGACCAAGGACTATATAAAGTCCTTGTACATGACATCCTGTCGAGGCATTTTGCCTCTCTTTCTTGTTTACATTTAATAATACTAGCTCCTGCCCGCGACTTCGTCTGCGTAAATTCATCTCTGCTAAAATAATTTATTTTACCCTCCGTAAAAAATATTTTTGTTTTAATAAAAATCCTGTATCCTATGCCCTTTCTAATACCTCTAAGAATACATGTACAAAGTTTCATGATAATCGGTTGAATAGTTTTGGCGTGAAAGCGTAACAAACAAACTTACATTCACATTTATAATATTAAAAATTATAAATATAATTTCACATTTATAATATTAATTATACCTATTTATAATATTTATATATTGTTTGGGAATGAGTCTTTAAGGTAGGTAGTTTGTTTGGAGTAACGACTTCTTATGACAGTAACTACAAAAAAGCCAAGTACTATTAGTACATGTATTATGATGGGTTCGCTTTGGGTAGTAATTAATAAACCTAAGTTGCGTATATGTTCTTGTGGTCGAGAGTTCGTTCGTTAACCCATGCGTCCCGGGTTCTATTCCCAGATGAATAGTTAAGGGGCACACCTAGTGTGACAGCGTAAAAAAAGGGCAGTTTTTGGGATCAAATAAAAAAAAAACTAGTCAATCAATTGTTTTAAAATTTTGAGGCTATATTAATACATATTTTAAGAGTACACAAAAAATTTTTTGAAAGAAAATAATTAATATTTTTGAAATGACAAACGATCTCCGGCGGCGCCAAAAAAAAAAGGTCCTCCACTGCTGCCTTGATTGCAGCCTTCTCTATTGATAAAACCTAAAAAAAAAAATTCTCGTTAAACTAAAACATATTGTCTGTACGATGACCCTCGGGTTAATAAAAAAATCAAAAATTGACAAAATGGCGGCATGTTGAAAAAAAGTTAAAATTCACCCAAAATTATGGTCGTTTTTGGCCTGCCAAAATTCGATTTTTGATTAGATCAAAAAACTGGAGGGTCATCGTATGGAGAACTGAAATTGCAATTAAAAACAGCAAAAGTCGTGACATCTAGGATTGAAAATATATGGTATCTATTTCGATAGTAACATGAACGAGAATTATTCAAATGTTAAAAGCATATCAGTTTATTAAGCAAGTTTATCAAGAGGCTCTCTCCGGAAAAGTAAGAAAGTTTTCAGCAAAGCAGTAAGAAACTTTTTGATATTTCAGCATACAAGTGCAATAATAAAAAGGTTCATAAACATAAGGAGGCCTTTTTAATTGATCAAATAACGTCTCAAATGATGATAATCAGCGGAATAGACGTAATTGCTACAAAGAAGTTGCAAAACACTAAAAAAAGGAAACATCAACAAGAAAATCGCCCAAGCACATATTTAAACACTTTAATGTTAGATGATTTAGATATTCGTTATATATTCATGATATCCAAAGAAATCAAAAAGCATTATTCTTGCGATTATAACAGATTAGAGGAAGCATATTAGAGAGATGGCTGCTCGACGCATTTAAAGGCACGCAGTGTGAGTCACCCTTCAATACCTAGATTTTTTCAAGTGCTATTGATAAATTTTAATGCTACTTCGTTGTTGATTTAATAAACTGGCAGGAAAACCTAACCAAACCGCCGCTTTGAGAAATTTATCTGACCAAGAAATTCAGAACATTGTCGAATCTGGTGGTGAGCGCAAACCATTGTTTTTAAGGCTTCCTGCCATATTCAAGCTATTTAGGGAGCTGTGAAGATTACGACCATCCATTCAAGCCATTCATACGAGCTTCCATTTCTCAGTGCACAAAAAAAGTCACGATTAGGTGCAATAAAAGCCAAGTTGGAATCGCGGCCTAAATTTGAAACAAAAAAGGATTATCAACCTTAATAATTAATGCAATTTATCAAATTCTTCTAAGTATTTTCATGTTTTTTTCACAGTATCACCTTAATAAATGTCTAAACTATAAATTATCTATCATTTAATACCTTCTTACTACTAAATAGGGCACAATATTTCACCTTATATGACTTAAATAATATTTCAATAAAATTTTAAAATCATGAAGTCTGCGGAGGCAGAAGATATTCATTAAAGGGAATAAAAATTTACACTTATTTTTACTTTATCATAATACATAAATCCCCCCCTATTAGAACTTCGAAACTAAAAAAAAAAAATTTCCATACATCCGTGCTCCACCCTAATGTACATATAGTAACTAATAAACCCAACGAATGTTTCAGCGTACTGGGGTCGAGATGGCGCTAGCAGCGCGGCGGCTGCGCAGGCGCAGGCCCAGGCGCAAGCCGCTCTCTTCGGCTTCGGCTCTCGGTATCCGCCGCCGACGACGCTCGGGGTCGCCGCCAACCAGGCCGCCTCCCTCGGTCTACATCCCGCCGCCAGTAAGTGTCCCTTCCACATCGATTGCTAACAGCTAAAAAGGCATAAGCGACATTTTTGGCAAAACAGACTCACTTTTCCAGCATTACTAAAAATCAGTGCTGATTGTATAGAAAAAATGATAATAAATGAAATAAAGCATTTCATAGAGGGAATACAATTATTATATATGTGTTCATGTTCTACATTTTTTTTTATTACTGTAATATATCTCACAATTAACTAATTACAATTACGTTTAAAATATTCCTTAATTGAGGTCTCTTTTTGTGCAATTTATATGGGGTAGACGCGGGTGGAGGGTGCCGGATTGTTGGACGTGTCGGTCTATTGTGCCGAAGTGCCGGCTTAGTGAGATTCTATTGTATTTTATTCTTTTGGCTATTCTTTCTTATCATTTGGCCTTTTTTCTTCTAAGTTTCGTCAATCTACAACAAACTTTGTTGTAGATTGTCCCCAAACCCTGTCTGCATACGTTTCACAAAAAATTTCTTTCCATATTGACCACTCCGAGTTTATTGTATGTTTGATGAGCATGTTATCAAACCAGTCTAGAAATGAATCCTCCAAAAAATAATCTAAGACCCTCAGTTTTCTGAATATCTTTTTCTATTCCTATGTGAGTACATTCTGATTCAAAAATAAACATTCACTGTGATACATTTGAGATTTTTTATTAAATTTTTCAATAAAAAAAACATCTAACAAATTTCTATTATTACAGGACTTAGTATCCTTCTTCATTCAAAATTTTCTAAGATTCTAGTTAAAGCCTTCTGAAAGACCAACATTTGAAATCTTGTGTTGTGTTTGTGATGTTGTCTCTTCTAATATCCTATATACTGTATATTACCATCTTCGTCTATGTAATCACTCTTCATCTCAGGTGTAAATGTAATCCAAACTTGTCTTTTGTTATGTCTTTTTTATAATCTAGTTTTTGATAGGCCTGAGTTTTCAATATTGTACTTTGAAATTTTACTGGTTGAATTTGTTCAGGAAGTAATAATAGTATGATTGTTTTCATCAGAAATTGAAGTTATGCAGATTATAATATAATATTTGTTTTTGTATCATTACTTGCTTTTACTATAAATTCAAACTTTGTCTTTTCCATCACATATAAGAAAATTGCTGAAGAAATGTTGTTTTATAATGCGTTATATTAACACTACGGTAAAAATAATATTTTTTAATATATCAGTAATAATATAAATATATTTTATTTTACATTATTCCTAACAATCGATTAACCATACCTGTAAAAATAAACAACATTTAAAGACGTTATTGCGATTATTATAATGATCTCACTAATTTAATCAATATAACCTATTTTATTTTAACATATTTTATCTGCCAAACGTCAAAAATTTACAGATAGGTACTTAAATAAATGAATGAAGGGCTTCATTTACATTCATTTATCTTTTTGTTTATGCCAAACTTTAAATTACTTTCTTGTAAAGTTGTGGAATAGTGGTTATCCCTTTTTGGCTGCTAGCCATCGATTACTATGTTCAGATTCCCTTATGTACCACGCCCATAAATCCCTTGATATTAAACGCGAGTATCACACATTTTAATGAAATACTTTTTACGCTGATTGTACATTTGCGAGCCTATTTTATTTTAATTATTGTAACAATGTTACATATGTTTTAAATTATATACTTATTATTAAACAGATTTGTTAATAAATAAATAAATATGTATGTAACAAATTCTATAAAAAAGAAAAAATTATCAGAAATATATTGTCTGCCCATGTAAATTTTAAGTACTATTTTTTTACCAAATACCGTAACTTTACCGGTATTCTTACTGAAAAGTCACTACTGTTTGGGGGGTGTATTGTTTTTTTTATATACAATAAGGGGAAGTCAGTAAGGTGGCTCACGTGATAATTACTTCCAGGCGCGGCATGGTGGTCGATGGCGTCTCACCTTGCAGCGCAGGATTACTTAGCACGCCTTCAAGCTACTGGATTGAACTTATCACCGCTAAACGATCCTTATGCCACCCTCTCCGCACTCTCGGGTAGCGGCCTCAAGCAAAACAAACCCGCAAAACAGACTAGCAGGAATGAGAGGTAAGATTATTTATACCAGGGATGTTACGGAGCTTCGATTTCGGTTCCGAAAAGTCGGAACTTCCGATTGATTTTGCACTTCCGATTCCGATTTCGGTTCCGATAAATTTGAATCGGAGGTCAAAGCACATCGGCGGGGGTGACCGCGATCAGCGCCATTTGATTTAATTAACTTCTGTGTAAAATTTAAGAAAATTATTTTATTTTTACGAGTATATATCACACCCAGGAAGGTGTTTACTTTTTTGAACTGATATGAATGAAACTGAAAATAATGTTTGTAATTTTCTTTTTATTACACATCTCTCTTTTGTGTCTGCCTCCGATTCCGGTTTCGGTTCCGATAAACCAAATTTAAAAACTCCGATTCCGAATTCGGTTCCGGTAAAACAACTTCTGTTACATCCCTAATTTATACCATCTTTCTTTTAATTATTTTCGAGCTGTTACATACCGTTTTCTATACTGCTGCCGGCCTAGCGTGACAACCGCGACAACATTGTCGACCGTTTTCTCGTGTTTTAATCGATTATCGCTCTATTTTTATATTGTGGTGGTGATACCTCAGCGACAGAACATCAGTCAAGCATACAACTAGCATTATAAGTAAATTATGATGGTACCATGCCCCACTAGAGGACTCGAGAATTATAAGAAGTACCAGGACATCAGAAATATGTAACAAGTATAATATATAATATCAATCTATACAGGTTAATGATTACTAAGGAATACACTAGCATTATAAATAAGTGATGATTACTGAAATAGACAAAGAATTATGTCTGCCCCATGCCCCACTAGAGGACTCGGGAATTCTAAGAAGTACCAGGACATCAGACATATGTAACAAGTATAATATCAATGTATACAGGTTAATGATTCCTAAGGAATACACTAACATTATTATTAGTAAGTGATGATTAGTGAAACAGACAGACACATAATTATGTCTGCCCCATGCCCCACTAGAGGACTCGAGAATTATAAGAAGTACCAGGACATCAGAAATATTGAACAAGTATTATATCAGTCTATACTGGTTAATTATTACTAAGGAATACACTAGCATTATTAGTTAGCGATCATCAGGGAAACAGACACAGAAATAAGTCTGTTCCATGCCCCACTAGGGGACTAGAAAATCCCCCCTGGGGAAATAAGGGAAATAACATTCATGTCATAGCTATATTATATAATATGTAAAAATATATTTTGTTTCAGGTCGGGAAGGAGTAGTACATCAAGTATGTCTGCGAAAGACAAGAGCCCAGCAACTAGCACCAATTCGCAACATAGTATGAATGATTGGGGTATGTTGTACTTTTTTTTATGATAGATATCGACAGACGAGCATGAGGTTCATTCACTTGATGGTAGGTTTAAATAAAATACTATATATATTCGATGGTAGGTGATACCTCAGCCACAGAACATCAGTCTATGATGCGCTACTTACTTTTTACTTCGAGCATTCGGAAATCCATAGACTGAAACCGAAACGCGCAATATGCACTTCACGGTTTTTCCATCTATGAATGGTGTTTCGTTACCCGGTCGGATTTTCGATATTCCTCTCACCCGTTCATTACCCGAAGTTACCGGACGTGGGTAAGACATGTTTACAGAAAATTATAAACATGTCGTCCCGGTGGGATTCGAACCCACGACCCATTGATGCGCATGGCAGGTGTTCTACCAAACGCGCCAACGAGCCCGTCAAGTATGTTTTACCTCTATATTAGTATCACTAAAGTATAATTGAGAATTCTAGTTTAAATTTTATTTTTTACCCATCTTACGTTTCTATTGGTCGCATGTTCAAATCCCACCGGGATAATATTTCTATAATTCTCTGTAAACGTGATACAAAATGGTAAAAGTCTCAACGCGCAGTCGATTCATGGCTTATAAATCTATGGACGGTGATTAATGTCCGTTTCAAAATTCTCAAATTGAACCCCTGACCCGTTGAAACGCAAATGATATCAATGTTAGTAAGTTTGTCCTCTATACACTCCTAAACTATTCATCCGATTATGATAAAACTTTAATGAGTTGGTCTGCATACGCCCGCGAAGGTTCCATGCCAACATGCAACGCATGCATATAGCTAGTATATTAAATTTATTATTTTCTTGTTTGCAGCGTCAACATATGGTTTTCCAAAAACATCATCTCCATCCACAATGGCGTCGCAGTCTCTATCTAGCCTGGCGTCGCTGAACAGTTTAGCACAGCAGCCGCTGCAGAGCAAACAATCTAGCAAGCAACCACAGCAACAGAGCAGTAGTAAGTGTTTACAAACCTACAAAAAAATACTTTGATTTGACTGCCTCTAAAGCTCAGTGGTTGGTGCCATGCGTGCGCCACAGGTTGGGTTCAAATTCAGGGGAAAAATTAAAAAATAGTTGGGCAAAGAAGGCTTACTTCCTTGCTTCCTACTTGACTGTAGAAAAATGATCAGTGAAACAGACCTAGGGAATTCACATTATAGCCAAAACAAGAGAAAACCAATAACTTAAATAATCAACCATATATATACACATTAAATTCCCCATTGGGGTAGGCAGAGGTCAAGGACTTCCATACACCGATCCTTGCATACTACTTTCGTTTCTTCCACTTTCATCAACGCTTTCATACACAATACAATAAAGAATATTTTGCAAAGGGCAAGTTGTCACTTAAAGGAATACGAGCCTTGCGAGCTAATGAAGTTAGATTTATTCATATTTTAATAGGCACAAAAGTACACTTTAAACCTAAAAACTAACAAATCACATACTGAATTTAAAAAAAAAACAAAAATCAAACTTATTACAATTCCAAATAAGTCAATATATTGCAATAAGCATTGACCAACAAACAAAAGTTCGAATTTGTTACATTAATAGGGAAGATTACTATAAAAATATAATGAAATTATACAAAAAAAAAAGACGATGTAGTGACGAGAATTGAGAAAGGTATGTTGAGGTGGTTTGGGCATGTAGAAAGGATGGATGAAAGTAGGGAAACGACAAAGATTTATGAAACTGGTGTGAGTGGGAGAGTCGGGAGTGGTCGACCTAGGCGAACGTACCTCGATCAGATCGGGGACGTTCTGCAAAAGGGCCAGATCAAAAGTACTCGTAACCGTCGAGTGTGTATGAAAGCATTGATGAAAGTAGAAGAAGCGAAAGTGGTATGTAAGGATCGGAGCATATGGAATTCCGTGATCTCTGCCTACCCCAATGGGAAAGAGGCGTGATATATATGTATGTATATGTATGAAATTATACAAAAACTAATAAAAAACATATCATTTCAAATATTGCATAATATATACAATAGATAAAAGATATTGGCAGTAGTTATAGATTCTTGTTTTAATTAGTATATTTTTGTTACAGGAAAGTCCTCATCAATGAAGGAGAAAGATCGAGATCTGTCAGTGTTGCGCAGTGAGCTGATGTTAGCGCAGGCGGCTGCGCAGGGCGCGTACCACGCGGCCGTCGCAGCCGCCGCTAAGGGGAAGGTAAGGGACAGCTATACTTCTTATAAGGGACCATCCATAGAGTACGACACATGATAAGGGAGGGGATTGACGAAGTGTGACATTGTGTGACAAGGGGTGGGAGGGGTCCTAAGTTTCGTCACATTATATTAAATCTTAGATGAACTATTAATGAAAAACTTAAAAATATTTTCAACTCCATATCAATATATGTAAAATTGCAAAATATGTGACGTCACGGGGGAGGAGTCAAAAAAATCACGAAATTAGTGTGACGTACTTAATGGATGACCTCTAAGCAACTAATTAAATCTAGGTGATTGACTTAGCACCACACAGGATAGTGGTCAAACAACTGCCTATCATTCTTTAAAAAAATTGTGTTTTATTTAAAAAAATCGGTTGAAAGATAAATCTGCTATATAATAGATTGTTTACCATGGGAGCAAACCACTATCTATAGAGTCTACCACTAAACTGAAAAATATTAATAACTTATTTAATGGTCTGCTTTCTAGGTTAACCTTTTTCTCTTATTATCGCATTTTTCTCAGAAAATACTGATCGTAGAAAAAAATATATTGAACATAAAATATCAATCTTTTAGTGGGCGCCAACTTTTGTTTGGAGCATTTTTCTTAAAAACAATATTTTTCTAAATAAAAGTGAAAATTTTCGAAAAATATTGATTTGATTGCGTTAAAATACAAAGGTATACCAAAATTCACTTCAAACGGAGGTATGGGCTAAACGTAAATAATGTTTGTGAAGTGATATTTTTATATGTAACGTATTTTTGTACCCAAAATTTTAAAATTGAATTATCATACTTATTGGATTTAACACTATACCCTCGATATAGTACCTAGTTCTGTAACAATGTTCGATGTTTTTTTTTCAGAATATGCCCCTGCCATATCCGTTTGGAATGCCAAGTTCGGAGAAAGACCGTCGTAGTGGCATCGACTCCTTGACTGGTCTACCGCATAATTTACTCAGGTAATTATATAGAAAAAACTTTTTCTTAATGACTGCTTCAGTGGCGTAACTAGCCTTTTCGAGTCCCAATGCAAAATAAAATAAATGACCCTTCGTCGAGCGTCAGACGAAAAGTTGGTTACCCGGCAGTAGACACCTGCCGGCTTAGCATGACAACCACGACAAAATTTTGTCGACCGTTTTCTCGTGTTTTAATTGATTATCTCTTTATTTCTTCCGGGTCTAACATGACAATTACACTTAAAACTCGACATTTAATATCAAAAATAGATATATTTGTCGATCAAGATATCTTTTCTATCAAAATTGTCGATGTCGAGATATAATATATCGAGATATCTTACATGTTAGTTTGTCTTCTCTCGTCCGCGACATATCTCGTGGCGGTCATGCTAGGCCGGCTGATAGTGGGGTATAATATAATAGGTGAATTACTTAGACTTTTTCCTTGGGGTTTTCTTTAAACTTTTATATTACTGTGGCCCGCCCTTAGAATCAGCGAGCCCCATGCGACTGCATTGGCATGGCACTGGACTGCTTTGTGTATATACCATTTCAAAAATAACTTAGTAATGAATTGGCTGTGTGTTTATCCACGGAAATATTTTAAATGTAGGTTACTGATATATGTAGATGTACCGCCTGTACCCTTGGCTTTATGTTAAACGCAATGCGTTTATCGCCAGAGGTTCCGGTTTCGATTCCCGGGGAAACAAGATTTTAAATAAATCAGACGGGCAGAGCACAGAAGGTGTATCACCTACCTCCCTGTAAAGAAAATTGATCAGTGAAACAGACACCGAAGTGGGTCTACCCCATGCCCCATTATGGGACTCGGCAATGAATGACATAGATTACTTTTTTGTAATAAAATATATTTTTTAAATAGGATTAGTTATAGTATGTTGTCGCTTCTAATATTATATCATTTATTTCCTTAGTGCTGCCTTGGAAGGAGGGTATGTTATCATTTAGTTCAACTCCAACTATATAACAATAATTGCTAGAGATGAAACGGATAGCTGTATGGCCGTATATTATAACCTTGAAGCCGGATAGCCGGATATCCAGCCGAACATAGCCGTTTGGTGCATCGCAAGAAATTGCCAATACCTATCTGCAGCGAAAGACCTTTTTATAAAGCTGGACTTGTTTATAAAGACAAGAGAAACCTCTTTTCACCTCTTAATGAAATTAGTAGTTACTTACCATAATTTGCCCTTAGTGCAGTGCGAGTACTTAATAATTTTCTATGTTGTAGAATATTTTTATTATTATCGATTTAAATAAAATACTGTATACCGGATTAAAACGCGATTTATTATTTAAATTATTTATCCCGACGTTTCGGATGCTTTTCTGCTGCTTTTTGCTGAAAAGCATCCGAAACGTCGGGATAAATAATTTAAATAATAAATCGCGTTTTATTCCGGTATACAGTATTTTATTTAAATGTGTGATACTCGCGTTAATAAAAGACAATATTATTATCGATTTTGTTTGTTTATATATATATATAGTTTGATATAAATTCAAATTCAAAAATCATTTATTCATTTAGGTAACACAATGTACACTTATGAACGTAACAAAGTACTTACCTTAATTGTATATTTCATATTTTTTTAAATATCCGAGTTTTTTAAGCCGGATAGGCCGGATACCGGATAGTTGCCGGATATCCGTTTCATCTCTTATAATTACCTACGAAAGGTTTTTGAAAGTTTATAGAAAGTTACTAAAAACCCAGAAACAATGACTTCAATTCATATGTTGTAACAATGTTTACTTTACAGCGATCCAGCGTCAGTACTGGGAGGAGTGCGGCTGCCTCCAGACACAGAAATCATTAAATACACCTCCTCACTGACCGGACCTAAGGTATGTATCATACATTGTATTGATATTATTTTGCGTATCTATTATATTTATCTATCTATCTATATATCTTTATATATATAATTCTTCTGTGAGTGTGTATGTCACTGAACTTCTCTCAAACGACTGGACCGATTTTGATGAAATTTTTTGTGTGTGTTCAAGGGGATCTGGGAATGGTTTAGATTCACAAAAAAGTTTGAAATTTTCAAATTAAAGACGTGTAGACAGGACAACGTCTGTCGGGTCCGCTAGTATATATATAAAAATGAATTCAGTTCGTTAGTCTCACTAAAACTCGAGATCGACTCGAGTCTTGAAATGTTCGTGGAGGTCTAGGGAAGGTTTAAAAGGCGAGAAAAAATCGAATAATTTTCGGGAAAACCCTTAAAACAGCCCTTTCTATTTCCCATACAAACGTTTTCTAGAGTCAATTTAATTATATAATTTCGAAGCCAAAATTGTGGCAGAACAACGTCTACGGGGTCCACTAGTCTATACATAAAAAAACAAAGTCACATTAGTTTTTTTTTTTAATAGTATAGGGGCCAACGGGCAGGCGGCTCACGTGATGGTAAGTGATCACCGCCGCCCATAGACATCCGCAACACCAGAGGGCTTGCAGGTGCGTTGCCGGCCTTTATGAAAGATGTAGGCTCGCTTCTTCAATGTTTCCAAGTCGTATCGGTTCGGAAAAACCGCCGGCGAAAGCTGATTCCACAGAGTGGTTGTGTGAGGCAAGAACTGTCTCAGGAATCGCGCAGTTGTGGACTTCCAGACATCGAGATGGTATCATTTATAACTCAAAAACGGCTGCACCGATTTGTTTGGATACACTTAATCTGTCATACAAGTTTCGTTTCAATACTTGTCTTGGTGTCAACAGCGCATAATATCTGTGTGTTAATAGTTACATAAAATACTTGCATTCAATTATTGCTATATAAAAGAAAATGAATTATTGCTATATAAAAGAAAATGACGTTTCGGATGCTTTTCAGCAACCGTGGTCGCGGGGAGACAGCGGTTGCTGAAAAGCATCCGAAACGTCGGGATAAATAATTTAAACAATATAAATAATAAATCGCGTTTTAATCCGGTATACAGTATTTTATTTAAATGTGTGATACTCGCGTTAATAAAAGGCAATATTATGAAAATGATTTTATTTTTGGATAAATGGGCAGTTCAATCCTGTAAGAAAACTTAAAATAACTAATAAATACATATCATGTATTATTTCAGGTGCCCGCGGGGTCAACGAACCGCGGTCGCAAGAAGACGATATCCTTGGATCCGCCCCACGTGTCCCTACATCCGTCCAGCGATAGGAGCACCCCGCTACCGAACAAAAGGCAGAAAGTTGTAAGTCATTGCTTCGATTGAGTCTTGCACCGACTTCAATAAAAGGAGGAGATTCTCAATTCGATTGTATTTTATATTGTAGATGTTAAAATGAAAGGAAAGACATGGGAAATTTTTTTGAAAAAAAAAATATTGCGGATTCGTTGGCTGTTTGATTAGTACACGACATTTTATTTGTTTTTCTTGTTTATTTATTATTATTTTTATTTACAGGATGAGTATGGCAACTCCAGATCGTCCGTGGAAGTAATAAGACTGCCAAATAAACCTGACCGCTCGTCAAATTCGCTGTCGGCAACACCGCCACCAAATTTGTCGGACTATGCTGGTAATTTTTTTCATATATATTTTAAAACTTTTCTTATTTTTTTAGGAAAAACAATAGAATATAGAGAAAGTTTCGATTGCCATTTTTAAAAGAAATGCCAATTATGAACTCTCATTGATATGACTATAAAAAAAGCTATTTAATTTTATGTACTCAACCTAAATGTGAAAAATAAATTCCCGAGTCGCATACCACTGATTCACGAAAACATCTAAATTGCACTTTTGCACTTGCGCTAATATTATAAAGAGGAAAGATGTTTGTAACGAATAAACTTAAAAATAACTCGACTGGTTTCAAAAATTATTTCATCAATAGAAAGCTACATTATCAGCGAGTAACACAGGCTATTTTTTATTATAAGTACATCTACATTGTACCTGTGTGAAGCCGGGGAGTGTTACTAGTATTTAATATTATATTGTTTTATTATCAGGTATATCTCGAGAGTTACTACAAACCATAGCCAGTCAGAGTGGAGTCAGTTTAGCCGCGCTAGAGAGGCAGCTAGCTGGTGCCAACTCAGCTGACTCGGGGCTAAACTTGAGTACCAAGTCCAACACCAGCTCGGAAGAGACTCCAATGGATCTAGGTGCCAAGTCCACTGAGGATGACGCGCCTTTAAATCTATCATTGAAACCTACACCACGTAAGTGAAAAGGAATTATTTATTTTTTTATTTATTTTCAGTAAAATGGCAACACAAACACTAATAAAATCTATATAATATATAATATATCTATATAATATAAACAAAGTCGTGTTAGTAAGACCATTTATAACTCAAGAACGGCTGCACCGATTTTAATGATATATTTATTGGATTCGTCTATGTCCCGAATAACAGAATAACTAGTAAAATATCGGACAATATCAGATAAAAATATATGCAGAACATTAAAATAAATTAGTTTCGGAACTCCGCCATCTTCCGCAGTTGACAGCTCACGTAACGCACGCTTATAGTTTTTTTTGTATTGTCCACTGTAAATCTATATAATAGAAGTGGGAAAATAGCATATTATTCAAAACTAGAAATACTTTTTGGCAGGACAACATCTGTGCAAAATAGCATATATACAAAAGTTAAATAGTTATAATAAATAACTATTTAATAACTAAATAATAAGAAAAAATGTTTTGTTTCAGCGAATTCCCAAGCATCGGACGCTCTGTCCCGACTAACATCCCTAAGTAGTTCACTTAGCGCGTCTAACGATAGGATATGTGAGTAATATCTTATATAAATAAAAATCAATTTAAATATTTGTTCTCTATTTACTCCTAAACTATTCATACGATTATGATGAAAATTATGCGATAAAGTAGGTCGCCAGCGCATCATTGACTGATTTTCTGTGGCTGAGGTATCACCTACCATCAAGTGAGCCCCACGCTCGTCTGTCGATGTCTAACATAAAAAAAAAAATAGGTCGACTGTACATCATAGACTGATGTTCTGTGGCTGAGGTATCACGTACCATCAAGTGAGCCCCACGCTCGTCTGTCGATGTCTAACATCAAAAATGGCATTCTAATTTTCAAGAAAAAACTTATGAGACAACCCGATAGTATAATAATTGTTGTTCTGTCCCACAGCTCGTCGCAAGCCGGGTGCGAAGCCGCGTCGCGTGGCGCCCGAGCCGAGCGAGTGTCCTCGGCCTCGCTCTAGCGGCAGTGAAGATAGTGAATGTGAGGATCGTTACCTTACCCATCATCTAAACATAAACTTTACCTTACCCATCATCTAAACATAAACTTTAACTTACCCATCATCTAAACTTAATCTTTACCTTACCCATCATTTAAACATAAACTTTACCTTACCCATCGTCTAAGCATAAACTTTACCTTACCCATCATCTAAACAAACTTTACCTTACCCATCATTTAAACATAAACATTACCTTACCCATCATCTAAACATAAACTTTACCTTACCCATCGTCTAAACATAAAATTTACCTTACCCATTGTCTAAACACTAACTGGAAACTAAAATCGATGCTGAGTATCTACCCTTTTCGTGGCGGCACATCTTTCTATATTTATTAATTGTTAATTGATATTTTTTTTTAGTTGTAAGTACTATTATTTATGTACTTGTATTTACTTTTGTGCCGTCCCGAATAAATGTATTTCATTTCATTTCAAAACAAAAAAACATGTATTTAAATATTAATCCGGACCCTGCTGATGTATATGAAGACTGAAATGTATATTATCTACTAGCTATCCCCCCCTGGCCTACTCGGGAGGGCCGGCCGCGCAATCTGGGGCGCGGCGTCAGTAAACCTAAGAAGAACACTGTAGCGTCTCTCCTGGCGCAGAGCCGCGCGTTAGGACTGCGACCGGCGCTTGCGCAGCAATTGCTGGGTGAAACTGATTTGGTAAGTAAATATATTATTATATTACTAGCTGATGCTATTGGTGGGCATATTTTGGTGGTTAATTTCGACATCCGATTTCGATGAAAGAAAACCTATATGCTGGTGGGAACTCTTTAATTTGACCGGGGATATAAGGAACCACCATGCAAATTTTCATGTTAATCGGTCCACCAGTTTTGAATATTAGCCCGTACAAGCAGACAAACAGACAGATAATTAAAAAAAAATGAAGAAATCGGGATTTGTTCTATTTCTCTTTGTACTTCCATCTGACTCGGTTTAAAGCAGTTATTTCTATGTATAGATATTCAACCTCAACAGTTTTATTATATGTATAGATACTAGAGAGAGCGGGTGCTATGTAGATGTACTATACGCAAAATACTTATGTTACTCGTCGTCCCGGTGGGATTCGAACCCACGACCCCATCGGTGCGCACGGCAGTTCTACCGAATGCGCCAACGAGCCTGTCAATATATACCCCAATATACCCAATTGACTTATATGTATTATTGAATCCATAATAAAATCTATTACAACGTCAAACTTGTTTTTGTACTATTGACTAATATAAGAAACATGTTATCAGGAGAAGCTGCGAGCCCTTGTAGGGGAAGGTGCCAGTACTGACTCGGAATGCCAGCAGTCGGACAGCAATCCGTCCGACTCGGACGCTAGCGATTCGGGCAGGAAGTTGGATGCTCTACTGCGACTTCCCTTGGCTCTAGGTATGTATAATGTATATGAGTCGTATAGAATCAAAGGCGGCTATCTGACTTATGGCTGATTGTTAGCAATTTAAAAAAGAAAACGTTTTTCTCCTTAATTTTTGTATTAGGTATCATTCATTGCATGCTTAAGGTATCTATTAATATTACAAACCAAATATTAGATATAACCAAATATATAAAAAAACATAACAGTCTAAACGACAAGAACTTATTTTGTTTTTGTAGATTGCCGGACCAAAAATGTCAGATAGCCGCCTTTGATTCTGTACGACTCATATATTAGATAATATTTATTCAGGTACAGTTTAAAAGGAATAATGGTGAAAAAAGTGAATTAGTTCAACTAATTACAAAGGTACATTATGCCGCGTATCTTGCCGGAAAAAGGGTAGAGAGCGGACCTATAAATTACAATGTCAATTTGACAAGTTGAAATAACTGTCAGTGTCAAATGATGTCTAAAGACATAGACTAAACGATTCTATATTTTCAACAACAGTCAATGCAACATACAATATTAAACAAAAAAAAGAGTAATTCCCCTTATAGGGGATGTTACATTTTTTGTAAATTTAACATATTTGTAACAATATGGTTAGCATTAAACTTATAATTTTATGAGCATTTCTATATTTTTTTGCCACTCTTTTAAAACATGCTAAAAAAAATTAATTTCTTATATTGCGAAAATCTTTATGCCATAATTATAGCTTATCTATCTAACTTTTATTTTTTTAAAGTAGAATCGTTGAAATTTGTTGTATTGATTTTATAAAAATTAAAAACCTCAGCAGGGTATTCTGAACGTTCCTATTTTGTTGCTTTTTAGTGTGTAAATTAAAACTTTCAATCTGAGGCAACCGTCCTAAAATTATTAATTACCTACATATATTGATCGGATTTTATATAATTATTAAAAAAAGTTGAAGAAAGTGCTACAATTATTTTAAAAATAGCCTGTCTCTATTTATTTTGTTACTTTAGAGCAAAAATAATTCTAGAGTTTTTATTGTGTTAAAAATATCAACAATTTGACCATTTAAGCTTTTTTATCATAAAATTTGGAACTGTGAGCCTTTCTAGCAGAAATATATATTTTTTTATCGTTGAAATAATTTTTTATTGAGAAAATAAGAATATTTTTTTTTGGGACAGTATCAAAAAGGGAAGCATTGGTAACAAAATAAAAATATAAAGTTGTGTCTATAATTCGCATATATAGGCGACAGTTGTTACAAAAAGTAAGATTTTATTTAATTTAGGGTTTATTAAGCGTAAAAAAGTAATTTCCATGCTGAATTAATATAAGTTCTTAATGAAAACGCAAAATAACACGTTATAGCTGAATCAACATCTATTATAATAACACAGCGTTCCACGTGTTTATAGTATATATATATTACTTCTATATTTCTTGCTATCTTCTTTATTACATCTCGTCCTCTATTATTTTCACATTCTCTGTAAGTGGACTTCAATGATGCTTCTAAAACTTCATTTCTAACTTTTACTTTTAATAAACCAGTTTCCAATTTCTTCTTTTCTTCCATTAACTTATTCAGCAGCCTGTAAGCCTTTTTTTTAGTTTCTTTAGCTGTTTCTAGCTGCCTGATACGACTTTGAGGTCTATCAATTTTTTTATTTTTTTAAACGTTTATGAAAATATGCTGTCTTTGTCATTTTCTTGCACTGTCAAATATAAACAGAACCTTATAATTCCTTTTTTGTTACTAAGCTTTTTCCTCTTATACGTTTTCTTAATAAAGTAACAAAAGATTTGGTAACAATTCTGCTGCTACATTTTTTAAAATTTATAATTAAATGGTTGTTGTTAATGTAACATTTACTTTTGTACAGTTGTATTGAGATAAAGGTTTTTACTACCTTAAAATTAAATAACATATATTAAATATTATATATTTACCAAGAATCAAGGGTAACAAATGCGGGAATAAAATGCGTAGCAAAAATTATGAATGTCTACACTACACGCTGTACCACCTCAGAATAACTATTTATTCAAAGTGGTGGTACGAAATGAAACGTAATGAGTTCCAATATCGAAAAACCGATACTAAATTGTAATAATTTTGCTGAAACACACTTAAAATTGATAACAAAAAGGGAAATTTGTTTGTGGAACTTTTACTGGGACAAGTTTAAAATTGTTTTATTTTATAGTATAGATCATTTTTTTATATATTTAATGCATGCTGCATATTCTCCTACGATGCAAAAATATATTGAGTGCAAAATCTTGGGACTGTTACTTAATAAATATATGAAATAACTGAGTTTGAATTTATAAATTTTAGTATGGGACATGTACGTTTTCATACATTGACGTTTTAAGTGTTTTACATTTATATATTTTTAACAAAAAATCAATTAATAATATATGTATATTCTTTGTCATAAGGAAATAAAATTATATACTTTCCTTTCAGGAAAACAAATGTTATAAAAAAACATATATACAAGAAAGTTATTAGCTGTCTACTTTGTGGGACAAGCAAATATGCATTTTGGCAAAAAAATATAGAAATGCTCTTATATGTCTGGAACAAAAAGTGACATTTATACTTTTAATATTTTTTAGTAATTTGAGAAAATAAATATTTTGATTGATGTGTGTGCGTGCGTATGTCACAGAACTCCTGCTAAACAGCTGCACCGATTTTGATAATTGTTTTTCTGTGTGGTTTAGAATCTAAACCTTAGATTCGCAATTGGGTTCGTCTGTAGTCCGTTAGCTGAGTACTATAATATATTATCTGTTTTTAAATTATAATTCTTTTGTATATGTGTCTCACTAAACTCTTCCTAAACCGATGGACCGATTTTGATGAAATTGTGTTGGATTTTAACCTGGATAGTTTAGATTCAAATTGGTGACGCTGTGATAGGGCTCAAAATTTTTATTTTTATTTTCCTATAGTAAAGTATGTATTTTTTAATTATTAATTATCTGTTATTCCAAGGTTGGAAGCGAGTGACGGTGATAAAGGGCCTCTCTCGAAACTGCAATATAAAGGGCGATGTCAGCTACTCGCCGCCGGAGCCTCACGCTGCGGTGCACGTCAAGTCCACACAGGAGTTGCAGAATGTTAGTACATAGCAAATAACATATCGCTGGCCTAATTGGATGCTGTTATGCAATAATATATAATAATTATGTTAACCCACACCATTTTGGGTGCACCAATGGCAATGGCAACCTGGTGTGGTGCCATTTTGACAAAATTGAGTTTTAGGTTTTTTTTTTTTTTAAATAACAGAAATGAAAGTTTATTTTGTAATTATTATTATTACACTAAATGCATATCGTCTTTCTTGGTAGTAATCAAAGTAATAGAATTAAGTGCATTATTGTTAAATATTCTAAACATTTTAGGGTTTCGTGCCCACTAGTTTTTTTCAATATTAAAACGATTTAAATGATATATATATCTCTTACTATTTTGTGTATTACTCTTTAAAACTAATATCATGGTATCTCAGTCAGACACGTATTTTGGAAAATAAAAATTAACCGGTTTCGAGCCATGGCTACAATTGTATGGATTTCTCACTTGATCAAATCGAATTGTATCGATTATTATTATAATATTTATGAGCTTTTCTCTATTTTCCGTATGCATACACTAAAAACACTTTAAGTAAAATTTGTTTTTATTTTTTTTCCAGTTCCTAGAATCGAACCCGTGTCCCGCGCTATCGCTGGACAACTTCAGCTTCAGTTCGCGGACAGTGCTGGGTGAATACGTGCAGCCCGGAGCCGACACCGAACCTATTGTTTTCACGGAGACTGACATTTCTAAGAGGTAGGGTAGTTTCATAAAATAAAACATTTTGCAAGAAATTTGTGGAGGAAGGAAGGTGTGGTCCCTCTAGCCTAAGGGATTACCTTAGGGTAAAAAACGGTTTATCTCGTTTTCCGGCAAAACTACAAGTCCTATCGAAAAAAGTCAAATGGAAAAGTTGTAGATAATAAAAAGATCTAAAACTTTTGTATTTACACTTTTTTCACATAACCTCAAAATTTATGTGAATAATTCAAAAAACCAAGTTTTTGGTTTTTTATTTTTATCTTTTACAAAAAATTTTTTTTTTTTACGAAATTTTGTAAAAACTTACCTTTTTATGTCCCAAATACGCTGTAATTTATTTAATTAAAAATATTTATTTTTTCACCTTATTTTGAATTAATATCGAAAAAACACCCTAATTTTCAATCGAAAATTCACCCGTCAAAATATCAGCTTTTTTCAAAAAGTTGGTGTGGTTTCTGTTCGTTGAAATCTCTACTTTCCGATGGTGAAAAAAAAAATATATGTTACTATGGTAAATCTTCTCAGAAAACGCAAAAACCAAAAACCAAATAAGTTAATATTTAATAAGACATCTACAATATTTTGAGAAAGTTGCAAAATCTTCTTTCAATTATAAGCGTAGATGTCTATTTATTGCTTTTTTAAGATAACTTGTATACCTGAGTGACCTACGGAAAATTTTAGCCCATCAAAATGTGTTTCATAGAGAAGTGGGGAAGGTTCTAATAGGGTATGGGCCTTACTACATACCTGTTATTTCGTAGCAGCTGTTAAAAAAGTATATATTTTTTTACACCGTCAGAAAGTAGAGATTCCAACGAACAGAAACCACACCAACTTTTTGAAAAAAGCTGATATTTTGACGGGTGAATTTTCGATTGAAAATTAGGGTGTTTTTTCGATATTAATTCAAAATAAGGTGAAAAAATAAATATTTTTAATTAAATAAATTACAGCGTATTTGGGACATAAAAAGGTAAGTTTTCACAAAATTTCGTTAAAAAAAAATTTTTTTGTAAAAGATAAAAATAAAAAACCAAAAACTTGGTTTTTTGAATTTTTCACATAAATTTTGAGGTTATGTGAAAAAAGTGTAAATACAAAAGTTTTAGATCTTTTTATTATCTACAACTTTTCCATTTGACTTTTTTCGATAGGACTTGTAGTTTTGCCGGAAAACGAGATAAACCGTTTTTTACCCTTAAACCCCCCCCCCCCCCCCCCCCCCCCCACTTCCACTTCCCGAACTCGGATCGACCGTAATTTATTTTTCCTTTCATTTTGATCATATTCCCCTCCTTTTCTAATGGGTTTCATCCTACTGTAATTTTTTTTCACTTTTTACAATTTTTAAAGGCTTCTACCCTGGTCTAAATAGCGTAGTGCGTGGAAGAAAATTGCGCATAAAGCGCACAGTGCTAGACTTCCAAGCGTCAAGATGGTACGGGTGGAACTTGGAGTTTTGTCGCGAGGTGTAATGGAATTCAACTCGAGAAGTGCATAGTCTATGGATTTCAGGATGGTCGAATTAAAAAGAAGGTCGACAGCGCATCATTTACTAATGTTCTGAGGCTGAGGTATCACCTACCATCAAGTGAACCTCATGCTCGTCTGTCGATATCTGACATAAAATAAATCCCGTTCACATGCTTGTTTTTGACAGTTGTCGCGACTTGCCAAGCGTGTAAACGAAGCTTTACATAATACTAGTAACACACCCCAGCTTCGCACGGGTGCAATATAGATGTATAAACAAAAAAAACTATATTACTCGCTGATAATGTAGCTTTCTATTGGTGAAAGATTTTTTAAAATCGGTTCAGTAGTTTTTGAGTTAAATCGTAACAAATAATCTTTCCTCTTTATAATATTTTGTATAAATCATAACATGAAACCTTGACAGTTCCATATTGTATAATTTAGAACTGGCTAAAACCTTTTACCAACAGAACAAATAAAAAATGTAGTTTTGATAATTAGCCAGATATGGCATAAAACTTACCGTAAAAAATCAGAATCGTCGTTGTTCCACGGTCACGACGAGATGTCCAGTCTGTATCCAAATATTATTGTTTTTCCTCCAGGCTAGAAGAAGCTCGTGCGCTGGCGGCACTAGCTGGCCCCAGGTCCACGCCGCCTCCAGTGGAGAGACGCATAGAGCTGGCCCGCAGACAGCAGGCGGCGAGGGACGCGAGACGGGACGCCTCGCACAGGAACAGGGATCAGGTACTGTGGTGTTTTTATAGAATACTAGCTTCTGCCCGCGACTTTACACGGGTGCAATGTACTGTACACAAAAAATTGCCTGTTACTCGCTGATAATGTAGTTTTTTATTCGTGATAAAAAGTTTGAAATCTGTCGAATAGTTTTTGAGTTAAATCGTAACAAACAAACAAATATTTCCTCTTTATAAAATTAGTATAGATAAAGTAGTGTTTTGCTCATTCTGTTATTTTTAAATAGTTGTGTTGATATAGTGTAAGAAAAGAAGTATAGTATAGTTAAATGTAACATATCAATATTTTCTTACATATTATGAAGATTTCTTATATCTATTATATATTATAATAAAACTGTAGAGGTCGAATGTATGTACAGAAAAAAAATGCTTAAAATCTAGTCAAGGGGATGTAAGAAGAGAAATAGAACAAATCCCGATTTTTTCATATTTGTTTGTTTCTGTTAGTTTGTCTGTTTGTACGGGCTAATCTCCGAAACTGGTGGACCGATTTCCATTAAATTTTGCATGGTGGTACCTTATAACCCCCGTCAACATCTTAGATACTTTTCATCCCGGAAAATTAAATACTTCCCAACTTATAGGCTTTGTTTCATCGATTATCGAAAAGAAAAGTTATCATCATTTATGAAGCCCACGCGAACGAAGTCGAAAAAAAAAGTGCAAAAGTGAATTCCCGAGTCCCCTAGTGGGGCATGGGGCAGACCCATTTCTGTGTCTGTTTCACTGATCATTTTTCTTTACAGGCAAGTAGGTGATCAGCCTTCTGTGCCCTGCCTGGCCGAAACTTTTTTTTTTATCTTGTTTCCCTGGGATTCGAACCTAGGACCTCCGGTGCTAAACGCATCGCGCTTACCAATGAGCCACGGAGGCGAGGGCCTATTAATATTTTTTATTATTCCTCAGGCCCGTTTTGTTCGTGAAATAGAACGGTCGGAGAAAGCCGAGTACGTGAAACGCGAAAAGGAAGTTCGCAGTCAGCAACTACTTGAGGTACTGACGGTACTTTTGGGTTAACTTTGTTTTTTTTTGTATCTATCTTAGTTGTTTTGTTGTCTTTATATTATAGTACTCATAAAACATTTTGAGGAATTTATAAAATTGTTTTTTTTTTAAATGTTTCTAAGGTCTGGTGACAAATGGCTGAGTACTGCCAAAGAACTATCGTCGTCGTAATAAGGTTGAAAATTAGTTAGTCGCCATGTTTGCGCTGACCCTAGGAGATAATTTTTTGAGTTAATTAATTTTCGATCATATTTCGACAGTCCTAAAGATGATAATGCTTTGGCAGTGAATAATGGTTTTACTGACCGTCAGCAAGCAAAGCAAGTGGCGTTTTTTTTAAATGACACATTTTTTTAAATTCACAATTTCGATTATATACCATCAGTGTTTGTGTGTGCTATATTATAGGCAATTAGTAGTATTTATGTGTTAAAATTGTGCTTGTGTTTGTTTTTATTATCAATTTGATGCTTGGCAACATTGTGCTCACATTTGTAGTTGACGTTTTTATTATATCCGTAGTTCGGTTACTTGGTCTAGCTTAGTATGTGTGTATGTAGTATACATATGTAATTATGTATGTATGTAATGTCTATTGGGCTATTCTGTCCGTGGTTTGATAAAACAAGATGTACGAAATAGCTATAATGGTAGGTTTTACCCAAATAGTTCATTACTAAAATTTGCCGTCAAAACATAGTTTGACAAAGTTAAATGATTTACTCAATAATAAAGACTAAATTAAATTGTATCGAAAACTAAAATGGTGAAATAATATGTTAATATTATTTAAAATATATAATAAATAAATTTTAATCTTTGAAAGTTTGTGTTTTCCATTGAAAGAATTTGGGATTTGGTTTTTTTTGGGTCTGAAATTTCGTGTATTGGCAATGATATTATCCTCCCAAATGAAAATGCATACTTGTTTTATCCTACCACGGTCCTGTCTATCTAACACCTAAAATTGACAATGTTGTCAAAAGTCTCATTGATAATAGAAGAGAGAGAAATATATATTAACACGTGGAAAAATTCGAAACAGCATATCAACAAAAATAGAACGCAGTTGACCATCGAGGCGTTGCCCATGAAAGACGAATGGAAGGTTCCAGAAACGATGATAATACCGCCAAAGAGAGATAGAACTATGCCACAGATAAGCCTATCCTTAATCCCAGTTAGCGGGAAAGATTCGCCGATCAAAACGTTGAACTATGAACAAGGAATGTGGAAAGAGGAGTGTGAAGAATACAATGCTTTGGACAAAATGAAAGATTTCGCTGAAAAAGCGGCTTTTGATCTTCCAAAACGTCCCAACGATAAATACTTCGACATATCACTCGTTGTAGCAGCGGAGAAACGTGCGCAAAAGAAAGGGCATCTGCCGCCAGAGGGAGAGAACAATATAGAGAAATTGATAGATTCCTATTCGCGGATATCCGAGTTCATAAAAGGCTGTGATTGGTCCAAAAGTTCTGACAAACAAACCAAAGATCCAAAGAGTTTGGAACAGAAATATTTGGACGCGAAAAACGAATTCATGTCCCAAAATCTAATGTTGATGCCTAAAGATCAAAAAACGAAGGAAGTTATCGACTTAAGTGGCGATGATGAGAATCTTTTAGCGGATATAAATAAAAAAATATCGAAAGGCACGTTTAATGTCGGCAAGGATGGCGCATTATCGATATCAGTTCAGCCGTTCGCGAAGGACGTAGACAGTCCGGTACGTCGAATTGAAATACACTAACCGTTTCAACTAACACCATCTTGTCTGTGGTTTGTGGATTCTTGTCTATGGTGTCTTCGGGGATGAATCTCATGTCGATGGTTCATAAAATGGTGAATCTGGAAATTAACCGCATTTCATGAACTAATATTTTATGTTGCACGCTTTCTTACTTGCACAAGACATATTCTAATTTTCTCTCATCTGATATTTATTTAAGATATTACGTACCGCGGGAAACATAAAATATCACTAGCTAACTCATTATCGAAATATTGCTTAAGCCGTTTAATAATATATATCTAAATTATGTATGTGTTTATGAGATATCTAAAGATTTAAAAGGGTATACATTAGTAGTCATGGAATAGTGCTGTTTTGGCTTTTTAATACATTCAAATCCATATTTATATAGCATATGAGTTTTTGCATTTATACAGTTCAAACATTCATTCATACAAGTCATCACATATAACCTTCGATCAATGTCAATGCATATAACATATTAACAGTTTTTTAAAAACCAAACTAAACCATGTTTTAGCTAGTTTTAGTTTGGTATATAAGATAATAATGCTTTAGTTATCTAATTTAGTTTAGTTGTCGATTTTTTTACATTACAATTTACGATTCTAATTCATACATTACATAATTTAAAAATAACTAACATTGGCATGATATTATGGAATTAAGATAAAAATAAGGTTTGAAATTGATTTAACTAAACTATACTATATTTAGATAGTTGCAATTTAAAATTTTGTAGTTAAAAAGTTTTTGAGTCGTTTTCTTCATCTTTATGCCTAATTTATGTCAATTCTGTTGGGTACAGAGTACGACTAAACTAACTTTAGTAATGTCGCAGTCATTTTAGTCTCGTAGTTGAAAATATATTCAGTCATCTTGTCATCTTGTGCACAAAGTACGGCAAAACTGAACTAGTTTAATATGATATTGTCTTTTATTAACGCGAGTATCACACATTTAAATAAAATACTGTATACCGGATTAAAACGCGATTTATTGTTTAAATTATTTATCCCGACGTTTCGGATGCTTTTCAGCAACCGTGGTCGCGGGAGACTGAAAGATGACAGTTGTCTTATATTTGAAATGACAGTTGTTTTGGATAAACCAAACCATTACATACGTTTCGACCAACCAAAAATCCTTGCTAAAGAAAGTAGATTCTTTCCCAGACTAGTACGTGAGGCTATTGAAATTAAAAAACATCCTACCTTCAATAGAGAAGATGGTTTGAGACTTTCCAACACCTGGGATCCAGTTATTAAAAATCTAAAGCCCCAAATCAAACATACTAAAAAACAAGAGGACACCGTTAGTCAATATTGTCATAATATAGAAAATTACAGTAAATATCAACTCCGTAGGAATAGATGGCGTTAATATGTAAAAATTGTAAAACAAAAACTTGGCGATTAAAAAGAGTGGCGGCGAGTTTCTTGCCAGTTCTTCTCGTCCGCTCTACGCCCTTGATTTGTGAACTGGTAGTAAATGTAAAATTAGAAGCATTTAATATTAGTAATATTAGTAATTTAATATGTATTATTTTTTATTGACATTCATAGATGTACATTGTGTTACCTAAATTAATAGATTATTTTTTAATTTAATTGAATTAAATATGGCAACTTTGTGACATTTCAAATATAAGACAACTGTCATCTTTCAGTCTCCCGCGACCACGGTTGCTGAAAAGCATCCGAAACGTCGGGATAAATAATTTAAACAATAAATCGCGTTTTAATCCGGTATACAGTATTTTATTTAAATAGTTTAATATGTTTTGTGTTGCTTTTAATGGATTAAAACACGAATTATTATTTGTATTATTTATCCCGCTGAAAAGCATTCGAATCAAATTATCATTTATTCATTTAGACAACACAAAGTACACTTATGAACATAATAAAAAAATCAAATAATTCTAATCTTACATTTACTGATACATTACTGCTGTTCTTAAATCAAATAAAAAATCGCGCTTTCATCCGGTAAAAAATATTTTATGTAACTAAACTAGTTTAGTTGAGTTGCAGTCATTTTAGTAAGCAGTAGGTCATCTAACTATTCTATACCGCATGTCCATTCTGTTGTACACAAAGTACGACTAAACTCTGAATAATCTAGTTTCATACAACATAGTACCCTACTTTTTGCACTCACGCTTCGCTTAGTTTAATTTAGTTTTTACTTTCGATTGTTCCATGTGCGCGTTATTATAATTTGCTCGCTTTCGATGTAACGTAAAGGCTAAGAGGCGAAAACAGGACGACGCTGAGAAACAGAAGATTGAAGAACAAGTTAAAAGGCAACAGGTTTGTTATTGCTGCAAATATGATGACTGTAGTAACTTATAACCAAAAAACATAAATGTATATAAAAAGAACAGGCCTTATAGGCGCGGTTGTCACAGTATCTCTGGGGTAAGAGTAGTTCTCCCCCCAGCCGCCGCGGGCTGCTAGTGTCCGTGTGGACGACACTCTGACGTGGAGTCATAGCGCGCACTCTCTCGCACCCAGCCGTTTGTAGAGCGGTGTTGCCGGTCGAGAGCGAGAGCGAGTGAGATAGCGCGAGGGGAGGAGTCAGCGGACTGCTTAGATGTGTGTGTCACACCGATACATTGCCGCGCGCTCTACAGGTCAAAAGTAGAACTACCTGTGTCAAAAGTTTGTATGGGCCTGTTCTTCTATATACATATATGTTCTTTGTTATAATTTATTGGCCCAAAATTAAGATAATTACTTTCATCGAATAATAAAAGATTTTCATTTTTAAAAGAAACTATCGTTATTTTCACTTAGGACAATATACATTATTATTTGTTTTGTACATAGCGTTCTATAAGCATATATTGTCTATGTATGCTTCTTGGAACTTTGTTTGGTGGAAATTCGTCATAGTTGGAAAAACGTTGCGTGTTTCGACTTTTAGTCTGTAAATTTCTGAATGCTTAAAAATAGGTCGATACGCATCATTGATTAATGTACTTCGGGAGAGGAAGCACATATAATCAAATGATAGTCATTTTTAAAAATAGTTGATTATATGGCCACTCCATATGTTTCATTTTTTCTTTTAACCACCGCTTTATCTTGTATGAAGTGTTGTATCTATGTTGTTGTTAAACCAAGCATTTTGTTGTAGGAGAGAGAAATAAAGAGACAACAAGCGATGCTTATCAAAGAACAGGTGAGCAGAGTTTAATTTTGGTATTGAGTTGTGTGAGCTAACTCTGTGTGTGTGAATTTTGTCGAAATAAAACTATTTTAATACACTTTTAAATAAAAACTCGACTTTTCGACTTAAATACTTTCAAAACAATTTCCTTTAATAATACTAAACCTCATAAAAGGAATTTTTCCGACTTACTTGACACTCATCGTAATAATTTGACCGTTTAACTCAATATCGTTATAAATTATAGCATATATATTGTTCTGATGTATAAATTATAATACTGTAAAGTTTCGTCAAAATCCATTCAGAAGATATTGCGTGAAAGAGGAATAAACATCCTCACACTTTCACATATCACTACATAGTATAAAATAAAGTCGCTTTCTCTGTCCCTTTGTATGCTTAAATCTTTAAAACTACGCAACGGATTTTGATGCGGTTTTTTTAATAGATAGAGTGATTGAAGAGGAAGGTTTATGTATAATAAAAACAGATTTTCTGTAGTGTATTTAGTACCTATCAGCATTGCTTCCGTGCGAAGCCGGGGCGGGTCGCTATTTATGTATATAATATTACTAGGAGTTTTTTCTAATATAGAAGTTCACTGACCTTTAATTATTAGAAGATAATATAATGTCATATTTATTCATATCTTATTAATGAGTTTGACAAAATAATGTATTATTTTAAATAAAAGAAACGAAAAAAAAACAATATTTTTTTATAGCTGGCGCCATGTGATCGAAAACGGTCTGGATTGGCTGAATATATGATGACGTCACAAGTTAGTATAATACATAATAATTGTCAACATTGGAAACTAATTTAAGACAGCTTACGTTTTATTTGCCATTTTTTAAATAATTTAGTTTAAGTTATTAAACAGCAAACTAAGTTAATTTCATTAACTACAAAATTATTTAAAATACCCTAAATATATTTATTTTCCATTTAAACATAAAAGTTACTAATGAGGACTATTTTTCTGAGCAAACGTTGACTCATCTGAAAAAAGACTAGAGTAGGATTAGTAGGTATATCCAATACGTCCAGTAAGAAGGCACAATAGATAAGATTATTAAGCTTCGTTCGGCTGAAATAGTAATAGTTTTATTTCGAAGTGTTTAACTTCTGAGGGCTAACATTTCGCCTCTTTAAAGATAAACTATTACTAAACGAAACTGTTAAATTTTACAGCAGAGCCACAATAATCATAAAAATATATATCATTTTATTAAAACAGTCTAAATCCACGGTAATTTGCGACAGTTTGATATTACGATATATGTATATTACAGAAAAAACTATTTTTTTTTTAATTTAAACAAAAATATTTGATGGCTTGAGACTTGAACAATTTCGTCTAGTAATGGTTTGTCTATGAAGGTGCTATTTATAAACATTTCTAAAGTCTAGTCGATATTTTAGATTATATTTGTTTAGAGTAGCAACTAATACAACGCATAGTAAAAATATATAAGATACAAAAATTACAAGATTGTAAAACACAATGCAAATATAAGTCCCTTATTTCTTACGTGGTATAAGATTGAAATAAAGTCGTTTTTTTCTTTCTTTCGCGCTACAGTAATTTTGTATTTGATAGAACGAGACAAAACAGACTAACTATTTCAAACGTATACCACGATTATATGAATTAGACCGTAAGTCTTTACTACGATGGTCTGTTTTATCTAATCGTGTTATTATTAAAACATATATTTGAGTTTAACTTGTTCATACAATAAATAAGTATGGTATTTATTTGAATAACAACTTTATGTAAATGTAATCTAAAATATCGGCTGTTGGTCTTAGAGAATACATAAACTTCAAAATACACGCGTCTGCATAGTATTTTACAGTATGGCAACATTTCATTAATATGATAGTAAAAAAAACACAGAATATTTACGACTTTTTACTGTTCATTCGCGTTCATTCATTAATTAAGGTCAATTCAATCTACATTCTAGTAACGCTTCAGAACTGTCAATTTTTAAAGCCGATTTCATTTCGAAAGGCCTATATCTAAAAAACGGTAATAAAAATGACAGTAACCCTTTTCATTGGCAAAATTAAGTCTAACGCGTCCTGGCGTTTTGTTTTTTCACATTTCAGATGTGTGTGGATTTTTTGCATTGCTTTTATGAAATCCCCCAACCCCTTCACCTTTCGAGCCTCACGTGATTAATAGTCGATCCCCTATACGCATCCATGAGTTGCGATTTTATTTGATAACTAGCTGATGCCCGCGACTTCGTTCGCGTGTGCTTCATAAATAATGATAACTTTTCTTTTCGATATCCGATTTCGATGAAATAAAGCCTATATGTTGGGAAAAGTATGTTGACCGGTGACATAAGGTACCACCATGCAACATTTCATGTCAATCTGTCCACCAGTTTCAGAGATTAGCCCGTACAAACAGATAGAGGAACAAAAAAAAAAATATCAATCTTTTTTTTTATTTCTCTTTTTTTTGTATGTACAGACATTCGACCTCTATAGTTTTATTTGTTTGGGGCACGCCCGTGCACAAGTTTATATATTCTCTAAGGTATTATAAAAATGTTTTTGTGTGAGCTTATTTGTAAATAAATTTTTGTCTTTTTTCAATCGGCGTTCTCGTATGGCTCGGTACAGCAAAAGTATATAACTGAGGTAATTATGATCAAAAACGTTGAACTGTTTTTAACGATGGTTAAAGGGAATGTACACAAAACTGCATGCATAATCATCGTAATGAACTACTAGCCCACACTATGCAACGCAGTATATATAACTAGTAACACGCCTCGGCTTCGCACGGGTGCAGGGTTTTTGAGTTAAATCGTATTAAACAAACAAAATTTTCCTCTTTATAATATTAGTATATGTAGATTTTCGACAAAAATGTGAACTATTTTTGTCGAAAATTCGTTCATTATAGTAATAAATGGATGAATCCAAAATTCTGTTTCTTTTGCCCTATATCTTCCAGTCAATAACAGAAGTTTCCGATGCATGTCAATAACAGAAAGATAGTCGAAGGATTAATCAGTAGGTATATTACCAAAATCGAACACAGCGAACGGAACGAAACGAAAGAACAACCAATTTCGTATTTTAACTTATTAAGAAAACATTTTCAATTATATTTACGACTAGCTGATGCCCGCGACTTCGTTCGCGTGGGGTTCACTTTAAGCTGAACTTTTGAGCAAGCTTTCTTCATATTATATTATATCCTCCATCCTCTGTAATTGGTGATTTCTTTTGGGAAAGAGATATCTTTTCTATCAAAATTGTCGATGTCGAGATATAATATATCGAGATATCAAAAATCCATTTTTGTCTTCTCTCGTCCGCGACATATCTCGTGGCGGCCATGCTAGCCCGGCTGAACCGTGGAAGTGCAAGCAAAGACACCCAGCCGCACAAAATCGTATTTTAGAAATTCGTGTCGCAGTTTTCTGCGACCGATTCTCATGTTTTGTGTACATTCCCTAAAAGTTTTGTAGTTTGATTGTGGCTATTATGTCGTATTAACGCTACGTTTCTACCTTAGTTCATAGTGTATATTTTCTTTTTAAATAAATTCTTAAGCTTTTCGATTTCGATAAAATAATGGGATAGCAAAAAGAATATTCCCAATAATGAATCTGTGTTTATTCTTTTGCTGTAATTAAATATGATACTGCTTTTTAATATTTATGTTTGAATTTTTGACGGGCTCGTTGGCGCATTCGGTAGAATACCTGCCGTGCGCATCGATGGGTCGTGGGTTCGAATTCCACCGGGAGCACATGCTTATAATTTTCTGTAAGCATGTTTTCCCCACGTCTGGTAACTTCGAGCATTGATCGGGTGGGAGGAATATCTAAATTCCGACCGGGTAACGAACCGCCGTTCATAGATGGAAAAGCCGTGAAGTGCATATTGCGCGTTTCGGTTTCAGTCTATGGATTTCCGAATGCTCGAAGTAAAAATTAGGTCGACAGCGCATCATTGACTGATGTTCTGTGGCTGACGTATCACCTACCATCAAGTGAACCTCATGCTCGTCTGTCGATATCTGACATAAAAAAAAAAAATATTCCAGTATAAATAAATTCTATACCGTAAAATTGCTTTATATTTTTAAAAGCTACGTTTACGTTATGTTAAGTAGTTCAAAGAGTATTCCGTTGCTTTCATTTATAGTTTTTTTTTTTTATCTGAGACTCAATTCTCACAATTTGCGATTCCAATCGTCAATCTGTATTTGTATGCGATTTAAAATTATTTCTCATACAGATGACGATACGATATAATCCCAATTTGTTCTTGGGCCTTTTTCTGTTAGCAATATCTCCTAGGATTGGATTATTAGGTAAAGGAAAATGAATGGTTAGAAACATCAATATTTCTATTATAGGAACGAGAAAGAAGACGCCAGCATACGACATTTATTCGACAGCTGGATTCGAGGAGAAGATGGGAAGAAAGAGAGCGGAGAAAACACCAGAACCTTCTAGATCGACTGCTCGTCAAAGAGAAGAAGTTGCAACAGAGACGGAAAGAGATGGAACTGTTGTCTGAGTTGAGGTATATAAAAGTTGCAAACGATATTTTTTTTAATGATAATTTTTCTTGGGTTCAATATTTTTATAACTATATGTACATACTTACGGCCTTTATAAATGTTTTATAAGCTCGATATAGTTAAAATAATTTTTGTCTCGCTCTATCGAATATAATAAGACTACAGAACGAAAGAAACAAAACATATTTTTACTAAATCAAGCATATAATACGTTTATGAATGAGGCCGATAAATTCTTATGCCAGTATAGTGCTTAGTGGTAGACATATTCTTGGGTCTCGCTAATTATTTTCTGCTTAGGTCGCCATCTCGTTTTTTAATATTTTTGCCTCCATGCTTGTTGTTATTTATTTAGTAAACACCAACATAATAAACCCTTACAAGTTTACAACCAAATATAAAATTTAAATTAACATGATTAGTGTTATTGTATAGGCAAAAAAGTCTTGTTTTGATTTTGTGTGTAAATACAAAAAAGAAAAGAATTTAAACATTGTTGACACGTTGTTGACCAGTGATGAGGCATGAAATGATCTCGTTATTTCATGCCTCGATACTTCTAAGCAATCACGTGTTAACGCATCACTCCTCAAATCACGTGTTTATTCGTCACTCGTCTCCGGGTTACGCATACAAACTACAAACCTTAATCAAAATGTGTGGCTTAACCGTTTCGAAAGAGTGACATAGACACTCTTATGGGCTTATAAAAAGAAAATAATTCACTAACTAGGCTTTAATTTTGTGCCAATAGGTCCGTGAGTAACGAAATGGACAAGACATTTTGACTTAAGGTGTAGGGTTTGTAGAGAACTTAAGGGCCTATGTCGATGAGGCTCGCAGGCCGACAAATCGCTATATTGAATGTGAGCGAGCGAGAATTAAATAATTACTTGAGACATGTAAAAAAAAGAGATAGCTGTAGCTTGAACGCGCTCGGAATAAAACAACGTATGTGCCAAAACTAATTCATTTCATAACTTTACAATACTTTATTTGATTAAAAAACGGTTTTGAGCAATCTTAAAGACATTTATTCTACATGCTTTAAAATTAATTAAATTAAATAACTCTTTGCCGTTATGCCCTGGGATCCAAATTTATTTTCTATCGAGAAAATTTCATTGAAACGTGTTTTCCTTTTGAGCGACACTGCAAAGTATAGTCAAAAAACTAATTCCAAAATTTCATATCAATAATCCACAACCTGAATAAGTTACACGTAATAGAAATACCGCATTTTTTTCAACATATCCTCTTAAGACTAGGATTCACGCAGAACACTATACGCTATGATGAGAGAGTGTTATGTTAGGGCGTGTAGAGCTAGGAGCTTGGCTCTCCAGAAGATCTGATAACTTACAGTGCAAGTAATATGTACCTACTCGTCTTGGCGTTAGTTTACATGTAAATGTTTTTGATATTATATAAGGTTTAAGACATTTATTTTTCTCAAAAAAGAATACATTAAGTCACTGACATGAGAAAAAAAAATAACAAACCTTTCTTGACTCGGAAAACTACATATACAGTACAAATTATAAACCACTTCTCATCACATTCACAATCAAATTTCAAAGATACTTTGTTAGTATAAATTTTTTGTTTAATAAATATCAAAATTATATTGAAGTTAATCAAATTTTATTCTAAAACTCTTTGGTTTACAGAAGGCCGCAAGAAGACTCCTCCCTTTCGGATCAAAAGCCCTTACCGAATCTAGACAGGATACCGGGCCTAAAGATTGCAGGCCAGGCCTTCGCGGACTTGCTTCAAGTTTATGAGTTCCTTCATAACTTCGGCCAGGCCTTGGGAATTGGTAAGAGCCACTTATCTATACTAATTTTCTAAAGAGGAAAAATTTCTTTGTTTGTATGTTTATTTGTTACGATTTTACTCAAAAACTACTACTCTGATTTGAATTTCTTTCACCAATAGAAAGCTACGTTATCAGCGAGTAACATATGTTATTTTTTTCCGTATTTTCTAGAAGTCCACATAAAACAAGATGGAGACTAATTTTTCGGACCCTAATGCTTGCCAAATTTTAGGCCTTTGATGATTGGCAATTTCATTGACTTGATTTTTTAAAATTAAATATTGTCATATATACATACATATAAATCACGCCTCTTTCCCATTGGGGCAGGCAGAGATCACAAAATTCCATATGCGTCGGTCCTTTCATATTCGCTTCTTCTAATTTCATCAAAGCTTTTATACGCGCTTGTCGGTTAAAAAAAAACTTGTTTCCCCGGTATTCAAACCCAGGACCTTCGGCGCTAAACACGCTTACTACTGAGTAATGGAGGCGCTCACTTTTTATTAACTAAAGTGTTAATGATCCTAAACTTTTTGTGTTTCGGTTATGGTAATAAATTATAATAATTATTTTTTAGATGTGGAAACACTGCCAACGCTAGACACATTGCAACAAGGTTTAATACCGGACTATAACCATGAAGCTGAAAATGATTTGATATCAGTCCTCACGAGGCTACTAGTTCTGGCTATTGGTAAGTTGATATTAAGATGTTAAGATATTTTATACATATGTACATATAAAATCCACTTCGAGTCCGAGCTCAAATGTGTGCAAAAGAGGAAAAATTGAGCAAAAAGAGGAGCTGAGCAAAAAGAGAAACAATTGAGCAAAAAGAATAGCAATTCAGCAAAAAGAGAAACAATTGAGCAAAAACAGAAACATTTGAGCGAAAAGAGAAACAATTGAGCGAAAAGAGAAACAATTGAGCGAAAAGAGAAACAATTGAGCAAAAAGAGAAACAATTGAGCAAAAAGAGAAACAATTGAGCGAAAAGAGAAACAATTGAGCGAAAAGAGAAACAATTGAGCGAAAAGAGAAACAATTGAGCGAAATGAAGAAACAATTGAGTAATAAGAGAGACAATTGAGCAAAAAGAGAAACAATCGTACGCCAGTCATTTTTATTTATTTATTTCTATCGGCTAATGTAACGCACGCGTCATAATTATAAAATGGTTTGTGAAAACGTGTAAAAACTACTCGAGTAAATTGAGAAAAGACGATGGTGTGTCATAATTTTCACAAAGTAAACATTTTTCTTTGATATAGAAGCGTGATTTCGCTTAGAATTGCAGTATTTTATTAAAATTTCTATTTCCGTAAATGAAACCATATAAACTGCCTAAATTAAAAAACCCTCTAACTATCTCTTTGGTACATTACGCGTAAGACAGATAGAAAAATAATGATATATGTCAACGATTACTTAACAAGAAAATATTATAGTATTGTTGATAGTTATGGATGTAAAACATTAAAATTTTAAAGAATAATATAGCTAAGAGTTGTGTGATATTCTATTATAAACCTTACGTTTTGAGTTGAGTCATGATTATGACTAGGTTTAAATAATTTAATGAGAATATTAAAACTTACAAAATAGTCTTGAGAACAATTTTGTGCGGGTAGTTTAAAATATTATTGCGAACAATAGGGCTTCGGAATAAAAAATGCCGCTCTTCCACACTTATTTATAAAAAAAACAAAAGAAATGAATTAAGTACACAATAAATAAAATCAATTTACACTACACGAGAGAAATATTTAACTATACTATCTAATATTGTCTTTTATTAACGCGAGTATCACACATTTAAATAAAATACTGTATACCGGATTATAACGCTATACTATCTATCTATCTATAAAAAAACACTTGAATTACACCGCACACAAAACACTGACACTTATACTATACGCCGTACTAGCTCTCGAACTATCGCACTCAACTCTCGTATATCACAGAAGTTGATCTCTCGGTATCGCTTTCCAAACTTTCTTCAGACTGTCTCCGTAACAATATTTAAGGTAGCACAAGTCGCGGGCTCGAACTCACTGGTGGGCGTGGCCAAAAAGCATTCTATTCTCCCGCACCGCACCGGGGCAATCATTATTAAGTGAGATGCACGATAATTCATAGTAAAAGGGGCGTCTAAAAAATACGAAAAAGCCTTTGGAAAATCGAGTTTTATGAAAAAACCACTGCATAAATCAATTACAAATAAAAGTTATTGTCTTCTTCGATAAACTTGCTTTGTCGGTACCGACTTTGTTTTGAAAATTTTATACTTATTTTATTACTAATTTAAGCCCAAATTTGTGTTAAAAATGGCAATAAAAACGAATCTTTGGTAGCTCGTAACTTTTTAATGGTTTTTTATTTTACCATTCTGTTTCCGCACAGACAAAATTAATAATGAGACAAAACGATATGAAATTTAACTTTGCATGTACAATGCTAAATAGTGGAGTAATACCCCCCCGAAATTTCTATGGAAAAAATGTCGACTAGTGTCACCTTAAGAAGCTTTTATGATTCGATTACAGAGGACCCAGGAATACCTCACCCGGGTCGACATACAACGCTGCTCGGACAAGCGATCCGGTTGGGCGACATCCGGCCGGATAACTTGAGCGAAGTGCTACGGATATACCTGTACGCTAACGCTACTGGGGAAATTAAGACTTTGACTGGTGAGTACTTGTTATAGACATTCCTGATTCCTACAATATAAAGTACTGTAGCCATATCTATACTAATATTATTACATAAATAAGATTTGTTTGTTTGTTACGATTTAACTCAAAAACTTCTCGACCTATTTTAAAAAATCTTTCACCAATAGAAAGCTACATTATCAGCGAGTAACATAGAGTTTTGTGTATAGTACATCTACATTGCACCGGGCGTGTTACTAGTGCATATCGGCTTAATTATCAAACTTCGTATCTCTATTTGGTCAAACTTTACATGAGGAGGAAAATAATACAAACAGGTCAAACATTCCGTGGACGTAATTTAATTTTTTGTAAATACCAAAAAAAACTAAAAACAATTAATAGATACGAGTGATTCCATCGTATTCTTTACGGTATTTTACACAAGATGGCATCGAAAAACAAAAATCGGAAATTTTGGAGTAACGAAGTTTGATAATTAGGCCAGCTATATATGGACGCTGTTAAGCAATACAGTGTCAACCCACATGGTTGCCATTTTGATAAAATTGAGTTTGAAGTTTTAATCAGGTTTTATACAATTTATTTTAAAAAATAACTGAAAAAATAGATTTTTTGTAAATATTATTATTAGACTAAATATATATGTCGTTTTTCTTGGTAGCAATCAAAGTAATTGAATTTAATGGATTATTATTAAACATTTTAGGTTTTCGTGCTCGCTAGTTTTTCCAACATTTTTGCTATTAAAACGATTTAAATGATACATATCTCTTTTGAAATATGTACTCCATCTCATAAGGAAGAGATTGGTATCAAAATTTAAATTATTTTTATTTTGTGGGTTGACACTGTATTGTTTAACAGCGTCCATATAAAGTAAATATCGGTGTAGGTCTGACCGTTGAGCGCGAGCGCGAGCGGCGAGTAGCGGACCACCATCAGAGCGACGCCGAGATGCAGCAGACCTGCGTGAGCACCAAGAACGCCGCCTATTACGAGCACCTGCACAATAATAGCACTTATAGACTCTCCGGTAAGTGTCCAAATGCCATGTCAATAGATTGTTTAGAGAACGGGAGCAAATCACTATTATATTTAAGGCGAGAGTGTTTTGAACGCAACGAGGGATTCAAAGCAAGGACTGAATACCGGTTAATTTACTATGGGAGTTATACCGGTATAATAAAGGTTTTTGTTAATATTCTTTCGTTTTTATTCATATTTACTGAAAAAAAAACTGTGGTAAGTTTAGTGTGTATTACTCTTTAAAACTAATATCATGTTATCTCAGTCAGACACGTATTTTGGAAAATAAAAATTAACCGGTTTCAGTCCCTGATTCAAAGTACGTCACTCGAGTTTAGAATAGTGTCGCTCCCGAGGTGGACTCTTTATTACCTCTATGGGAAAATAAATAAATGAAGTAGAATTATATTTATTTATTTACATACAGTTAGGAATAATATGAAACAGAAGTAATTAGATGCTTATGTTTATATTAGTCAATTATGAAATACCTGAAATTCGAATTTAATCAAAAAATAACGCGTTTTTACTTTTACAGACATATTTGTTTTTAATTTGGTCTGCGCGTGGATTATTTTTTGACAGCCAGTAACGTTTCTATACGTGTTATGATTTAACTCAAAAACTACTCGACCGATTTTAAAAATTCTCCCCAATTCAGCTACATTATCAGCGAGTGACATAGGCTATATTTTTTTGTAACATATACATTGCACCCGTGCGAAGCCGGGGCATGTTACTATCTTCTAATATATAAAATTCTCGTGTCACAATGTTCGTTCCCATACTCCTCCGAAACGGCTCTTCCTATTTTTACCAAATTTTATGTGCGTATTCAGTAGGTTGAGAATCGGCTACTATCTATGTTTCATACCCCTAAATGTTAAGGGTGGTCCACCCTTAATTATTTTTTTAATTTTTAGACGAAATTTTTTGTTTTTATTTTTTTATAATGTGGCATTAAAAAATACATACAACCCTATATTTTTACTCTTCTATTACCAACCCCTGCTATTTTTGTTAAAAAATCTAGACCCGTGCGAAGCCGGGGCGGGTCGCTAGTAAATATATAAACGTCTCTCACGACTATTAACTCGCCAAACACCAGCCTTCTAACTATCTGACCGTGACCACAGAGATGCTCCGCGACAAGCCGTTCGTCTCGCTCAGCCCCAGCAGCAAGGCGCGCATGCTGGCCTACCTGTGCGACGAGCTGCTGCAGAGCAAGGCGGTGCTGCGCGCCGTGGACGCCTCGCTCGACCACCTCAACCAGCTGCGCAAGGAGCGGTACCTTATGGACGCCAAGATACGGAAGTGAGTAGATGCTGTCCTTGTCATTTACTAGGGTAAATTCAAATTCAAAAATCATTTATTCATTTAGGTAACACAATGTACACTTATGAACGTCAATAAAAAATACATATTAAATGCTTCTAATATTACATTTACTGCCAGTGACTACTAGTGCTACTGGTAGTGAGCGAGACGGTTGTAAACGATATTAGGCATGTTATTAATGGAGATTGGTCACTAATACCTTGCTGGATTTCCTTAACCAGCTTAACAAAGAGCGGTACCTCATGGACGTCAAGATGAGGAATTTAGTACAAGTACTGCCATACAGTATGGCAAGAAATACTTTGATGTCCTTCTCATTTACTTATATGTTTCGAAGTCTATACAAACTTAGGCGTTTTATAATTACTTTTTTCTAAATGAAATTGAATTTTTTTTTGGTTCACTCCTCGGAATATACACTAGTTTTAATGACTAAACTTAGTTCGAACTTAAAAACTACCATGCTCGGTGTAATTCCTATATTAGTGAGCACTGCATACTATATTGAAATGCAGTAAAGATGGCTTCTTTGAGAAATCTAGTATTAATTAAGGTCTATTTTTATAAGGGTCCGCGCGCTACATCAACGCAAGCTGCGCACGGAGCAGGCGGAGAAGCAACAAGCGCTCGCGTTGGAGAGGATGCAGCGGCTCGTCGAAGAGAGTACTGGGTTTATACGGTCGCCTGCGCACGGTAAGACTCACTGAACTTTCATTCATTCATTCATCACTCAGTCTTTCAATCGTTCATTCGTTCGATATTATTTTAATTAATTCAGTGGGATAGGCAAATTTTTCTATACAGGCAAATGGGTAATAAGTATTATGTGGCCACAGATTTTTTAAATATTGTTTCCTCAAGATTCGAACTTGAGACCTGCATTTCACAACACTTCGCACATCACAGAGATAATAGTCTTAAATGTTCTTTCTTTGAAATGTATAGCGTCAGCCATGCGACAGCGAGCAACAAGCGCTCGCTGGCTGTTTATTAAAAGCAAATATTCAAATTTTCATATTACGTTCGAAATATTCTCTGACAAAATAATTCAATTTATATTTTTGAAAGATTTTAGAATAAGGTTTGTTTGTATATATAGTCTCAAAATTGTAAATAAATAATCAGTAACAAGTCTTCCGTCTTTCAATAAACATCTCGGTAGCCATACACCTTCATCTACCAAAAAATGTTAACATAAATAATTAAGAGACGTCGAAATTATTATATTCTTTTTATGAAATTTAACTAGAAACAATTGGAAGTCGCTGACGCTGAATTAATAAAGTTGCCTTACGAATACTAAAGTATTTTGCTTAATAAAACATATTATTAAAATATTAAATGTTTTATTTGTGTTACCTAGTTTTAAGGTGACACTAGTCGACATTTTTTCCATACAAATTTCGGGGGGGTATTACTCCACTATTTAGCACTGTAAATGCAAAGTTAAACATGATATCGTTTTGTATCATTATTAATTTTGTCTGTGCGGAAACAGAATGGTAAAATAAAAAACCATTCAAAAGTTACTAGCTACCAAAGATTCGTTTTTATTGCCATTTTAAACACAACTTTGGGCTTAAATTAGTAATAAAATAAGTATCAAATTTTCAAAACAAAGTCGGTACCGACAAAGCACGATTATCGAAGAATACAATAACTTTTATTTGTAATTGATTTATGCAGTGGTTTTTTCATAAAACTCGATTTTCGTATTTTTTAGACGCCCCTTTCACTATGAACTATCGTGCATCTCACTTAATAATGAGTGCCCCGGTGCGGTGCGGGAGAACAGCATGCTTTTTGGCAACGCCCACCAGTGAGTTCGAGCCCGCGACTTGTGCAACCTTAAAAGCACTTTATTTCTTTTGTACATTAAACAATTTATCTATCTATTATTCTAGAAACACCAGAAAAGTCAGAAACACCGAAGAAAGAATCATCACTGCCGCCAGACGACAAACCAGGCACGCCATCCCCGTACAAAGAGGAGGAGCCGAGTGACAAGGAATTATCGCCCTTAAAGGAACTTCCTAAGAAGGAGATAATGAATAACAATAAAGACGAGAGTCCCGTGGAGGGGAAAGACAAGGATAGCGTTATGGGGGACGATGTGCTGAGCGATTTGGAAAGTGAGGGAACCCAGCCGGAGGAGGTTAGTGTTCACAGAAACAAATTGTTCTGTTGATCCTGTGAAAACTGCATGAATATAAGTTCATTAGTTTCGGAGATTTCAAATTCCAGCCAGACATGTTAAAAATGTTTATTATGAATTCTGATATAAGTTTATTGTCTCTTAAAAGTATAGTGTAGATTGCATCTTTCGGTTTCAATGTGTAGGTTTTCGAATTGTACAAGTGAATAGCGCATAATTGATTGGTTTCCTGTTGATCGAGGAATAAAAATACCTACCTAATACTCCTTTGAAATATTTATTCAATAGTTTAATACCCGGCTTTTTGCACTGGTACAATCGTTAAAAAATATAGTTTTTAATCTAGTTATTAAAAAAATAGAACTGTATGATTTGATTAAAAAAAAAAGAAAACCATATTATTTGTTATAAGATTGATAATATACTTCAGCTATATGGCATAAAAGTTCTTCGGTTGTCACCATATCATTCTGAACTAAACCCCATTGAAAATGTATGGAACAATGGAACCTTATAAACAAAATAATCTAAACTAATTTACAATAGTCACTACTCGTCACCGAGTTGTTCTTTATTATTTCAATTTAAATAACTGTATTTGTATTTTGTACTAGACTGTACCTCTTATCACGCACACATAGCCACTGTATATATACAAGGTTTACGAGTCAACATCGGCAGCAAGGCCATAATTAGCCCAAGCTATCGGTGGGGGATAGACAAAGAGCAACCTTTTCACCACGCAGTAAAGTAAAACAGCTTTCTACACTTACAGCAACTAATTTTATTTTCAAAACTAATTGCCTTATTCATAACGTTGAAATATGTTTTGTTTCTTTCTTTCTGTAGTGTTTTTACATTCGATAGAGCGAGACAAAACATACTTTAACCTTATCAAGACTATAATACGTTTATGAATAAGGCCGTAAATGTTTTATCGCAGGACGAAGACAAGAACCTCTCATCAGAGGAACTGTCGAGAAAGCTGGAGAAGCTGTTGCGTCAGTCCGAGCAGCAGGTGTTGCAGCTGGCGACCGCTTCCAATGCCTTGAGAGCCACGTGTTACGGACAGGACAGGTGAATGTTTTATATAGAACTATAAAATCAAAATCAAAAGTTTTTTATTTCAAATAGGCCTTTGCAGGCTCTTATGAAACGTCTAGTTGCACGGTTCCAAAAAGTGGGTCTCATGGAGAAGAACCGGCAAGAAACTCCATGGACACTCTTTTCAACAATGGTTTAGCTTACAATATGCCCCGGCTTCGCACGGGTGCTTTGAATACGTACTATACCAAAAAAAATATGGCAGCGCCTATGTTACTCGCTGATAATGTAGATTTCTATTGGTGAAAGAATTTTTAAAATCGATCAAGTAGTTTTTGTTAAATCGTAACAAACAAACATGCAAAGAAAATCAAACAATTTTTTCCTCTTTATAATAATAGTATAGATAAAAAAAAAATAGGAATTCAGATTGTTCGAAGTATAAAGTAGGTCGACAGCGCATCATTGACTGATGTTCTGTGGCTGGTGTATCACCTACCATCTATTAATAAAAAATAGAATCGTTCAGCAGCTCTTCATATATTTTTTTAGATATACCATTTATAAATATTATACATACTTCACGCCTCTTTCCCATTGCGGTAGGCAGAGATCACGGAATTCCATATGCTCCGATCCTTACATACCACACTTTCTTCTTCCACTTTCATCAATGCTTTCATACACATCAAGTGTCTGCGTTTCATCGATTGCAGCGCCTTCGCCGGATTCTCTATGATTAATGGCGCCGCCATTTTTTGTCGGCATAGATATTTGTTAATTTTTTTTTTGTTAATTCATAACTCAAATTGTACTTCACCTCCGAACTCAGAAGCCTTAACTTAAAATTCTCAAAGGATAATTAAAGATGTTATATTTTGTACTTTATAAACGAACATAAAATTTTGTCTACAAATTACTATTTTTAATTTATGTTGAAACAAACGAACATCAAGGATATATTAATTCAAAATCATTTATTCATTTAGGTAACACAATGTACACTTATGAACGTCAATAAAACCAATTAAATGCTTCTAATTTTACATTTACCGCCAGTTCTCAATTCAAGGGCGTAGAGCGGACGAGAAGAACATATTATGTGACCTGTTAGATTAAAACATAGTTGTATTTTATATATGTTTTTTATATTATTATTAATAGATACTGGCGTCGCTACTGGTCACTCGGCCAATGCGGTGGAATATACGTCGAAGGGATGGAGTCAGCTCAGCCGGAGATAGTAGCCTACCACGCCAAACTGGAAGACACCAAGATTAATGGAGTCAAAAGTGAACCGAAAGGTAGGTTGTATAGGTTTGTTTAAATAAAATACTGTATACCGGATTAAAACGCGATTTATTATTTATATTGTTTAAATTATTTATCCCGACGTTTCGGATGCTTTACTGACTGAGGAGTCTCCCGCGACCACGGTTGCTGAAAAGCATCCGAAACGTCGGGATAAATAATTTAAACAATATAAATAATAAATCGCGTTTTAATCCGGTATACAGTATTTTATTTAAATGTGTGATACTCGCGTTAATAAAAGACAATATTATGTATAGGTTTGGCGACGTTGGTAATAAGTTCCACAATGTCACTTTTCTTTTTAACTTTTTTCCCGGGATTCGAACCCAGGACCCCAGATGCTAAACGATTCGCGCTTACTATTGCTTAGTATTTTTATATTAAACAAACAGTACTGTACGTAATTAAAAAAGGTGAAGTTTATAATAGTCAGAGAGAAAGTAATTTTCTACCAGTAAAATAATTATTTACATACTTTAGTTCGTTTAAATGAAATACTTTATACCGGATTAAATCGCGATTTATTATTCATATTATTTATCCCGACGAAAATTGCCATAATATACAAATATTATAGTAGGTAAATATCAATTCTGTAGGAATAAATGGCGTTAATATGGCAACTTTGTGATATTTCAAATCAGACAACTGTCATCCTTCAGTCTACCGGTTGCGGCTGCTGAAAAGCATCCGAAACGTCGGGATAAATAATTTAAACAATATAAATAATAAATCGCGTTTTAATTCGGTATACAGTATTTTATTTAAATGTGTGATACGTTATGCGTTAATAAAAGACAATATTACTTATATTTAGTTCTCTCAAATGAATTATCTCTTCATATAAAATTTATATTTCTTGATTTTAAAATAAATTTTTACCTATAGTCGAAGTGAAATCTGAAGAAATAACAGAAGACTCTCAAGAGAAGGTATCGGAGGCTGAAGCGGAACAGGAACTTAGGAGTATCAAGAGCGAACTCAATCTCAGTGACAAGACTCAGATTATCAAGTACGAGCCGAATAAGATTGTTTGTAAAGTGGAAGGTGAGTGCTCGAAAACATAAAAATAATATACTTTTTTTATTAGTTATATTAATAACTAGCAACACGCCCCGCCCCGGCTTCGCACGGATAATGAATAATTTTTAAAAACGGTCTAGTTGTTTTTGAGTTATACAAACAAACATACGAATATACAAATATTTCCTCTTCATAATATTAGTGTAGATTATTGAATGTATGTATATGAACTTATTTTATGAGAAATTATTATTTTAACATTTGTTAAAAGAGCAGTATTGAGGGTTGTTATTAAAACTAGCAACGCGCCCCGGCTTCACACGGGTGCAATGTAGATGTAATATACACAAAACATAGCCTATGTTACTAGCTGATAATGTACCTATCTATTGGTGAAAGAATTTTCAAAATCGGTCCAGTAGTTTTTGAGTTTATTCATAACATACAAAAATACAAATCTTTCAACAAAATATTAAAAATTTATATTCACTGAAGAAAGAATAACTCATCCAACCTAACTTAATCATAATAAGGTTAGAATAGTTGAGTTATTATTTCCTCTATCTCCTTTTTGTATATTTGCTCTATTGATCCCACACTATTAATAATTCAATTTCATTATCACATATTTCCATATGCTCCGATCATTGCATACCACTTTTTCTAATAACTTATAAAAACGTATAAAAAAACAATTGCAATTTTTCACTAATAAATATAATCTTACTTCGAATCACACATCTGTTAAGATTTTAATTATATCCGATGATATGTTCTTTCTAGGTATAAAAATGGAAGAAAAATACATCCAACAGAAAAGCCACGAAGAAGAAGACATGTTAGATATCGAAGATTCCATTCCAACCGCGTTTTTAGTACAAAAACCCTCACATAAACCCCTCTACGCGGCTCAAGCGGAACCCGTAGACAAACCGCAAGAGATCGTCAAGTTAGAAAACCCTGCCAAAACAGAAACCATAGACAAAGAACCGGAGGAATCCAAAGACACGTTGGTCAACAATTTGGAGGAACTCCGGAAAATGGCTGAGGCCGTATCTTCACAGTTGGACGCCGCTAAAAAAGCCGAAAGCGAAGTCAAAGAAGAGAAAATCGACTCCAAAGAGGACATAGAAAGCGACTCTGCGCACGCGCATCTATACACGAAAATGCTAGACGGCAAATGGTTTTCGATCCTTCGACACGAGAGTGCGTTCCTAACGAATATAAACGAGGAAAAATACGATATACCGAAGTATTGTGATAATGAACATACTTGCAGCGAGGTGTTACAATGTCAGGGTCATAAATGGGACGTTTCGAATAATCTGCACTTGTTGAACGACCCGAGTTTGTTCACGCTGAACAGTATGGTGACGAGTGTACAGGTGCCTTGTAATAGCGTGTATGCGGACTCCAGCCTCACGATGTCGGGATTAGATCAGGACATGATGGATGCCAGCTTGAATGATATGGAGGTGGAAGTTGATGAGAATAAAGAACAGGTTTGTGTGCTGGTGTAACTGTCCTGTGTGATAGAGAGAAGTGTCTTATAGGCAGACCGTTTTTTGTCTCTATCGCACGGTGGCAGTTTTTTTTTTTTTATGAAAAATAATAGTTTTTTTTGCCACAGTTGGCATTATTTTGCTGATTTCGAGGCGAAATCCATTAGTAAAGTTAATTTCAGTTTTTAGTCTAAATACTTATAAAGCAAAGATACTTATTATAAATATGTATTGTGTTATTTTTTTACAAATGCTATATGAAATAAGAAATAAATATAAAAGAAAGTACCTACATGAATTCGATAATGAGTATATATAGCCAAAAGATACTAGACAATTACTATACAAAATAATAGTATATTGGAATGTTTTGGGATCTTTTCCTTGTTGGACTTTGTTAATTAATTATTTAACGCGCCCCGGCTTCACACTGGTGCAATGTAGATAGTATGTATAGCACATATATATGCGTTACTCGCTGATAATGTAGCTTCCAAATCTTGTCCAATCAAATTGTAAATCGGTCAGTAGGTTTTGAGTTAAATCGTAACAAACAAACAAATATTTCCTCTTTATAATATTAGTGTAGATCCAATAAATTTTCTCAAAATTTTCTTAAAAAAATCATTCAATTTTTTTCTAGGAAAACGATCTAGAGAAAGAACTGCAAGCTGATTCCACCAAAGCCGACTTAGCCGCTCAGAAAGCGAAAGCCTCCGGCCTCAATAGCTTAGGCCTCCTCAATTTCAACGCCCTCTCCACATACGTGACCTGCGACTCGCCCCCTCCCATACAGATGACTCCAGACGAACTGGACCAATTGGAACATTGCAAGACTCATGGAATGCCTAAGAAGGTCGATGGGAACTATGTACCTAGGGATTTACGGTGAGTTTGAAAAAATACAGTCAAATGGCCTTATTCATAAACGTATTATATAAGCTTGATATAGTTAAAATATGTTTTATTTCTTTCGTTCAGCCGGCCTAGCATGACCGCCACGAGATAGACAGAAGACAATCGTTTTTCTGGTTATCTCAAAATTGAAAAATATTATTAATATTAAAAACGAAACATGACCCAAGTGCAACTATCGACAGAAAAATGCTTATAACTCTGTTGTTACTTTTTCGCACATGGCTGTTTTCTGCAGAACTAGGTCCATTTTAGCTTCGTAATGAAAAAGTTAGTGATATTTTTAAGTACACCTCAATGTACTTGTTTCTGTTTTTTTATGTTAGAAAAATAGTTTTTAATTTTTGCCATTTTCTTCTTTTATTTACTATTGCACTGCCTACACACCTCTCCACAAAGCCAAGGTTAACTGGCAGAAAATGTCTTTAGGCATGAAGTTCGCCTTTTGTGCACTACTTTTTTGTGCAATAAAGAGTTTAAAATAAATAAATAAAATAAATGTTGATTAGCGTTCGAGAATTTGGCCGATAGATGATCTATCAATCAAATCAATCAAACAAAAACACTTTATTGAACACCACACGTGAAAATATTAATAAGATACAAAAGTTAAAATGAGTAGCGTACAAAAGGCGGCCTTATCGCTGAGAAGTGATCTCTTCCAGGCAACCAGAGAAATTAATAAATGTCGTAAATAATTACATTTTTTCCACTTACATTGCAAACGCAGGCTGAACCCTACGAGTTTTATCAAAATAATGTACTAAGTATTGTACACATTGAAAAGGTCTACAGAAAAGTCCGTGATGGTATATGTCTTATCTCTTATGGATAACGCACAATAACTTTTTTTTGTCATTTACTTTTTACGAAAAATAATGGCTGATTTTCGAAGCGATTTTAACCAATACAGCATTAATTCTTATCCAATAAAATACCTTAAATACATTGTTGATTTAATATAGCTCTATATGGCCCTTTACACCGTATGATTTAAATGAATATTTTCGAAGATATTACAGATTTAAAAATTGCGGGACGTAGCGTTTGCGGCGGTACCGGCCGGTATTTTTTTATATACAACGTTCACAGTTTTTCTGTAGTGTATTTTGTAACAGCATTGCACCCATGCGAAGCCGGGGCGGTATATTAAATAAACATAACATAGATTAGGGTAGTGCTCTAAAAAGAAAACATACAAATAAGAAAAGAGATAATGTACAATAGATAAGAAACAAGTAATAATAAGTGAACTCAAAGAATAATAATAATAATGTTTTCCGAAAAATCATAACAATATGTTTTTCAAAAGTCAAGTCAAGGGAGACAGTCTCCCGCGACCACGGTTGCTGAAAAGCATCCGAAACGTCGGGATAAATAATTTAAATAATAAATCGCGTTTTAATCCGGTATACAGTATTTTATTTAAATGTGTGATACTCGCGTTAATAAAAGACAATATAACAATATGTTTTAACAAATAATAATAATAAACCACATTAATGAAAAATATGTATATATATTTATTCACATGTGTGTGTGTACACACAACATACATGTATACACAATACTCTATTTTAACTAGGAGCACTTAATTATAGGCATGGTTGGTGGCGGATCACGGAGTCTGATCAAATGAAGTCTCTATTGGATGCGCTGCACCCGCGCGGGGTGAGGGAGAGGGAACTATACGCCTCTCTCGCTCAACACCTGCCCACTGTAAACAACAAGGTAATTATTTATTAATCATATACATATTATTTATATATAAAGATCAACACTATACAGGACTTCATCTTCGGACATCGAGAATGAAATTCTCCGTTCATAGATGGAAAAACCGTGAAGTGCATATTGCGCGTTTCGATTTCAGTCTATGGATTTCCGAATGCTCGAAGTAAAAAGTAGGTCGACAGTCGATTAACTGTTGTTCTGTGGCTGAGGTATCACCTACCATCAAGTGAACCTCATGCTCGTCGTGGTTCGTTACCCGATCAGAATTTCGATATTCCTCCCACCCGATCAATGCCCGAAGTTACCAGACGTGGGGAAAACATGCTTACAGAAAATTGTAAATATGTTGTCCCGGTGAGATTCGAACCCACGACCCATCGATGCGCACGGCAGGTGTTCTACCGAACGCGCCAACGAGCCCGTCAAAGTTTTGCCTGAATAAATAAAAATTATTATTATTACAGTTATACATAGAGAAAGGCGACACGACTCGCAGTCAGTTGACGTCGTCGCCGCTAGATGTCGCTCAGTACCCGCCGCCCGACGAGCCTGGATCATTCTGCGCAAACACTGCGAGGAGAGTCGATATGGCGCTATTGTCTATGGTAAGTTATTTTATATATCAAAATCATTCTTAAGGGTTACATCTAGTTGGGAGCCGAAAAAATTGTTGTTTGGGATTTTTTTTATAACAGGTTTCGAACTTTTTTTTTTCATAAATATATTTTTGACTGTTTCCATATCAGTTTTTTGTACGGGTACAGTCGTTAAAAAATATAGATTTTAATCGAGTTATGAAAAAAATAGAACTGTATGATTTGATTAAAAAAAATAAAGATAACCATATTTGTTATAAGATTGATGATATACTTCAGCCATATGGCATAAAAGTTCTTAGGCTGCCACCATATTATTCTGTAAGCCCCATTAAAAATGTATGAAAAATTAAACCTTAAAAACAAAATAATCTAATTTACAATAGTTACTACTCGTCACGCAGTTATTCTTTATTGTATTTTGTCAGTAATTCCATAGGACCAATGTCCAACATAACGGTGATACGTTTCAGTTGCAACAGCCATGCTGGAAAGTATTTTAGAACGGACATCTTGTACTGACAGTACTGTCAGCTCATTTCCGAACACGCTCTGCCGGGCTAGCATGACCGCCACGAGATATATCTCGCGCGAGAGAAGACAAACTAAGATGTTAAATATCTCGATATATTATATCTCGACATCGACAATTTTGATAGAAAAGATATCTCGATCGACAAATGTATCTATTTTTGATATTAAAAGTCGAGTTTTAAGTGTAATTGTCATGTTAGACCCGAAAGAAATAAAGCGATAGTCGATTGAAACACGAGAAAACGGTCGACAAAATTTTGTCGCGCTTGTCATGCTAGCCCGGCTGTATTGCTTACCAGCATCCAGCTATCTATAAAAGTTTATATAAAGGACTGACCGGATATAGGTGGAAGCGTTAGAAGAAAAGGTAGCAGCGGCCTTCATGCAAGTGGAGGGCTGGCGTCCGGACCGCTCGCCCCTCCCCCCGCACGCGAGCGGCGCGGAGATCGTGGCCCGGGCGAGACTCAAGCTGGCCCAGCTGGAGGCGCACGTCGAGAGGCGGTACCTCAAGCCGCCGCTGGTACAAAGGTACGCTAGGTAATGTATGAATTGATTGTAAGCTTGCGTGTGTGTGTGCAGGTGAGTGTGTGCTGGTAGACTAGCGGGTTGGGGTTTGTTTTTTTTTAACACAATACTAAGTATATTTTTTTATGTTAGATATCGACAGACGAGAATGAGGTTCACTTGATGGTAGGCCACAGAACATCATTCGGAAATTCATAGAGTGAAACCGAAACGCGAAATATGCACTTCACGGCACTTCTTCGCTTTTTCCATCTATGAACGGTGGTTCGTTACCCGGTCGGAATTTAGATATTCCTCCCACCCGATCAATGCCCGAAGTTACCAGACGTGGGGAAAATATGCTTACAGAAAATTATAAACATGTGGTCCCGGTGGGATCCGAACCCACGACCGATCGATGCGCACGGCAGGTGTTCTACCGAACGCGCTAACGAGCCCGTCTCTTTTAGTGTAATTGTATAGTAAAATGTACTTTTGAATTTACTAAAATACAATAAAATATCTATATATATAAAAGAGATTCCCACCTATATAGATACTCATCACGATATCTCTGGAACCATAAGGCGTAGCAACTTGAAATATGGTAGGAATATTCCTTTCGCCGAGTAGAGGTCAGCTAAGAACGGATTTTACGAAATTCAACCCACAAGGGGGGTTGCGGGGGCAATTGCTAGTATTGTATAATGCCGAAAAGGACACTTCATCAGCATTTGTTTCAGTTATAAGCTGCAACTGTCGATATGTTGTACTGTAGATGTTTATGTTAGATATCGACAGATGGAGGAATCCTTATTAAAAAAGCGTATTATAAAATCCAAGACTATGTTGACGATAAAGATGTATGGCGCTAATTCATCTCTGCATGTGCGGCTTCCCTGGCAACTTGCGCTGTGCAAGTGTGTGTGTCTCATTTTACACTAATAGTAAAAACTGAATTTTCTTTTGCATTGTGTAGAATCTCTGTATACCTTGCATTATATAAACTTCTCAGCCGATTATTACTATTGTAACCGAGTCTTTGTAAGCTAAACCATTGTTGAAAAGAGTGTCCATGGAGTTTCTTGCCGGTTCTTCTCCATGAGACCCACTTTTTGGAACCGTGCAACTAGACGTTTCATAAGAGCCTGCAAAGGCCTATTTGAAATAAAAAACTTTTGATTTTGAGATATCGACAGATGAACGTGAAGTTCACTTGATGGTAGGTGCTACAGCCACAGAAATGAAATGATGCGCTGTCGACCTACTTTTTACTTCGAGTATTCGGAAATTCATAGAGTGAAACCGAAACGCGTAATGTGTACTTCACTTGTGCGCCAAGTTCCAAGACATCGAGGTGATATGTGTGGTATTTTAGTTAGATAACTTTAAGAAAGAAACACTAAGTTCTATGAGAAATTAGGTTAGAATTTAGATGGGTTTTCGGTTGTTTGCACTTTGTGTTTTTTACTATTATGGTGGAGGTTTGTGTTTGAAATGATCGTCTTATCATCATCATCTGACGCATTTTTATTCATTTTTAATAATTAGTGAATGGAGTGGGTAGATTTATTTGTAGTACTTGCACCATGCTGTCATCCTAAAATGCCTTTTCAAAACCAATATAGGAATGGTCCCCTATAATATAGTCAAGGTACTAAATTAGTTTAGAATAATACGGTATTTGCCTATGGAATGCTGGTCTCAGATGGCGCCCGCATGTTGTTGAAAGTTCAAAAAATATGTCTTATATTAATTAGTTTTTTTCTCTTCTAGTAAAATTCAAAAAGTACTGGAAAGCATTCAAAATGTCGGGATAAATAATAAATCAATTTTTAATCCGATAAAAGTTTCGTTAATAAAAACAATAAAAAAAACAGGTTGCCTGGAAGAAATCGATTTTAAGCGATAAGGCCGCCTATTGCTTTTTATGTTATATTTGATTTTTTGTGGTGTGCAATACAGATATATTTCATTTCATTTCAAACTTATCACTCTCCCTCTGCACTTAACGGCTTTTTTATGAAAAACAATTTATTATTTCTCGGATGATCTGGTCTGTTCAGTCATTGGCCTGGGAACATTGCAGGAGTCCTTGATGATAGGAAGACACAGAGAAATAGCGATTCACTTTCTATCGTAAAAAGGATCGTTCACTAATCAAGTGAGGCTTGAAAGGGGGGAGGTTCGGAAAATATCACGAAGATATAAAGAGGGGGGGGATATAAAGAGATGTCACGTGTATTTATTTTTCGTTGAACGCACCATTTCTAAACTAAACAAAGCAGCGCGTAGTATTTAAAGATAATTTTCTGAAAATTTCAATATACTTTCTACTAAAAAAACGCGTGACTTTAGGTATGGTAGGGGTAATATAAAACCTCAATATCATCAGGGAGGGGGTTAAAAATGGACGATCTCAAAGCAATAATACTACTCTTGGCTATTATGGTACAGGCCCAGTATAAATTTAATATTATACATTCGATTAGACCCTACCTCGTTGTAAATACAGTTGTGTTTTCACTTTGGATATTATTTTCAGTACAAATGAAGCTAACCTCGGCGCGATGTTGCAAGGTGAGCACGGCAACGCATCAGCGACGTCACCGCAAAACTCAGATACGAATGAGGGGAAAGGTTTGTTTCTTTTTTATTATATGTTAGATATCGACAGACGAGCATGAGGTTCACTTGATAGTAGGTGATACCTCAGCCGCAGAACATCAGTCAATGATTTGAATAAAATACTGTATACCGGATTAAAATGTGATTTATTATTTATCTCCTCCCGACCACGGTTGCTGAAAAGCATCTGAAAAGTCGGGATAAATAATTTAAACAATATAAATAATAAATCGCGTTTTAATCCGGTATACAGTATTTTATTTAAATGTGTGATACTCGCGTTGATAAAAGACAATATTATCAGTCAATGATGCGCTGTCGACCTACTTTTTACTTCAAGCATTCGGAAATTCATAGACTGCGACCGAAACGCGCAATATGCATTTCACGGTTTTTCCATCTATATGTGCTATACACAAAAAATAGCCTGTTACCTACGATAATGTAGTCCAATAGTTTTTGGAGTTTATTCATTATAAATATATACAAAAATAGAAATCTTTCCTCTTCATAATTTTAGTGTAGATAGAGATACAGAACAGGAAAAATAAGTGGAAGTGCGAAGTAGGCGTGGCGCGCGTGTCACAATTTAGCACGGTGGCGCTAAATCGATCACAGTCAGCCAAAATCATCCTTATGTCTTTCACATAAAGTATAGTTTAGTAATTATATATTAGTTTGTTTTAATATTACAAAACGCCGTATGTACTTTGTGCGCTAAGCCAAAGTAACCGTTATCGCCAAGCACTAAGATATATTATCATTTGTAGGACCAGTGTGATTTAGTTAGTTTTGAGTTAAATAAAAACAACGCATCGAAAATAAATTGTAACTGTGTGCAGTGTTAAATACTCTATTTATTTGTGTGAATTAGGCGACAGTCGATCCGGTACAAACTATGACACATTGCACTTCTACTTACTTCTTCTCTTCTGTGAGTGTAGATCAACTGCGAGTACCTTACCTCGAAAACGCCAGTGCTCACAGTAGAATATGGCGGCGATTTATGACGCCATATATTTCCCTAGGGTACTGCGGCAGTATACTGGCAGTCCATAACGGAACGAATTTTTCTACAGTGACAGCACTGTGCAGTGCTCGCAGTGCATATCGGAACATACCCATAATTTAAGTTGTTAATTGTACTATTTAAATCCTTCTTGTACTTGATGTTTGTCCATAGCTACTTTTGTATGTGCGTGTGTTTGTTGTAAATACATATACATCCGCCTCTTTCCCATTGCGGTAGGCAGAGATCACGGAATTCCATATGCTCCGATCCTTACATACCACTTTCGCTCCTTCTACTTTCATCAATGCTTTCATACACACTCGACGGTTACGAGTACTTTTGATCTGGCCCTTTTGCAGAACGTCCCCGATCTGATCGAGGTACGTGAAAATATATTACGTACGTAACGTATATAGGTATTAGTATTGTACGTGATTGTTGTGAATAAATATATGTCTATGTCTATGTGTATATTATATCAATTCCTCACATCGTAACGTGTTGTTCTCAGAGACACGTGGCATAGCGCGAGGGCTGTCGACGTGGCGTGACGCGGTGTCCCGCGGGAACACGGCGGCGCAGCTCGCGATGTTACTCCACGCACTTGAGTCGCACATCGCCTGGGACAAGAGCGTCATGAAAGCGGTCAGTTGGTTTTTTTTTATCTATACTAATCTATATATATAAAAGAGATTCCCACCTATATATTGACTCATCACGATATCTCTGGAACCATAAGGCGTAGCGACTTGAAATATGGTAGGAATATTCCTTTCGCCGAGTAGAGGTCAGCTAAGGTCGGATATAAACTTCTAAATAAAATAGTGTATACCGGATTAAAACGCGATTTATTATTTATATTGTTTAAATTATTTATCCCGACGTTTCGGATTCTTTTCAGCAACCGTGGTCACGGGCAGACAGTTGCCTGATTTTTTAAATGTCACAAAGTTGCCATATTAACGCCATCTATTCCTACGGAATTGATATTTACTGTAATGTTCTATATTATGACAATATTGACTAACGATGTCCTCTTGTTTTTTAGTATGTTTGATTTGGGGTTTTAGGTTTTTAATTACTGGATGGTGTTGGAAAGTCGCAAACCATCTTCTCTATTGAAGTTAGGATGTTTTTTAATTACAATAGCCTCACGTACTAGTCTGGGAAAGTCGGCTTCGGTTGGTCGAAACGTATGTTATCCGGTATACAGTATTTTATTTAAATTTGTGATACTCGCGTAATAAACGACAGTATTATTATAAACGTTGCGTCGGAATTCGAATCCGTGGCCCATCGGAACGCAAGGTAGATTTATGTAGCGTTAATGCCTACTCGTTTCTGTTATCAATAAACTATATTACAGAACTGTCAATTATGCCTAACGGGCGATAACGATGGTCAGCTGTTACTGTGCGATGGCTGCGACAAGGGGTACCACACGTACTGCTTCAAGCCGAAGATGGATAAGATACCCGAAGGCGATTGGTGAGTGGCTTAACTTGGTTTACTTGTGTAAGTTGAGCTCAGCCGGCCTAGTATGACAACCGCGACAAAATTTTGTCAACCATTTTCTCGTGTTTTAATCGATTATGTCTTACGGGTCTAACATGACACTTAAAACTCGACTTCGTATATCAAAAATAGAGATATTTGTCGAGAGAGATATCTTGTTGTGTTGTTTATCTATCTATAGTTTGTCTTCTTGTCGCGAAATATCACTTGATGGTCATGCTAGGCGGGTTGTTATTTAGAAAATCCAATAGACCGAATTCGGAAATGAGCTGACAGCGCTAAGTACTAGATATCTATTTTGCAACTGAATTATACCACTATCTTGTCTTATGTCACTATGTTATCTTGTCTTGTGTTTAAAGCGAGGGCAATTAGCGCGAATTAACCGCGTCATATCGCGTAGTAAGGTATTACTGTAATAGTAGTAGAAAAGAACATAGATTTACATAGAACTGTGCACTTACTAACTTTTGGCACAGAAAAAGTAGTTCTACTATTGACCTGTAGAGCGCGCGGCAATGTATTGGTGTGACCAGTGGCGGATTTACCAGCAGGCTGAGTAGGCTTCAGCCTAGGGCGGCAGATTTTAGGGGCGGCAAATTTGAGGATACTTTTAGCTATCTTATAGAAATCAAGTCTTACTTTTCTTACTTTTAAGACAGTCTTCTGTACCTTACAGAGTATAGTCTAAAAGTAAGACTTACTGAGAAGTGTACTTACAAGACAATTCCTATCATTGTATTTAAGAAAATTTAGGAACTTACATTTATAGAGGCTAGGGCGGCAAATTTATGATAGCCTATACGCCGAAAATGTGTAAATCCGCCACTGGGTGTGACACACACACCTGAGCAGTCCGCTGACTCCTCCCCTCGCGCTGTCTCGCTCGCTCTCGCTCGCTCTCACAACACCGCTCTACAAGCGGCTGGGTGCGAGAGAGTGCGCGCTATGACTCCACGTCAGAGTGTCGTCCACACGGCCACTAGCAGCCCGCGGCGGCTGGGGGGAGAACTACTCTTACCACAGAGATACTGTGCTAATAAAGTCTGTTCCTCTATGTACATCTATGTTCTTTGGTAATAGTTAGTACCTTGATGAATTTCTTTAGCCCAAACTATAAGAAGACTACAAGAAGCTAACGGCCTTATTCATAATCGATAATAAGTATAGTTAAAATATGTTTTGTCTCGCTCTATCGAATATAAAAAGACTACAGAACGAAGGAAACAAAACATACTTTAACTAAATCAAGCAGATAATACGTTTATGAATGACCATAAAGTACGTCACACTAATTTCTCCCTTATTTACCCCTCTCCCGTCCTTGTCACAGTTGGTCACATTTGTGAGACCCCCTTCCCTAGTGTGACGTGACAATTTTAATTGCAAAATATGTGTTTGACATTAATAAAAAGCTCAGGCGGCTGGCGCGTGACACTAGTAGAGCGAGTATGTGCTCGCCAACAAAATATTCATATGGGTAGTTTTCGTTAATAAAGTTCAATTTTGGCATTTTTAACACTAAGATTTTGAAATGTGACGTCACAAATCTTAGGACCCCTCCCACCCCTTGTCACACTTCGTCGATCCCCTCTCCCCCTGATCCGTAAGACTGTCAGTGTATACGTGTATCCCGTGCGCAGGTACTGCTGGGAGTGCGTGAGCAAGGCGCGCGGCGAGCGGGTGTGCATCGTGTGCGGCGCGGGGGGCGCGGGCGGCGGGGCGGGCGGCGCGGGCCGGCTGGTGCCGTGCGCGCTGTGCGTGCGCGCCTACCACCCCGACTGCCACTACCCGCCGCTGCTCAAGGTAGATCTAAATCAAATCAAAATTGCTTTATTTAGCCACAACAAAAAAAACTTGTCCTTAAAACTAACACATTTAAAATTTAAGTTAGCTTAAATAACGCTCTAAGAGCAAATAAAAAAAATATAAACATTCCAATAAAACAGAACAAAATAGAAATATTAATTAAAGATGTCGCTAAAAAAGACAGGCATTTGTCACATCATTTTTCAATGACGTGGCGCTGATTTTCAGTGGCTGCTCAGTTTCGCTTGGATATAACAACTGAACACAAAATGCAACATACATAAAAAAAATGAAGAAACTGATATCATCAAACGGAAAATATTAAAATAAAAAAAATATATATAACAAACTTAAATGTGTAAAAGAAATGGGTTTATAAGAAACATTATAGCAAAAACATAATAAAAGCTGCTGTATAATTCCTGGGTAGAGACAGCTTACACAATTATAGGACCTGGTCCTGTACAGTGTGTTTATGTGTGTAGTGTGATTTTTTTTTAATGGTATAGGAGGCAAACGGCCAGTCGGTTCACCTGATGGTAAGTGATTACCGGCGCCCATGGACATCTGCAACACCAAAGGACTTGCAGGTGCGTTGCCGGCCTTTAATCTCTATCAGTGCCGGTGTTAGGGCGTGCGATGGGGTGAAGGCCGGGGCGCCGAGTTCTGATGTCTTCTTGCCTCCCGTGCTGCACACTAGGGATGATATGGAGGTGGTTTTATTGGAATCGGAGTTTTTAAATTTGGTGTGTCGGAACCGGTATCAGAGGCAACTGCAAAAGTAAGATGTGTAATCAAATAATATTCATCAGTTTCATTCATATCAGTTCAAAACATAAAACACCTTGCTAGGCGTTGAAAATTTAAGTAACCGATTTTTCTTAAATCTTAAGCAATATTAAATTCATTCGGATGGTGCTGACCGTGGATCGCCGCCGCTGTGACCTCCGATTATAACCGGTTGAAATTTATCGGAACCGAATTCAGAATCGGAGGTGCAAAATCAATCGGTAGTTCCGATCTTTCGTAACCGGAGTCGAAGCTCCGTCACATCCCTACAGCGCACCCTCAATCCTAAGCAACCTATGCCTTACGGCCTGTGCTCTACGCATATCGTAACCTGGTTACTCTGTCAATTGAAAATGAATTCGATATTGACTTCCTATTCCTATTTCCTGTCCCTCTCCCTAAAATATGGCAAGGGGGCCGATGGCTGGCCATGCGTTGTACTCGTGAACGGGTGCTACTTGTGGTGACTGCTCGGACTTGAATTCGTGTATGCGGTGATATTAGTTATTTCGACTATGTGTTTGCGTGTTGTTCCCACGAGAATGTGAGTGCTCCTATTTCACCATGCCTACTGCTGATAGAGGACAAATCTTTGTTTTTTTTTATTTTTTATTATTATATCTAATTACTTCAAGATGTCATGTGGAACACGGTGTAATGGTTGCAGCTCCTTACAAACATTTTGTAAAACCAAAAACTTGGCGATTAAAAAGAGTGGCGGAGAGTTTATTGCCAGTTCTTCTCGACCGTTCTACGCCCTTGATTTGAGGAAGCATTTTTTTACTGACGTTCATAAGTGTACATTGTGTTACCTAAATGATTAAATGATTTGTATTGCAGAATTTAAATAAAATACTGTATACCGGATTAAAACGCGATTTATTATTTATATTGTTTAAATTATTTATCCCGACGTTTCGCATGTTTTAATCCGGTATACAGTATTTTATTTAAATGTGTGATACTCGCGTTAATAAAAGACAATATTGTATTGCAGAATCCGCGCGGCAAGTGGTACTGCGCGCAGTGCATATCCCGCGCTCCGCCCAAGAGACCGCGAAAAGCGAACAAGCGTGACTCCAAGCAGAAGGACACCTCCATCGATATGGACGCTGCTATGGTGCCTAGGTGAGATTTATGCTGTTGGCCTATACAGAAGCCAAAAAGTGGTATTTTGAAAAAAAAATTTTTTTTTTCTGTATTTTTATTATGTTAGACTAGCGATCCGCCCCGGCTTCGCACGGGTGCAATGTAGATGTACTACACAAAAAATATCCTATATGTAACTTTCTATGGGTGAAAGAATTTTTAAAATCGGTCCAGTATTTTTTGATCGTAACAAACAAACAAACAAATCTTTCCTCTTTAAAATATTAGTATTGGTATCGACAGACGAGCATGAGGTTCACTTGATTGTAGGTAATACCTCAGCCATAGGACTAGACATGGGTAACACTGCGCTGCGCCGCGCAATTGCGCCGGCACGCTTCACTGCGCAGGGTGAGTCAGCTCACACATTCATAATGTGTTGGCGCACGGCGCAGTACTCACTCACTGAGTGAACTATGAGCGCGGCGTTGCGTGCGTTTCGGAGGTTTCACTGCTCGCTTTGCGCGTCCCATTTTGTTGCGTCGTGGCGCAATTTTGAGTTGACTCAAGGAGCCGACGCACTACACTGCGCCTGAGTTGCTGAGTTGGCGCGGGGAATTTCGCTGAGTTACCCATGTCTACACAGGACATCAGTCAATGATGCGCTTTTGACCTACTAGAGCAATCGGAAATCCATAGACTGAAACCGAAACGGTTTTTCCATATATGAACTAGTGCTAGTAGTGTGTAAAAATGTTAGTAGTTGTTCTGTATGTAGTATTGTAGTATGTGGGGCGTTTTGCTAGTGCATAATATTATATTAATTAACTCGGAATGTGTTCAATAAACTCACGCGCAACTCCATTCCACGCACTACCAAACTATGGAATGAATTACCGCCCTCTGTTTCCATCCGACTACGACCTTGTTGTTTTTAAAAAGCGAACCTATACATTTTTGAAAGGCCGACAACGCATCTGAGACTTAAGTCGCGGATGTCCATGGGCGGTGGTGATTACTTACCATCAGGTAACCCACCTGCCGGCCTAGCATGACCGCCACGAGATATCTCGCGGACGAGAGAAGACAAACTAAGATGTAAGATATCTCAATCATTTATATCTCGACATCGACAATTTTGATAGAAAAGATATCGATCGACAGATATATCTATTTTTGATATCAAGTCGAGTTTTTAGTGTAATTGTCATGTTAGACCCGAAAGAAATAAAGAGATAATTGATTAAAACACGAAAAAACGGTCGATAAAATTTTGTCGCGGTTGTAATGCTGGGCCGGCTTCTCGGTTGTCCGCTCTGTTATAAAAAATAATAATAATAATTACAGTCCAGCGCCATCTCACGCCTCTACATCGACAACAGCGGAGGAGTGCGCCCCGAGCGCGCTGCACACGCCCGAGAAGGAACAAGAAACGCTCGCAGAACACGAGAACGGACATAATGGTCAGTATTTTTGTTTTTTTTTTAATCTGTTATGTGTGTTTGGCTGTTGTTTTACATGATGGAGTCATAACGCGGCCTAAGGGACCATCCATAAAGTACGTCACACGTTGAGGGGGAGGGGATCGACGAAGTGTGACATTGTGTGACAACGGGTGGGAGGGATTCTAAGTTTCGTGACGTCACATTTCAAAATCTTAGACATCTAAGTGTTAAATTTTTAAATAAAAACGAAAAACTTAAAAATATTTTCAACTCTACCCGTAATTTTCTCCACCATCACGGATTGGTTTTACGCACACTTTAAATTAGACACGTTATATATATGTAAATTCATTTGAACAGTACCGGAGTCGCCATTGCCCCTGCCGGAGGCCCCGCTCGCGGAGGGGCCCCCTGAGAAGCGGCGCGCGCTGCAGCTAGTGGCCGGCAACGGCGCTGTGGCCCACGACGAGACCCATCTTGTTGACGGTAACTGTATAATACGCTTATCCCATCGCCATTTTTTATGTTAGATACCGATAGACGAGCATGAGGTTCACTTGATGGTAGGTGATACCTCAGCCACAGAACATCAGGCAATGATGCACTGTCGATCTACTTTTTACATTTTTTTTTTTTTTAGTTTATTTGGTTCACTCCTCGGAATATACACTACTTTTAATTACTAAACTTAGGTCTAACTTAAAAACTACCATGCTCGGTGTAATTCCTAATATTAGTGAGCACTGCATTCTATATATTAAGTATAACATTTAACATAACTAACTAAAAATTTAACAAATGAAACTAAAATATGATAATTAAATTAAGAACTAAGAAAAACAAATAAAAATAAAAAAAGCAATACTAAAATTTACCTACTACTTACAGTGTTAATTAATTCTTTTAAAATACTTTTTTTAACTGAGGTCAGAGAACCAAAAAATATATCAACCATCGACCTAATACTATTATATTGAGAACAAAATCTATAAAGTGGGGAGTTTTGACCGACATTCGTTCTGCATTGTGGCAGACGGAAACATGTTCTGTTTATTAGTCGGCTGCTTGATCGTGGAACTTCTATTTGGACGTGTGATAAGAATTCTGGGCTATCCACAAAACCATGAATGATCTTATATAAGTATAAAATATCGGCGGCCTTACGGCGAACACTCAAAGAGGTCATTTTATAGAATGTTAACCTTTGCTCATACGATCTCAGACTTTTGCATTTATTATTAACAAATGAAAGCTGGTATACGAAGCGTTTTTGAATTCGTTCAAGCCTCCTCGAGTGTACGGCGTATCGTGGAGACCATACGCAACTATTGTATTCTAATATACTTCGGACAATACTATTATAAATAGGTATTAAAACGTGTGGATCTTTGAAAGATTTTATTTGTCTGGAAATGAAGCCAGAAACTTTTGACGATTTACTTATTATTTGATCCATGTGGTTTTTAAAGCTTAAGGAACTATCCATCACAACTCCTAAGTCTCTTATGCTATTCACTTCCTTCAATTGGCTATCATTCAAAAAATACGATACGCTCAGTGGCTTTTTCTTTTTTGTAAATTTTATGCAATAACACTTAGTTTTATTCAAAATCATTCTGTTCTGGGAGCACCATTCATTTACCTTGTCTAATTCTTTTTGTAAGACTTCTATATCATTATCAGACTGAACAGTCATATACAACTTCAAATCATCTGCATACATTTTAAAATTACATTTTAAACCATTAGCTAAATCATTTACAAATAAAATGAAAAATAGTGGTCCTAGGTGAGAACCCTGAGGAACCCCGGTTGGAATGGGTTTAGCTCGTGACGTGTATCCCTGGACTTTCACAAGCTGGGTTCGGTTTTCTAGATATGACTTGCACCACCGATATAATGACCCATGGATACCCATATCAGAGAGTTTTTTTAGAAGCAAATCATGATCAATCAAGTCAAATGCTTTACTAAAATCAGTATATATAGCATGTACCTCTCGACCTTTATCGATTTCTCCCGCAACATCTTCAATAAAACCAACCAGATTGGTGGTAGTTGATTTCTTGGGTAAGAAGCCGTGCTGATCTGGATGAATCTTTTCTTTAACGTGCCAGTAGATATTTTGCTGTACTAACGATTCTAGAACTTTGCCGGCTGCTGGCAGAATTGATACGGGACGGTAATTTGATGCGAAGTTTATCTCACCTCCCTTGTGAATCGGCGTTAAGCGTGCTGTTTTCCATTGCGTAGGGAAAACCCCATCATTTAATGATTTGTTGTATAAGATACATAGAGGTGCAGACAGATTTTCAGCGCAATTTCTAAGGAAGATATTGGGAATCCCGTCTAAGCCAGCACTTTTGTCAGGATCTAGTTTCTTTAGAGCGGTCATTATTTCAGATTCATGTAATCGAATAGTGCTGAGTGGGGTTAAATAGTTTGTCGGTACTGCTTGAAAGTTATTTTCGGAGCAGGAAGCTAATAAAGAAGGTTGCAATTCATACACTGATTGGAAATATTCCGAAAATAGTGCACATATTTCCTGTCCACCGTTTGCTACTTCATCATTTAAGAAAATTTGATCTGGAATAGTACCATTGTTGCGCTTTAAATTATTTACATATGTCCATATATATTTAGGATGATTTTTCATTCTTATAGCAGCTTTATCCTTAAATATTTTGTAACATTCTCGTACCATGCTGTCATATCTGTTCCTAAGAATACCTACTGTTTCTTTATCACGAGGATTTTTATATAATCTGTATCTTCTATTATATTTAAGTTTCTCTTTTGCGCACTAATGCACTACTGAACCAAATAGGGTATGATTCACTTTTTGGCTTAAAGTGCGGTGTATTTTGTTCTATCAAAGGTAAAACTGTAAGGTATAATTTTCGTACCATCTGATCAACGCTAGTATCATTTTCCCATAATTTAGTCCATTGTATTTCTGCAAGTTTTTTATTAATTTCAGTGAAGTTAGCTTTCCTGAAATTAAATGTGGAAGGGTTAATATGTTTTAAGAATGTTAAGCTTTTAGGTATACATTCGGAAATCCATAGACTGAAACCGAAACGCGCATTGTGCACTTCACGGTTATTCCATCTATGAACAGTGGTTCGTTACCCGGTCTGAATTTCGATATTAATCCCACTCATTTAATGCCCAAAGTGACCAGACGTGGGGAAGATGTGCTTATAGAAAGTTATAAACAATAACGATGGGATGTGCACGGCAGGTGTTCTACCGAACGCGCCAACGTACCCGTCAAGTTTTATTTTGGCGCTTACCGCTTACTTACATTATCAGCGAGTAACATAGGACATTTTTGTGTATAGTACATATACATTTCCATCGTGTGAATCCGGGGCGCGTTGCTAGTGTACTATAAAGCAAGGACTGAATAACCGATTGATATGGGCTACCTTTTTGAAACGGTACCCATATGAAATTTGTCATAACGATACCGATTCAATTCAATACCTTTATTTCGGTATGCTTTTAAAACTGTTTAACAGGTTAAATATCGGTAGCGAAATTCCAAACGAAACGAAATTCCAAAGAAAACCTAAATCTATATGTTTAGGTTTCTCACTATCTGTAAACATTAAAATTTAAAACGTTCCATGCGAAGTAGTATATAAATAAGCGCGGGAAATCTCTTTCTTGATGTAACGATAATAAAAACGCGTTCAAACTCTGTCTCACTAATTCAAGTCGCAACTTGTCTCGGGCCACGATAGGTTCAAGGTTGGTCATTTAGGCTACCGAAATATAAAAGGGTTAAATAAAGGTACCATTTAAAAAGGTTGATATTTTGATATCTTATTTTATACCGGTATTATTCCGGTGAATTATAAAGGTTACGGTACCCCATTCAGTCCTTGCTATAAAGTGTAAAGTAAAAGTAAAGTAAAGTAAAATATATATACATGTTAAAAACGTGCCCATTATAAGTACAACAGTTTTTGAGAAGTTTCTAGATGTTTTGTATATCAGTGCCTGTATTTAATGTTTGTTTTTTAAGAAAGAAAATATATAAACAATATCTAATTTACTCTATTATAGGTCACGGAGATCACGAACCAGAAAACGTGCCCTTGTTATCCCGAGCTAAGAAGGACAAGAACGCCATCAAGAAACTGAATAAGGACCTACAGTGAGTGTTGTTATATTTTACTGCTTAACCATTTCAACTCTGATGGGACGTTTATGTCCCATCAAGTTTTTCTCCTGGCAAACTGGCTGGGACACAATGTCCCGGCAACTAAACTATTGTGTTGTTATATTTTACTGCTTAACCCTTTCAACTCTGATGGGACGTTTATGTCCCATCAAGTTTTTGCCCTGGCAAACTGGTTGGAACACAATGTCCCGGCAACTAAACTATTGTGTTGTTATATTTTACTGCTTAACCCTTTCAACTCTCATGGGACGTATATGTCCCATCAAGTTTTTGCCCTGGCAAACTGGCTGGGACACAATGTCCCGGAAACTAAACTATTGTGTTGTTATATTTTACTGCTTAACCCTTTCAACTCAGATGGGCAAACCGGCTGGGACATTCTGTCCCGGGAAATGAATTAACTATTGCTTCAATTTTCCCGTAAAAACGTAATGGCGCGTTACATGGGGGGATAGAAGGTCAAACATCTTAATAAATTGCGTTACCATCTACTAGCTACATAATCTATTTCTATATGCACTGTTGAGTATTTCTTCGTATATAAAATAACCGGGTTTTCCCTGTTATTTGCCTACTGATAGAGGACACGCCTTTGTTTTTTATTTTTTTATTATTATAGTTCATTACTTCAAGATGTCATGTGGAACATGGTATAATGGTTGCAGCTCCTTATAAACATTTTGTAAAACAAAAAACTTGGCGATTAAAAAGAGTGGCGGAGAGTTTATTGCCAGTTCTTCTCGTCCTTTCTACACCCTTGATTTGAGAACTGGCAGTAAATGTAAAACTAGAAGCATTTAATGTTTTTTACTGACGTTCATAAGTGTACATTATGTTACCTACATGAATAAATGATTTTGAATTTGGTGTAAATTAAGATTTTTTTTTTTTTATTTGAATTTCAGGAACCTTCTCGGCGAGATGGAATGCCACGAGCACGCTTGGCCGTTCTTGATTCCGGTCAACACGAAGCAGTACCCGCAGTACAAGAAAGCTATTAAATGTCCCATGGACCTTTCTACCATCAGGCGGAAACTTCAGGAGTCCGGGTAAGTTGGTTTCGTTGGTATGAATCCTCATCTCGTATCTTTATACGTATGTTTGTTTTTTAATGGTTAATAAAAAAACAAACATAAATGTAACATAAGTACTATTTTTATCATTAAATATAAACGATATCTGAAGTTAAGCGGTACACTAAGAATTTGGTGGCACACTTTAAGAATTTAACGGTACAACTTAAGAATTTAGCGGTACACTTTAAGAATTTAGCGGTACACTTTAAGAATTTAGCGGTACACTTTAAGAATTTAGCGGTACACTTTAAAAATTTAGTAGCACACAAAAGTGCCACGGCACAAAGGTAGAGAATCACTGTTATAGGGCATATAAATATCAAAAATAAAACAAACAATCTTCAATGATAACTTTTTCAACAGATACAAATGCAAGGAAGAGTTCGCCTCCGACATCCGCCTCATATTCAGCAACTGTGAAGTGTTCAACGAAGACGATAGTCCAGTTGGCCGCGCCGGGCACACCATGCGGCAGTTCTTCGAGTCGCGCTGGACGCAGATCTGATGATGAAGAGCAACTCAGAAGATGGAGACTTGACAATATCATCAGCCAAAAAAATATTTGTCCAAATTGGTCATAAGGCCGTTTTGGGGACGATTAACGGATTGGATCTAGCGACTGGTTGCGCGATCAGTTGGGACTTTTATCGACGGAATAGAGAATTTTAATGATTATCGTTGAATGATTTGTAGCAATTTTGTTGATGAAGACAGACTAATGCGGATTAAAAAAATGGATTGGCAATGTATCATTGGTTATCAATTATTTCTGTATGATGTATAAGATGTAAAAAATGCATACGACAGTATTTTAGCGTTTTTGCAATCGCTATATATACCAACGAACATTCTGATTGTAGGTCTATTTTTTTTATGTAATTAGGCAATAATACGTAAGTTTTAGTCAAAACAATTTCTAATTAAACATAGAAATATATATTTGGGGTTTTGTTTAATGTTTAATTGAGCCTTATATTTTTTTTTTACGATACCTATTTTTTTTTATCACATGCTGAAACAAATCGGATTAGGGATAACACCAAATTTGATATACTCTGTGAGAAACTTTAAAACAAGAGACATTCCAATAAAACGATTTGAATTTAGAACGGATTGTTTTAAATCACGGACATGACGAATTCCAGGAATCTCAAGGTTACTGATGTAATTTACGTAAATATGTAAAATTACACAAAAATATGTAATTATTTAAAATGACGCACACTATGAGTGTTACTGTATTTAAATGTAGCTGGTGTAAATAGAGTAGAGTAAGATTTTAAAAAGTATTAGTACGAGATTTATTTTTAAGCATAGATAATGTTATTATTAATTATTGAACGTAATTATCACTTATCGAATATTATTTTTTTAATTTGCTTTCACAGCGAAAGTGTTCGAGATGGAATACCCGCGTTCGAAATTTAAATTTCTCGGTGGCCAGTTTTTTTTTTTTGAAGATTTTATGTCGGTGGCCAGTGTTTGGAGTGGTTTTGTAAATTTGTCAACTGTCAAAGTGTATATTTAAAAATAAATTCGCGCCAAATCATTTTGAGGATTTTGTCTTCGTATTTTAATGATGAAGATAATATTAAGATGTTCTTGTTTATATTTATTGAGCGCGTTTGATTATTGATATAATTATATTAGATATTATTATAACATTTCAAAGAGCCTATTGCTCAATATAGCGTGCGATGTCATTTGTTAGAAATTAATAGAATGGAATACGCATTTTATGAAAATGGCAACGATTACGATTTATAAAAAACATGTACAGTCAATAGAAGTCGTAATTTCGGATTTTTTTATGATAATATTCAATATTTATTAATTCACGTAAGTTGGTGTATTTTGGATAAGAATGCGCCCTCGGACGGTTGAGTAAATAAAAAATGACAGAAGAAAGAAAATACTGAATTAGAGGCTACATCTATAATAAATTTGTAATTATTACCTTTTAGTCTTGGTGATGTGGTATTTCAATAATAAATAAAATGCGTATTCGATTCCTACTTTTAAAATTCGATGTAACGTTTTCAACAAATAACGGTTTCTAAATTCAAATAACGGATATTGCCAAAGCGACGTCATCTGTCAAAAGGTTTTTGATGCCTCCCGCGTAAGTTGTGGTAACCATGTATATAATTTTACCTTTTTTTAAAACTACTATTCTATTTATTTTCTGAGTTCATAATAAAAACTTTAGCTATATACTTACAAGACGTATAAAGTAGTAACAAAATTACATTTAGTAGAGTGAAACACGATTTTTTATATATCCAAAATAATAATTAATAAAATGATAAATAATAAATCGCGCTTTAATCCTCTAAAAGATATTTTATTTAAATGTGTGATTCTCGCGTTAATAATAGCCAATATTACGTAAAATGTATCATATAAAAACGGACAGTATATTAAATAGTTGAAATACCACAACATACCTGAAATGCATCGCCAATTTGACAAATACGTTGCCATGGTAACCTACCTACGGACATCCGTTAATAGAATATAGGAATAAATGGTGTACAGGAAATGCGGTTGTAGCTTAGAACGGATATCGGTAGTTGGTGTTAAACAAAACCGGCTTGTCTTGGAAAATCTCGAATGTTCTAAATTTGAAAAGTGGTAAGTATTTTGTTAGATTTACCTTTAATTTGGTAATTGGGAAACTTACGTGGTCCGCATTGCGTATACATTTTTACTTCTACTTGAGTAGAACTTATTAATTAGTTTCCAAGTTATAGACAATATTTAAGCCAAATCTTGATGGTTTTGTTTTACAGGGGAAATATATTGATGCTATATGTATGCGAAGCACTAACCTTCCCCTACACAAGTATCAAGATTATTTTGGATGTATAAAGTTGAAAATAAATTTGATTCAGCTAACTATTGCCATCTCATTTACGTTACTGTGTGAGTCGAACGACATGTTTTAGTACAGTTTTTGTTTAGAATAAATTATGACAAGTTTTATGTTTTATATTAAACTCGTTTGAAGGTTTTTCTGATAATATACGTTTAGTAACACTAACGAAGGCGCGAGTCATTTGTTTATATTAGGATCTATTTATTTTAATTCCAAATTGTTTTTAGTACTTATTGTTCCATTTTCAAATTGCAATTTTTTTTCTGCCTCTGTGTAGGACTATAGTTTTATATTTAGTTTTACGTCATTCCTACGGCACAAACGTGTTGAAATAGTATTTTAAAGTATTAATTACGTCTACTTAATACGCAGCTTTTTCATACTCTGTGGTTGACAGGATACAGATACAAAATAGTCTCAGTAAATTATTAATAATCTGTAGTTAGTAGCCTTTGCCAAGATATGTTTTTGATACTGCCAGTAAAATGCGAAACATATTTTGGTGTATTCGTCCATCGGGCGACGTGATGAATATAGTTTATATGTTGTGTGAATCGGTTTTAACTATAAATGGATATATAAATTATATATACGAATAAAATAAATAATTTTTGAAGCACTCTGTTGTTGTTTGCTTTTATTACCCTGCGTTTCCATTGCTAAATTATCCTAATCCAGCAGATTCCAGTAAATATTGAAAGAATACTTGTTTCATATTTCTGATGTCCTGGTACTTCTTTTAATTTCCGAGTCACCTAGTATAGATTTGCAGAATACTTGTTACATATTTCTGATGCCCTGGTACTTCTTATAATTTCTGAGTCATCTAGTATAGATTTGCAGTACTTATTACATATATATTTCTAATAATGCCCTTTTTGATGTTTTCTCTCTAAAACTAAATAAATTAAATATTTACACTTTAAATTCAAATAATTTTATTATTTTTAGGTATTTTCAAATTTTAATGAATCAAGGTAATAAATAAATTGACTCATTCGTTTTACATTTCTCTTAACATTCTACTTAACATAATCAACGGGTGTATATTTAGAACATAACAGGAAGATATTCACATAATATTGTCTTTTATTAACGCGAGTATCACACATTTAAATAAAATACTGTATACCGGATTAAAACGCAATTTATTATTTATATTGTTTAAATTATGTATTCCGACGTTTCGGATGCTTTTCAGCAACCGTGGTCGCGGGGAGACAGGACCCCGCAAATAAATCGCGTTTTAATCCGGTATACAGTATTTTATTTAGATATTCATATGTAACAGAGCAGTGACGTTGGTGTACGTCCACATATATGGACGATTAGTTATATTTATTATATTTCAGGATCACAATGTGTATACGTTGCGTCACATAATACATTTTACGCTCAACGTATATGTACGTACCGCCCTTGAAAAGTGTTAAACATCCTATGTCATTTTTGCCAAACAACAGAGACAAATAAAACAAATGATCGAAATCATATAACCGATTGCATCACATGTGATGCAAGGTGTATCATTATCTTTGATTGTATCACATATGATGCAAGGAAAGTCAACGTGTTATTAAGGGCCTATGTCGATGAGGCTCGCAGGCCGACAAATCGCTCTATTGAATGTGTTATGTGAGCGAGCGAGATTGAAATAATTACTTGAGACATGTAAAAAAACGAGATAGCTGTAGCTTGAACGCGCTCGGAATAAAACAACGTATGTGCCAAAACTAATTCATTTCATAACTTTACAATACTTTATTTGATTAAAAAACGGTTTTCAGCAATCTTAAAGACATCTATTCTACATCCTTTAGAATAAATTAAATGAAATAACTCTTTACCGTTATGCCCTAGGATCCAAAAAAGTGTAAAAATAGACATAACTTCACATTTTTTTTCTATCGAGAAAATTTCATTGAAACATGTTTTCCTTTTGAGCGATACTACAAAGTATAGTCAAAAAACAAATTCCAAAATTTCATATCAATAATCCACAGCCTGAACAAGTTACACGTAATAGAAAAACCGCATTTTTCTCAACATATCCTCTTAATACAAAGTTTTAATACTTCGCCTCGGTTTAAGCGCGCGCTTGTTTAGCGAAATTTCTTCGGTGACTTCCCTTCTCATATCGAAATCATTTAACCGATTGTATCACATATGATGCAAGGACAGTCAATGTGTTAGTAAAACAAAGGTTTAAGCCTCCGCCTCGGCCTTAGCGCGCGCTCGTTTAGCGATATTTCTTCGGTGACTCCTCTTCCTGTTGAGAGGCACGCTGCCTATTAACTTTCCGGACTTCTGTAGTGCGACTAATTTAGCTGATGTACTCTGAAACGACAAGTAGACAAATTAGAAGTATGAATGAAAAATCAACCAGAAATTCATATCGGGTAATTAAAATTACTTTTATAAATTTTGTCGAAAAAAAAATTAAATTTCGATATTTTTATTTATTTTTTATTTTTATTTTTTATTTTATTTTTGTTTAATTTTGTTTTCAATTTCTTTTTATTTGTGTGTGTATTTTAAATAAATGATTTTTCTTCTTATATTAATAATTGTCTTTTATTATCACACATTTAAATAAAATACTATATACCGGATTAAAACGCGATTTATTATTTATATTGTTTAAAGTATTTATCAGTGACGAAGGTTGCTGAAAAGCATCCGAAATGTCGGGGTAAATAATTTAAACAATAAATCGCGTTTTAATCCGGTATACAGTATTTTATTTAGATATAAATTACAAAAAATAGCTTGCCCTAAAACTTGCGTAAATTATGATACACTGATGTAAAAAAGTGAAAGTAAAATACTGAAATAATTTTGATAAATTAAAAATTAATTTCATATTTTTATTTTATTATTTAACTAGCAACGCGCCCTGGCTTCGCACGGGTGCAATGTAGATGTACTATACACAAATATAGCCTATGTTACTCGCTGATAATGAAGCTTTCTATTGGTAAAGAATTTTTTAAATCGGTCCAATAGTTTTTGAGTTTATTCATAACATACAAAAATTCAAAAATACAAATATTCCCTCTTTATAATATTAGTAAAAGTAATTTAATAATTTTGAGTGTTATTTTATTTACGGATCATTTAAAAATGTTATCTATAAATTGACAGAATCTGTGGTCTGAAATAAATCGATGTGGGACAAATGATACATAATTCATATAAACTATAAAATAGATATTTGAGTCACTACGAATGTTACCTTGGCTTCGCTCTTGCTGATCTTGCTATTCTTCTGCGTCGTGTACAGGACGTTGACCCTCTTGTTGTCCATCATCGAGTGGTGCTTCGACAGAGCTAACTGCATATTACATTACATAAATATTTTTTGACATTTGGGTTATTATAAAGATTTTATGACCTGGTAAGGTCGGACTTGAATTCGTGTATGCGGTGATATTAGTTATTTCGTCTATGTATTTGCGTGTTGTTCCCACGAGAATGTAAGTGCGTGCTCCTATTTCACCATGCCTACTGCTGATAGAGGACAAATCTTTGTTTTTTTTTTCTGGTTTATATTTTTTTATTATTATAGTTAATTACATAAAGATGTCCTGTGGAACATGGTGTAATGGTTGCAGCGCCTTACAAATATTTTGTAAAACAAAAAATTGGCGATTAAAAAGAGTGACGAAGAGTTTCTTGCCAGTTCTTCTCGTCCGCTCTACGCCCTTGATTTGTGAACTGGCAGTAAATGTAAAATTAGAAGCATTTAATATGTATTTTTTACTGACGTTCATAAGTGTACATTGTGTTACCTAAATGAATAAATGATTTTGAATAACACATTTCTGTCTGTTTCACTGATAACTTAGTCTTTAAAGCCTCCTGTGCCTTGCCCGACCGAAACTTCGAAATTTTTGATGGGCTCGTTGGAGCGTTCGGTAGAACACCAGTCGTGGGTTCGAATCCCACCGGGACGACATGTTTATAATTTTCTGTAAGAATGTCTTGTCTTTTATTAACGCGAGTATCACACATTTAAATAAAATACTGTATACCGGATTAAAACGCGCTTTATTATTTATATTGTTTAAATTATTTATCCCGACGTTTCGGATGCTTTTCAGCAACCGTGGTCACGGTGACACAGGATGTTTTAATCCGGTATACAGTATTTTATTTAAATAAGAATGTCTTCCCCACATCTGGTAAATTCGGGCATTGAACGGAAGGAATATCAAAATTCCGGATAGAAAAACCATGAAGTGCATATTGCACGATTCAGTTTTTGTCTATTTTCGAATGGTCGAAGTAAAAACTAGGTCGACAGCGCATCATTGACTGATGTTCTGTGGCTGAGGTATGACCTACCATCAAGTAAACCTCATGCTCGTCTGTCGATATATGACATTAAAAAAAATCAAACGTGTTTCTCCGGGATTCGAAGCCTGGACGTCCAGTTCTAAACGCAACGCGTGTACCGATAGTAAATTTGGTATAATTAAACCCTTTAATATTAATTATTTAATTTACCTCGTAGCTATGTTCGTCGTTAAGCTCGACATACGCGATGCAACTTTTCTTGCCCTCCTCGCGTGTAGGGATCCTTACATCCACGATACGATCGTTCAACTCGGAGAAATGTTCTAGCACCTGAAATATTTATTGGTATGGACTAATAAAATAAAAAAATAAATGGGTGCCAAGAACAAAATCGTATCTGTGAAATTGTCTAATTACAATATGAAGCTTAGAAGTTCTGTGGAAATAATAATGATCAATTATTTACTCAAATAAAGCCGAATTATCTATCTTCTACCTTTCGGTTTCAGTCTATGGATTTCCGAATGGTCGAAGTAAAAATTAGGTCGACAGCGCATCGTTGACTGATGTTCTGTGGCTGAGGTATCACCTACCATCAAGTGAACCTCAAGCTCGTCTGTCGATATCTGACATAAAAAAAACACAAATTACCGCAATAATATGATGGTTGATAAAACTTCAATCAATTTATTGTATATAGCAATAAAATATAGATATCGCACCTTTAAAACAAACCGTTTATAAACGAAACTATTCAATTATACAGCAGAGCCACAATATTCATTGTTTTTTTATATTCCTTGATTGTGATTCCCATTGCGAGGGTCTATGACAACCTGCAAGGCGTCTACGTCAGCGAAAAAAAATTTGGGGGTCCACGAAATTGAAATGGGGGTCCACGATAGTGGATCTCAACACATACAGTGATAGTACCTATTTATATACATTATACTATCTTATAATATCAAAACATATACATTATTTATACCTATGAAGTAAAAATATTGACTTATTGCTTAAATGTTATTTTATTTATAGTTTATTTTAGTTTATTTAATGTTACGTATATTTTACATAACAGATACAAAATTTTATTTTGAGTTGTTTTAATTTAAATTCAATTAATAAATGTATAAATTAACATGTGTTTTTACTTTAAGTTTTTAACACTAAACTTCACTACAGTTAGAAATTTACAGGAAATCAATATCAGGTTGAAGTGTACGTAACTACGTAATATTATAATGTATCAATTTCATTATGTCATATTATATTCAAGCGTCGACCAGTAAAGTCGTTTCATTTATTACATGGCGACCCTGCCAAGGGCTCTGCCAAGGGGCAGAGTAATAGTATTATAATTCCTTTAAATAATTAAATTTACAAGATGTGTAACTCAAAAATTGAAAAAGAAGAAGTATTTATAAATCAAAACGCTGCAGGTAACAACCGGGCAGATCTAAGAGACATCGGGTGGCACTTGGGTCAATTAAATATTGTGACCTATATAATTTTGGCCTTCACACTAATCGTATTTGCGTACTTCGCATTTCGGTTGTACCGATCCTGCCATCGGCAATGGGTTCAGGAAGAATTAAGGTTCCAGGCCATGAATAACATCCGAAATTCACTGAGGGGTCATCGCATCGAGACGACCAGTACGTAAAAAAAAAGAAAGTGTCGTGAAGTGAGTAACAATAAGTGTTTTTTTTTCTTTTTCTTCATTTGTGTGTGGACAATATTATCTTATTAATTTTGTTTTTTTTTTTTTGAGTGTATTTCTCTTATTTATACTATAATAATTTTAAAATAATAATCGTTTAAAAAAATATATATAATATTAGATTAAGATCGTATAATACATATATGAATCTAGGTTTAAATTTCATTACTTTAAAATTATAAGAGTTCTGGAAATGTGTTAAATCACTCATAGAACACGATACTCTGTAACGCGACGCGATGCATTCCAGCGTCGTTGGCCTTAGAAACAATGTTAGGTACGAGTAGGGATCACAATCCCGGGATCCCGAATCCCGGGATCCCGGGATCCCGGCCTATTTCTGGTCCCGTAAATCCCGGGACTGTACTTGGCGAATCCCGGGATTTTCGGGATTGCCACAAACAGGTCTAGTTCGCAAAACGTAGTCCGTTGCGCCTTTACAATAACCTTGCCTAGATGATATTATTAGCATTTATTACATAACGACGTAAATTAATCCTTAGATACGCCGTAAGATACGTACGTACTACACAGGTACAGTCCTAATAATGTGTTTGTCGTAGAACTTATAAGGGACTTCCCATCTCAGAATATTTCAATACTTATATCTTTAGGTAATTACCCAACAGGCCAACAGGGGAATCACCCGGGAATCAACTAAGAGGCAGGCTTAGAAGTCAAAAATTGGATGCATGATGATGATTCAATTGTATTTTAAAATTCTAAATAGTTTTTTGTGTTGTCATTTTGATTTCTTGCAAAAGGACAGTTTTTATTGTTTGGTCTATTTTATTTTCTTACTACATTTATTGTGATTAGTGTGCAACGATATTAAAAACTAATTTTTAAAGAATTTATTCATTATTTTTCATTTGAGCCCAATAAGAAACCACATAGCCTAATCCCGGGATAGTCCCGGGATCCCGGGATTACGCATCAAAAATCCCGTAATCCCGGGATTAAAAAATATGCTCGGGATTGTATTCCCTAGGTACGAGTAATGATTAATTCAATAAGTTTTAAAATTATGGTTTAATTAACTTTATATCATTATTATATTAATATTATTTTTAACATGTGTCCTAATTATTATATAAAATTATTATTATTAATGTTCAGGTATGTTAGAGGATTTGAAAAATTGTTTTGATGCTTTAACGGAAATACGAAAATATTTAATTAAGAAAGGGAAAAGTAGATATACGTGTAAAACAACTGAATTAAAGTTAAATGAAGCAAAGTTAATCTTCGATAAATCTGATGAATTATTTTCGTGTATAGATAAAAATAACGATATAAGTACTTTTTCCTTAGAGAAAGAAATTTTTGAGAATATTTATAAGTTGTATTATGAAATAAGTGATTTGTGTTCAAGTCCTAAGACTTTTAGCAACATGGAGTTTGATTTAAAAGTAGCGTGTAATTTGATTCCAGTTATGGACGATTCAGAGAATACAACAAAGAGAATGATTGATTCCATTGAAATGTATTCAAATATGATTGATGAAAAAAGTCAATTACTTTTAATTAAATTCGTAACATTCAGTAGACTTTCAGAAAATGCAAAATTACGTATTTCTGAGTCATATACGTCTATAGGTACTTTAATTAAAGACTTAAAACAGCATTTGTTAACAAAAAAGTCCTATACGGCTATACAAGCTCGACTACAGAATAGCAAACAAGGTCAAAGGTCAATTGAGGAGTTTGGTAAGGATATTGAACAGTTGTTCACAGATATGACTATTTCACAAGCAGACGGGGATTCGAGTGTTTTCTCTGTTTTAAAACCAATAAATGAAAAATCTGCAATTAAACAATTTTCAGATGGTTTGAGAAGCACTAGACTATCTACAATTGTCACATCGCGGAACTACAGCAGCTTGAAGGAAGCTATCCAGGCGGCCAAAGATGAAGATAGGTCACCTGCTGAATCGAACTCAGGTAATATCATGCATGCATCTAAGCAAGGACGTACATTTTACTTTAACAACAATAGACGAGGACGTGGTTACCAACACCAACGTGGTAATTTTCATAATAATTATGGTCAATATAATGCCAATTATTATCGTGGACAGACAACTCGCTATAGTCGGCCAGGTAATTTTAGTAACTTTAGAGGCAGATATAATTATGGTAGATCTTCTTCAAGATATATTTTAAATAACAAAAATGTTCGTTCTCATCATCCTCGTTCTATGAATCGTAATGTGTATGTAGCTGAACAAAATAATGAAGAGACTAAAAACAATCAAACAAATGGTCCAATTCAGTTTTTTCGATCCTAAAAATTTTATTTTATCCTATAATGGCAGTACAAAATATGTAATTTTTTCCATTAATAATATTAAATATTTTTGGCTTGTAGACACTGGCGCTTCATTGTCAGTAATAAAACGTGGTGCAATCCCTGACAACATAGTAATTGAAAGAAATGATACTTTAATTAATGGCATAGGTGGACAAACACGTTCGCAAGGTTCAGTAAATTTAATTTTGAAAAACAAAGATAATGTTCAATTTCATCATAATTTTTTAATTTTTGATTTACTTCCGTTAAAAGCTGATGGAATTTTAGGCTTAGATTTTCTTTATAAATATGAAGCTAATATTAATTTGCATACAAGTATTGTCAGTTTATATAATAATGGTAATGAATTTAATTTTTCTTTAATTGATAATTTTAATACAAAAAAAGATATATTGACAATTCCGGCACGTTCTGAATCAGTACAATATATTTATTTGAATGAGCATGTGAATGGTGATGTAATTGTTTGTGGAAAAGAATTAGCAAAGGATATTTTTCTTGCCAATGCGATTACTAAGATTTGGAATAACAGACTTCCTGTTAAAATATTGAATGTTAGTGACGAAGATGTACAAATACCATCCTTTATACCAGATCTAGAATCTGTGGAAGACTATGACATATGTCAGTTTAATAGGAATAATATTGATGTTGAAAGAGTAAATAAGGTACTGAGTGAATTGAAGTTATCTCATTTACAAAATGATGAACGCAAAACTATTGAATCTATTTGTGCCAAATATTCAGATGTATTCTATGTAGTTGGTGACAAGTTAACAACAACTAATATTTATCGGCAATCAATTACTATTAAAACAAATTCTACACCTGTTTATGTAAAACCATATCGGTTACCTCAAGCTTTAAAACCAGAAATTGCTAATCAGATTGAGAAATTAAAACAAAATGATATAATAGAAGAGTGTAATTCGGAATGGTCAAGTCCTATATTATTGGTTCCTAAGAAAAATAATGAGCAAAATTGTAATAAAAAATGGAGATTAGTAATAGATTATAGGAAATTAAATGAAATAGTTGCTGATGATAAATTTCCATTACCAAATATAAATGAAATATTAGATTCACTTTCGGGTGCTATTTACTTTACTCATCTTGATCTTCATCAAGGCTATTATCAAGTACCCTTGGATGATAGTAGCCGAAAATTTACAGCATTTACATCCAGTACAGGACAATACCAAATGAAACGTTTACCCATGGGACTAAAAATTTGCCCAAGCGCTTTTAGTCGCATGATGTCAGTTGCAATGTCTGGTCTTGCGTTTGAAAAATGTTTTGTTTATTTAGATGATTTAATAGTATTTGGTCGTAATTTAAGCTCTCACAATCAAAATTTAATAAGTATAATGGAAAGACTTAGAAAAGTAAATTTAAAATTGAACGCTCAAAAGTGTGAATTTTTGAAAAAAGAAATTTTATATCTGGGACACGTTGTTTCAAATAACGGTGTTTCTCCAGATCCAGACAAAACAAAAGTTTTAGAAAATTATCCAGTTCCAAAAACATCCGATGAAGTCAAACGATTTGTGGCATTTTGCAATTATTATCGTAAATTTATTAAATCATTTGCGCAAATCACTATGCCCTTAAACAAATTATGCAGGAAAAATGAACCATTTAAGTGGACAGATGAATGTCAAAGAGCATTTGATTTTTTGAAAACTGCTTTAACTTCTACACCGATATTACAATATCCTGATTTTTCAAGCGAAAATGAATTTATTATACAAACCGATGCTTCTGGTTTCGCTATCGGAGCTGTTTTGTGTAATAGAGATTTAAGACCTATTGCATATGCAAGTAGACCTTTGAATAAAGCTGAAAAGAATTATCCTACAATTCAAAAAGAACTTCTCGCTATAGTGTGGGCAGTAAAGTATTTTAGACCATATGTTTATGGAAGAAGTTTCACATTAATGACAGACCATAAACCTTTAGTTTATCTTTTTGGGATGAAAGATCCATCTAGTAGATTACTCAAATTCAGATTAGTTTTAGAAGAATATCGTTTTAAAATTATATATGTAAAAGGAAAAGATAATGTAGTTGCAGATTGTTTATCAAGAGTAATAATGACTTCAGATGAATTAAAAAGTATGCATGAAAATGTTGTGAATGTGATGACTAGAGCTCAAAGTAGAAGAATGGAAGAGTTGAAGGATAATAATGTTTTGAAAGAAAATGTGGATCTTAGTAAATCTGCTAACGATTGGCCTGATCAACCAAGAGTTGTGGATATATTAAGAAAACCGCATAATTCAGTGGAAATGATTTTAATGCAAGGAAAGAAATTGAATATATTTAGGAAAAATAATATGGTTAGTGAAGAATGGGAATGTTTTGCTTTTATACCGAAATATAATTATTTATGTGTTAATCTTGATTTTAAGGCGCATTTCTCGCGAGCCGAATTTGTGCAAAAATTAAGTTTATTTTGTAAAAAGATAGATGTGGTAGAAATATGCATTATTAAAGACAGTGAAAATGTTGAATTTATTAAAAATATTTGTAATGAAATAAAGTTATTAGAGAATTGGAATGGTCCACGTGTATGTGTTTTAAAAGGTATAAAGAGAATTACCGATGATAAAGAAAAAGCTTTAATTATGAACGACTTTCATTTACTACCATCAAGCGGACACGCTGGTGTACGTAGAATGACGAATACTATTATGAAACGATACTACTGGCCAGGTATCGCAAAAGATGTACAAGACTTTGTTCGTAAATGTACGAAATGTCAAAAAATGAAATACTTTCGTTACATTAAACAACCAATGGAAATAACTACCACTGCATCTTCTGCTTTTGAAAAAGTTTTTTTAGATGTAGTCGGACCTTTAGATAGAGATGTAGATGATTATTGCTGTATATTGACTATACAATGTGAATTGACTAAGTTTGTACAAGCAATTCCTCTTAAAAACAAAGAAACTAAGTCTATTGCTGATGCATTCGTGAGAGGTTTTATTTTATTATTTGGTATTCCAATAAGTATAGCTACCGATCGAGGGACGGAGTTTATTTCATCGACTATGGAACAGGTTTGTAAAATTTTGAATATAGAAAAATTATCCTCAACTGCTTATCATCATCAAACAATAGGAGCACTAGAAAATAGTCACAAAAACTTAGGTTCGTTTTTAAGAATTCAATGTGAAAATAATTCTGAAACATGGAATCATTGGTTACCTTTTTGGTGCTTTAGTTTCAATAACACAGTTCATTCGGAAACAAATTATACACCCTATGAGTTGGTATTTGGAAAACTTTGTAATATACCTTCTAATATAAGTAATAGCGTTGAACCATTATATAATGTTGATGATTATCCATTACAGCTAAAATATAGATTACAATTATGTCATTCTGAAGCAAAGAAAAATTTAATAAATAAAAAACTGAAAAGAAAGATTGTTTATGATAGTAAAATAAATCCTATAACATTTAACGAAGGCGATTTAATTCTCGTAAAGATAGAAACTGGGCGTAAATTAGACCCATTGTATAAAGGTCCTTACGAAGTAATAGAAGATTTAGGATGTAATGTCAAGATAAAAAATAATGTTAATAAGGAAGAAATTATACATAAGAATAGAACTAAGTCTTTTTATCAATAAGTAATAATAATATGATTGTTTTATTGTTTAAGTTTTAACTTTTGTATTAGAATTAATTTTTTTTTTGTTTACTAATTTGATGTTTTTGTGTATTTTTAAATTTAATTATTTTCTATGTCTCATTTTTATATTGTAACAAAAAAAAAATGTTTGTAACACTTTTTTTTTTTTTCCTCACCCCCGGAGGTGAAGTGTACGTAACTACGTAATATAATAATGTATCAATTTCATTATGTCATATTATATTCAAGCGTCGACCAGTAAAGTCGTTTCATTTATATAATAGAAACCCCCAACATTTCAAGGTAAGTAAGTAGTCTACCCAACACGGAAAACCATGGCAAGGGGTCTACGACACAAAAAAGTTTGGGGAACTCTGGTCTAAATACACGGTCTTTTGATACTACAGTATAATAATATAATACAGAAAAGGGTTATATTTAATTAGAACAAAAATTATTTTATTTTAATTTTAATAAAAATCGTTTGTGTGTTTAAAGGTCTGATATAAAGCATCATGGACATTTTGATTTTACTTAAGAAAAATAACTAGTTCATGACATAAAGCAACATTGGCACGGCACTAAAACTTTTTTCTTAGTTCGAATAAACAATCTAACCTCTTTATTATTTAAGTTGAGATTTAATATGATGGTTTAGTAAATATATCATAGCAACATCAGATTAAAACATACAACATATTATAACAGTTAAATAAGAAAAATTTAACATACCCTCTCCTTTTTTATATCTGGTGGTAAATTGCCAACAAAAACAACATATCTCTTGGGACCTTTCACTTTTTGTTCTTTCTTATCTGTGGCATTTTCATTTACCTCCTTTTTATCATCTGACATTTCCTTCTGTTCACTTTCTGTGTGTACATTATCTGTGACATTTTCGTTTACCGCCTTTTTGTCCTTTGACACTTTGTTTTTTTTTCCTTTTTTAACCTTTTTCTCTGGCACATTTCCAGTTTCTGTGGAGGTCTTGAGCATATTGTAGAGTATTCGAATTTTACGTAATTCAGCCTCCGTTAAATCTTTGGATGATTTAGTTATTGACTGTATTTTTCCATAAATAACATCAGGTAAAAGAATATCAGATGTGCCTTTTAAACTGTCTCGTAACATCTGTCGGACTCTACCTGAAACAAATAAATGTATTTTTAAGTAACAAATACATTAAATCATGATTTCTATTCCAATTGGTGATGGAATAAAATAAATGACTGGTAGAACACAGAAGAGCGATCAGTTAGTGGTTTTAGAACATATTATAGTTTCAGTAATATCAGTAGTAATATTACTATTTCCAGTACATACTATTTGCATAAAAGAATTATGATAAAATAGTGTTGTTATTGTCCCGATCCCGAAATCATGTTTGAATCTGGTATAAAGTATTTTATTTAAAAGAATTATGATATATTTTTATAATACATTTTAAAGACAGGTCAATGTGATGTACACTCGCGTCGGTATTTATGTTGACAAAGCGTCAATTTCATGAGTTCAACCCTACTACAACATTAAAATATATTTTATAACAGGGATATATAGTACGATTACAACGTTAGTTAGACTCTTAATTGGATGTTAGAAGGAGACAGTGTGAGAGCGCGTTCTTTATGTTTTTGTCCTTGATCAAAAACAAAGTCAGTAAGCCGTACGGTCGGAAAGTAAGTTGACGTATGGAATTGTACACTATTATATTTATTATATTGCGTGTGAAGGAACATTATTAGATTATTTTTGTATAGTTTGTGTTTTTTGTTTGAAATATAAAGTTATTTTTTAAAAACTAAGATACTGTTAAGTACGAAATGCCTAAAATTAGAGAATTAACGATAGCAGAGCGGGAACAAATTTATAAAAGAAGGATGAAAGGAGACACATTACAAGCCATAGCCACAGACTACGAAATATCACGGGAGGGTGTCAATCGAATAGTTAAGAAGATTCAAACCACCGGGTCTGCTGAAAATCAGCCAAGATCTGGGAGAAAAAGAAAAACAACTCCTCGTATGGATCGACTTATTCTCAAAGAAGTAAGACGTAATCCATTTGTGACCGCCAAAGAAATAAAAGAGGAACTGAATTTGCCTATACAGTTGACACAAATTAAATCCAGAATTTCCGAAGCAAATCTGCACGGCCGAGTAGCAAGAAAAAGACCACATATTTCACTTAAAAATGCTAAGTTACGGTTAAGTTTCGCAAAAACATATATTAATGAACCGATGTCTTTTTGGGAAAGTGTAATCTGGAGTGATGAGAGTAAGTTTGAGCTAAAATCTAATAGAAGACGAAAAATGGTTTGGCGGAAAGTTAATAAAGCTAACGAATCTAATTTAATAATACCGACTGTTACGCACGGTGGAGGATCTATTATGGTATGGGGTTGTTTTTGTTACAAAGGCGCAGGAAACTTACACATAATTGATGGCATATTGACGGCCGAAAAATATATTACTATATTAAAAAGTCACCTTTTTGAAACTGTGGAAAAAATAGGAATAGCAGGATCGTTTACGTTCCAACATGATAATGACCCCAAGCATACCGCTAAAATTGTCAACCAATTTCTACAAGAAAATAATATTACCAAATTACCATGGCCTCCACAAAGTCCAGATCCAATAGAAAACTTGTGGGATGAACTCGATCGTTCTATTCTACACCGGGAACGTTACACCAAAAGAGCGCTTTCTGAAGCATTGAAACGAGAGTGGTCTAATATACCTATCGAGACTTTTAGAAAAGCAGTTAGAAGTATACCATCTAGATTAAGGGAAGTCATTAAAGCAAAAGAGTATCATACATCATATTAAAAAAATTATAATTCTGTGTATTTTATTTTTTTTACTCTTTGTCAACATATTTTCCGACGTATCATCTGTCAAAATATTGTTAAGATTTTCTGAATTTCTCATTTAGTGAAGCTGTAAATATGTATAGTATTTTCTTTGTATCACGAACAAATAAATACATACATCTTAAAATAAATTCAGTTACATATCGTTAAATTACAAATATTGTTCTTTTAAAAATTACCTTGTCAACATAAATACCGACGCGAGTGTAGTTGTATGCTCTTAGATAAATAACAATACAACAATACCTTTCTGATTATTTGTCATGGAAACACCAAGAAATCTCTTTACAAGCTCAGCATCATTTAGTATTGGATACCGCTCGGCGAACTCTTCAGCAGATAATGTGACCTATAATGTAATTAGAAATAAAGCCTTGATAAGCTGTTAGCTTCACATTAATTACCAATATTTCATTTAAAATAAAATATCTCAGGATCGGATCGGAGCATATGGAATTCCGTGAACTCTGCCTACCCCAATGGGAAAGAATGTGATGTACATATATGTATGTATCAACAATAATCAGTTTTATATTTACCTTTGTTTTAGTAGGCGCCTTTTCTGCACAATCTTCTGGTAATTTAGATTCACTTTCATTATTTGTGACATTTTCCTGAGCTTGTATTTTAATTTTTTTAAATTTCCCTTTATTAGAATTTATCTTATCTAGTTTCCTCTTCTTATTGAAAGGTTTAGCCGTCGATTCCATATTACTGAAAAGTATAATTAAGTTAGTGGAGGCTGATGTTTTGACAAAAGTTAATAAATATTAGAACATTAATTTACCTGTTTAAAAGAGCCATGTGATTTTTTTTAGGTTATAGAAATCTAAATTCAGAATGAAAGAACAATCATTAAAAAAAATCACGATAAAAAGCGGTTTAATAATAATGTATATTTATAATTTTGTTTAAACATTGATCTTTATATTTTCTAGAATTAAGAAATATTTACGTGTTTTTTCTCAATCTCTTTGTTTATGACATTTATCATTGACAAATGACAATTGATAAGTTTTTGGCAAAGAGTATATATAGTTTTTGGGTTTTCTGTTAGGCCGGCTCCACGTCATGTGGGTCCCAACTAGTGTTGCCAGGTGTCCCGATTTGCGCGGGACGTCCCGATTTTCAAGGGTCTGGGGACGCGTCCCGATTTATACCTAATCGGAACGCCAAATGTCCCGATAAATCAAAAAGTGAAAAAGAAAATCATACATTTTTTTTAAGTAGGTAGGTGCGTAGTTTTTAATTTTTTACTCATCACGTCACTATTTCAAGTACACTTTAAATACGACTTTATTTTTTAATTTTCACTAGTACAGCAAACAAGACTGACTACTTGTTTTAGAATAAAGACATATTTGATATAGATAATATTATAAAACTAAACTTGCACTATTAATATAGAATGCAATAAATTAAACCCTAATTTAAAAACACCTTGTTTTTTTGTTTGTCCCGATCTGCAACCCTAAATCCCGATTTTCTTGACCTCATGTACCGACTGAAAACAAATCGGACCTGGCAACACTAGTCCCAACGCTCGTACCAACGTTGGACTGCAAACTCGGTGAGGCGTACACACGTTGGCTAATAAACTAGTTCTGTCCCGTCAGGGCCAATGTGAAGATGTCCGATACAGAAATCGAAACTGCTCTGAGCGCGTTTATAGTAATGATGAGACACATTTATATTTGTTACTGAGAAAAAATTAAAAGTCCCATATTATTGGATGTGCTTGATAAAGTTCAATAAATTCTATTTCATTTATACTTTTTCATTTGTCCATGCCGGTGGCGATTTTTTGGATGAGGAAGCCATTCTCGCTCGACGTACGCACTCGCTGCGTGTTGTAACAGAACTGAGCAAAGCGCCAACATGTGGACAGATTGCGAGCGTTGGCGCAGATTCCTTTGATGAAACCGACACGAGCCGGCCAACTACCAACACTCGCCCCAACGTTGGGACCAATGCCATTTTCTAGATCCACACGTTGGACGAATAGCGTTGGGGCCAATATTGGGGCCAACGTGTGTAGCCGGCCTTAAGGTTATTTTGATACTAACTATTTCATGCGTGGTTCCGAACTCCGAAGTACAAACAGATTTTTAAAAGAAGAAATTTTGATTCAAAATAAATTTAAAGATTTTATTTTTTATTAAACTGTATACCTAATAATCTAATCTCAGCATTACCTGTATACCGAATAAGCCTCGCCATTCAGCGAGGAAATAGTGCCAGTATCCTGGGAACCATACCGCATGGCAGTTTTCTTGAGGGTTTATACATGGACCTAAAAAAAAGAGCGGACACCACCTCTCGTTACAATTACTGAAGCACCCCTAGGAAGCCACTTCGCAAATACAAACACGCCGGCACGCACACTTTCACACCATAGGAAGCCGATCGCTCGCCATTACGCTCCCAACCGCCTGCGCGTGATGTTATATGACGAAAAATAAAAGATGCCGTTCTACGTGATGAAAAGTTGTAGAAACCATAATGGTTCCATTAAAGAAAGTCAGGGAATCACCTTTCATAAGTAAGCAAGTTATTCATTCACCATAATTCTCGTTTATACTTCAACTGTCGCAGTTACAGATGGTATTGTTCCCCCTGACCCGTATCATCCGCCGTTAGATGTCGAGGTAGTACTTGAGCCAAAGCATCACTCTGATGTAATTAAGCCTAGTAATATAGACCCAGCAATTGACTGGAATTTTAAAAGGTGTGATTTTCAGCTCCTACACTCGTTGATGTCTCAAATTTCTTGGAATGAAGTGTTGAAAGCCCAAAACGTTGACCTTGCGTGCCAACATTTCTATAGGGCTATTTACAATATGTTTGATTCATGTATGCCAAAAAAACGACGTGATAAGTCCAAATGTCGGTGTTATCCAGTGTGGTTCTCCAGTGACATTATCAGAGATATTCGTCTGAAATCCAGACTGCACTCTGTATGGAAACATTCCAAATCTACTGAATCTTATCACTCTTTCTCTAGTCTCAGATCTGATCTGAAGCATCGAATAGCATCAGCATATAATATTTATATACTTAAAATTGAGGAAAACATAATAATAAACCCGCGTAAGTTTTGGCAGCACATTTCCAGCTTGCGTTCTAAAGGGGGATTCGAGTCTAATGTTTCCTATCAGGGCTCAACATTCTCTGGCCCCGAAGCAGCTGAAGCCTTCGCTAACTACTTTGCCAGTGTCTTTTTACCAGATGTGCCTCGCCTAGATCTTGACAAATTTGATACCTCTGGACTCAATAGTGATTGCATCAATATTGTCAAACTCACTGCTTATGATGTTCTCTCGGGTATCAGAATGTTGAGATCTAATAGTTCAGTTGGTCCTGACAATCTCCCACCTGACGTTATCAAGGGGGCTGATAATATTTTATGTACTCCTTTATGCCACATTTTTAATTTAATTTTGAAAACAGGTGTTTATCCCACTCAGTGGAAGCTTACTAGAGTTACTCCTATTCCTAAGAGCTCCAATAAGTCACAAGTCGAAGAATACCGACCTATTGCTGTCTTGTCTACACCTGCTAAAATTTTCGAAAGCATCTTACATAAATATATATATGCACAGGTAAATAAGTATTTGTGTAATGAGCAGCATGGCTTCAGACGCAAAAGATCTGTTAACACAAATTTGTTGACTCTGGCAGACTACATTTCCACCCGAATAGATCACGGTTGTCAGGTGGATGTGCTCTATTTTGACCTCCGGAAAGCATTTGACAGGGTTGATAATGACATCCTCTTGACGAAGCTTAGTGCTATAGGTTTTGCCCCGGCTCTTCTCCAACTTTTTGCGAATTACCTTCGCGATCGCCAGCAGTTTGTAAGGCTAGGCCTGTATGAGTCTAAACCCTACCACACTCGTTCCGGTGTGAGTCAGGGGTCTATTTTAGGACCTCTTCTATTTTTGATCATGATCAACGATATGCCATCAGTTGTATCGCATGCGAACTGTCTCCTCTACGCAGACGATTTAAAGCTTTACAATGAGATTAAGTCCGAAGCAGATTGTTTGGCCCTTCAGTCTGACATCGATGCAATTAGGCAATGGAGTGTTCGCAATAAGTTTGAATTTAATTCAGATAAATGTTACGTAATGACCTTCGGTCGTATGTGGCACCCAATTAACTTTGATTATAATATCGAAAACAAATCTATTACCAGAGTTATAACAATCAAAGACTTGGGGGTCACTTTCGATCACAGGCTCACTTTCCACGATCACGTGACACAGTTGGTGAAGGAGTCCTTTAGGCGACTGGGGTTTGTGCTTAGAAATGCCAGAGATTTCAAAAGTGATAAAACAATCCGTCTGGTTTATAATGCGCTTGTCCGGAGCAAATTAGAGACCAGTTCCTGTGTATGGAACCCATATCAAAAAAAATATGTGTTGATGTTGGAGAAAATTCAAAAGGCCTTCTTAAGATTTTTATATAAGCACCAGTATGGTTTTTATCCACTAGCCTATCCCACAAAGTTTCTTTTAGGATGTCTTGGTATCAATATGTTGGAAACCCGTAGAGAGCTGGACCAAATCACAATGGCCTTAAAAATATTCCGTGGACAAATCGATGTTCCTAATTTAAGTAATGAATTCTGTCGGCTTTTCGTTCCCGATAATTACTTAAGAGGTCGTGGCCATAAGCTATTTGCCGCGCCGGCGGCTCGCACTGCGGCCAGAGCACAGTCTCCCATCCCGCGTGTCCTCGCCGCCCTCAACGCCCTGCTGGACGCCAATCCAGCCCTCGACATCTTTTCTGACGGGTGGACCACTTTGCGCTCTGAGTGTCTTAAACACTTGGAGACAGGAGTGGTCCATTGATATAATTTAAATGTGTAAGATAATAATCTATCAGTTTAGTGTATTTTTAATTTATTGTTTGTATGTAATGTATTGTAATGATGTTAAATTGTATTGTATTTTATAAGAATAATTAATGTAATTGGCCTAATCAGCCGTTTTAATTATTATCAAAATAAATAAATAAATAAAAATAAATAAATATAATTTAGCAAAACGCAACCAAACAGTGTTGTCAGTAATTTAAATTTGCAAATTACCTAAAACGTAGGAGTTAAATTATTTTTATCTTAATGTACTTAGCACCGTGTAAATTTATTATAATATTATAAATAAATATATTTTTTCATTAAATATATTTACCAAAAATATTTATAGGTTGATCGAATATTTTTTAAACTTTAATTATAATATAGATCAAATTGTATAGAGATCAATATTAAAAAGCACACTTGATATAAAAACCATCAATTGGCTACTTGACAGTTTTCGGAAAAGTATTTAAACATGTGTAAATGTTCATTTTATACCTTCCACAATCATCCTTTTCTTAAAATAAGCGATATTTTATTTTTAAAAAATATTTTATTTTCATTAATTTGAATTTCGCGCGAAAGCTGCCGGTCACGTGACATTTTCGGCAATGATGTCACAACTCACATTTTATATAAACAAAACGAGCTAAGAATTATTATACAACGCTCTAAGCGCATTTGAGAGGAAAGATTAAAAATATTTTTATTAATAGAATTAAAATACTTGGAAAATTTACAACGTACAAGACGTGTGCCGTGTCAATGTGTGGAAATACTACCGTTAAATCTCCTGAAAATTAATTTATACACGTACTTAAATGTTTAAACGTCGAAAGCAGTGGATAAAGTTAGCATTAAATTGTTTAGAACTTGGCGTCTACATTGCAGACAGAGGATTTAAACATATAGAAGAACTATTACTGCAAAAAAGGAAACTAACTAACTCTACTCTAACTGTAAATTATCAAAACAAACCAGGTAGCAAGTTTAAGGATTCATATTGATATAGATTTTTACAAATTTGCAAGAATCTTCTGTTAAAATCTCATACTATACTTAATAAGAAACTATTAAAATATCTAAATTACTGTGTTGTTAATGCATGTGCAATGATTCCTGTAGTTAATCAGTGATGGTAAATGGAAATTAAAAATACATTATTTATTATGATTCAATTGTTTTTATTTGGTACTGATATGGACAAATTTATTCCAAAAAGCCACTAATTCAGACAATAAGTCTTCTATGTATTTAGCCAAATCTTCAATCAATACTTGGCAATAAATATGTTCGTTATATCATCAATTCGATAATTTATTTTTATTACCGTATCACCATTAAAAATCTCATTAGGAAATGCTGCTATAATATGAACAGGCAGACATACAGATTTTCAGTATTAAATCTGGAGCTCAAATAATTCAATAAGAGCAATTGCGTTGTTTTGTCTTCATAACCATGTTAATGTTTTAGAATTTAGCATTTCTACAATTTTTTATTCATTTCTATGTTATAAAGTATATAATCTCCGTCTTGTATAAGGAATTATTTCTGTTTCCTTTACGGTGTACCCATTTTTTAATAATATGCACTTCAGAGTATTAGTGCTTGTAGTTTTTATTTTTTCCAATAACATTCAGTGGCAGTGCAACTTGGCTCCTTACTTGTATGAGTGCACATTTAAAAAGCCGCTGCATGTTTGCAGCATCATTGTGAAGATCTAAAATTATAAAAACACTTTGTATGTAAGTAAGCATTTCCTTAATCTTATAACTATTTACACTTTTTATAGCCTAAGAATTATTAATATTATCTGCTTAATAATCTTATCACTATTTATAAATGGTGTATTACTTTGTTTATTCAAGTACTTACATGGAAGTTTTTGTTTTCCATAACTCTGCAGAGCAAAGGCTAGGATAACACTAAGAAATTTGCGACTATAAATTCATTACAATTATACTTTGGATATATTTGCACTAACAGATTTTATATATCCTGGCTCCATGTAATGAAACTTTTCATAAGTTAGCTTCAATAAAAATAATAAAATAACACGATATTAATTATCAGATGTTTTGTTTACATGTAATATGAGTGCTATGACATCATACGATGTTCAATCATGGCAGGGCTGCCGTTTCATTACTTTTAGTCGACAGATAAAAAATTGCAAATTTATTTTGCAAAAATAAAATATTTATAATTTAATTTAATGCAAAAAACATATTGAATAATTATCCTTAACATATAAACTACCATATCCAGTAGATTACATATTTTATTGTTATAACTGTCAAGTAGCCAATTATCAAAAAAGACAAATATCTAAATAAGAAGATCAAATATTATTTAGGTATACCAAATTTTATTGAGTATAAATAAAAGTTAAAAAATAATTAAGATGTTACCTTGAGCTTGAATGCAGTTCATTTATAAATAATACAAACGCAATAATGAATATAAAGATTAAACAAAAAATACATCATTTATTTTAAAAGTGCTCATTTATATAATATCAATTAGATTTTAGAGTATTACGTTGCCTTTTTGTTATTTATAATAAAATCCAAGTTCCGAGGTCACCACACCTTAAAATTGGGTAATTTTTTTCCATCTGGCAATAATTTGGACACTCACACATAGTTCGCCGCCGCCATTGTGGTGCTTCAAATTAGTGATGGGTAGGACAAACGAAATTGAAGTGTTTGTATGTATTACCTCATTTTATGAAATGAGTTGGGACATTGTACCACTTCATTTGAGGACCTCATTTTGTACTGTTAGTTCCTTTATGTACGAATACGTCATACGAGTGGTTGTGACTTTTGTAGTGAGGTGAGGTGACTGAGGTTGCCACAGGACAAATGAAGTACCTAACATTTCTTTTGACATTTTAAATATATTATTTCTATAAAACGTAAATTTTTTTCAAATCATTATTAAATATTATTTTGTGTTGCTCTATCATTATATAAAAAAATTAAAAATGTTAATTATTTATTTAACCCCTTCGGTCCTGGCGTCCATGTGAATGGACATGCTAATAAAACGCTCTTTATATTGTTCGGTCTTATCAAAAGTCGAATGTAAACAATGTTAGAAATCCTAGAAGTACTTAGAATCATAATATTATAAACAACGTTCGAGTAATATGATATGGGTTGGTAGAAATAAATTGTTAATTGTAGTGAACAATCATGGACAGCCGACAAGCTAGTAAGTGTACATTTTTTTAATTTTATTGATGCTCATCTGTTATGTATAAAGTTGAATTATTTTTTTTCTCAAAGAATAGTGTTCATTTTATGTGTAGACGTAATAATAATCATGAATGTTTGTGTCGTACTTTGTAAATTTGTACTTATTGCCATGTGTAGTGTTTGCTGTTTGTGTCCAACAGCATAGTATCCAACAGCATGGTGTCACAGGCTCGGCACGCACACAACACGTCCACTCTCGCTCACGGCTCTCGTGATACTGACGTGGTGCGCCAGAGACAGTGTATATATAGACTTTGTGGTAACTCTATATATGAGTATTATATGACTGTCAATGTGTAATTCTACAAACACTACATCCCTTTCTTATTTTAAATTTTATTTAAATTTATTATTGTTTTCATAGTTATGAGATCCATTGATTTTTATAATATAAATTCCATATTTCAGAAATTAGCTTAAGTTATTATGTCTTGTATATTGTGTTCCAGATTAAAACTCTGTTTATCTGATCTGGCGATATGGCTTTCCATTCACCCTCTTCATACTTTCTTAAGATGATAACATTCTAGATCTTTCATCTGTTTCTCTGTTATGAACTGTGGAATCACCACTATCACTTTACGCTTCTTATCTCCACACTTTCTTCCTTTTCGTTTTTGCATTTTGATTTATCATTATTTGACATCGTTTGATTCATGATATATGTATGTATCTCTCTAATTGATGGGATTTTTACTATTTGTAAGCTAGTGATGGATTTCGTAGTTCTATATTCGTTACAAATATATTCGTTACTTGGCAGTAGTCCTAATGAATCCATCTGTCCATCTTTTAACAGTCAACTCCCGTCTTTTCTTTTTGGTATCCGAGTTCGGTAAATTCACTAACCTTACAAATATTACAGGTTTTTACCAAGTTTTTTTTTTTTTTTTTTTTTTACAGCTTTGTTAATACGCGGCCACTAAATTTGTGTGCTGCATCTAATACAGCTTTGCGAAGTTGCTCAAGAAAGGTTTAAATACTTAATCAGTTACATTAGAAACAATTATAACAAACATAAGTTCGTCACCGAATTACAAACTGTTTTAAAATACTATTTGACCAATCGCCGCTTAAAACATTTAATACATTACCAGTTTTTTTTTCGGGTACGGTATTGTATAAGTAACTGTGCTCTTTCGAATATAAGCATCAAATTACAATTTTACTTCCAGACTTAAAATGTTGACATTGAGTCTCTTTTTCTGAATGCCCTATTTGGCATCCTTATCTGTAGTTACACATAGGATATATGTTTTTGTAATATTAATTTTAAATTTTCTAATTAAGTATTATTTTTTTGTTTTTTGTTGGGATGCCAAATAAATTCATTCCAATTCGTTTCATATATAGTACAAAAGTCCTTCCTTCCAAAAATTCTAATTATGGTTTCAATTAAACCCTCTACTTTCTGGGGACCTTACTACCATAAGGTAATAAAGTCTTATTTGGTCTTTTAATTTGATTGAAAGCATTTACACTTTTGTTTCTTAATATTTCCATGTTTCCTCTGTTCCAATGAAATCTATATTTCTTTCTCTATTTGTTTCCCACTGGAAACATCCACTTATGTGATTACTATTTACCATAATTTTATTCTTTCAATGAATGTTCCATATTTATTTTGCTTCTGGTGTCTTTACGGTTCTGCATATATGCGATACTGTCCATTTTTTCTTTTCAAAAATCTTCAAACTTTTTCTACTTCCGATTCAGTAATCGAAATACAGGACTCTCATAAACTTTACTCAGCTTATGTTTAAAATATTCATCAAGCTTTCTATCGATATTTTTAAAAATATCATTGGATTCTGATTGTTTAACATTGGCACCAGGTAAATTAATGAAAATTTCTTGCACCCCAGAGAATTCCATCTTTTCACCTATAGCAATAGAGGTATTTTCTACTTCTATATTAGACATTTCTAATGCTGCAGTATCGTGCTAGACCCCTTTTTTTTATATAAGTACTCTATAATTGTCGTTATCAATTTAATGATTTTCTTCTCTCTTTTTTTTTTCAATTTAATGAACTTCCATTTTAAATTCAATTTAATGAATTTCCGTTTTAAATTCAATTTAATCAATTTCCGTTTTAAATTCAATTTAATGAATTCCTGTTTTAAATTCAATTTAATGAATTTCCAACTCTGTACAGCTTTGGTAAGCAACGAGTCAACTTATTAAACAAAACAATATTTTATTTCTTATATATTTCACTATATTTACTATTACAATTGTTGATTTTTTAGGTACATTTCTTTTATGTCTCAATTTCTATTATTATTTTACTACTGAATGTCAGTTTAACTCCATAAGTCAATGACACAATGGGGTCACTGAAAATCAATTTTGTTCTCATCACGGTCTCATCATTCAGTTCCGGAAGACCAGACCACAGAAATCATAAGTTAACTACATTTTGTTTTCATTCACTATCTATTTTATTTTTTTGTATGTGTGGTAAAGTTTTAATTACGAAATAAATTTATTTCGATATTGCTCCCTACTTCGTTGCAAATTCAATTTAATGAACTTCCGATGCAAATTCAATTTAATGAACTTCCGTAGCAAATTCAATTTAATGAACTTCCGTAGCAAATTTAACTTAGTGAACTTCCGAAGCAAATTCAATTTAATGAACTTCCGTAGCAAATTCAATTTAATGAACTTCCGTTGTAAATTCAATTTAATGAAATTCCGTAGCAAATTCAATTTAATGAACTTCCGTTGTAAATTCAATTTAATGAACTTCCGTAGCAAATTCAATTTAATGAACTTTCGTTGTAAATTCAATTTAATGAACTTCCGTAGCAAATTCAATTTAATGAACTTCCGTTGTAAATTCAATTTAAGGAACTTCCGTAGCAAATTCAATTTAATGAACTTCCGTAGCAAATTCAATTTCATTAACTTCCGTTGTAAATTCAATTTAATGAACTTCCGTTGTAAATTCCATTTGGTGAACTTCCGTTGCAAATTCCATTTCACTCACTGTGTCACAGTTTAGCAATATTTCGTTAAACAAAATGTATATAAACATCACTAAACTGTATTGGATTCAAACACTTGTTGCATATAAGTATAATACCTGTAGAAAATACAATCGAATCTGAAAACAAATCATTAATAAATGATTAAAACAACATTTCACATTTTATATGAATACTTGTGAGTGAGGCGTACCAATTGTAACATATATAAATCACAGGTACTCAAAGACAACAGATAGAAGTTGGCCGCGACACATCCTTTATTGCACTACTAAGCAACAACCTCTCAATCAAACTCTTCAATCTTTCAAAACTACGCTCCTAAGTATAATTTATCACTGTGATAAATCCATTAGTTATTTTCTTGTATTTATCAATTATTTACTGTATGTTTTGTTAAAATAATATGTATGTCAATAGCACCACCTACTGTTACCCTATCAGCCAAACCTATTTCAGATTAGCCAGTACAGGTTGCCTGCCCCTTATGTTTATTTCTATTTGATATGGGCGTTTTCGCTTTTATTCATAAACGGCCATGTAACCGATATACAGTTTTCATATCGATATCGAAAACCGTTTTCAGATCGATATAAATTACTAAGGTTTGCAAACGTTAACATGATATGGGCAAACTAGAAACGAACTCAAATCGTCTTTCACTCCACCTATCGATCGCCTGACCAACCATTTAGAACTCTGTCCCCATAAATCAATTTGACACAATTGAAATTATTTGTTAGTCAATAAACAATTTTATCATAAAAAAATTGTTAAGCGCACTCTTTAGCATCACAATCATTATCAGTAAAATAATAATTTAATATATTTCCTGATAATATTTTTAAACGTGGCAAACTTGTCAAAGAAACTAAACCTTATTCACAACCTTGCAGGCTATGACATATTCACTTCATCTCTTGTACGCCAGTACACCAATACGTAATTAGAAATATATATAACGAATATGGAAGCCTTATATCGTTTGTGTTTTGTTCGTTATGGCGGTCTTTGAGTTCTAATACAACCCATTATCATGAATTCGCGCGTCAGTTACGGCTTTGACAAGTTTTTGTGATGACGGTTATTTTAATAAGTATATCGATACGGTACGGCATGTAACACATAACAGCCATAAGCCACGCTTTGTTATATCGAACTCATGTCTAATTTCTATTCATGTTTTATTGAAATTTTTTGCAACAAAGATATACTTCATTTCATTTAAACAACTGTTTACCAACTACTATTAACAGCCAAGCCATTTCCAAACAACTGTAATTGTTACTAGACTCAATCTACGATTGTCGCGTGTTAAACGGGTTGCACGTATTTATTATCCAACAAAACACAATTTGACGTTTCACAGGAAGGAACTAACCTTGAAAAGTCACTACTAAATTAGATCGTATTATCTGTAATTCTTTTAGTATATCACTAACACTCTTATTATTAATAGACATTTATATCTTGTTATTTTTTTAGCACAGTAACAGGTATAACAGATATTACGCTCGACTGATGTCAGACTCATGTCTAAATACTAGCGGTATACGTTTTCCTGCTAAAATATTGACTATATTTTGTGAAAATATTTCTAGATTTGAAAATACCATTTCCCTTATTCTTTTCTTTGTCTAGTATGTGACACTGACACTGATTTGGATTGGACATCAATTATTACAAATAAGCTACAAGCACGCGAGCCGTCAATTATTGTGCAAGATGGCGGAATTCCGAATCCAATCCATTCCGAAACTAACTTTTTCTGCATATATTCTTCCTGAATTTTTCGACATTTTAATAGTTATTCCATTATTCGCGACGTATACCAATCCAACAAATAAGTATCACTAAACTATCGGTGTAGCCTTTCTTGTTTTACAAGTGGCATAACCAACAAACAACATAGTATTAAAAGGTTACAAGGAAGAAACTGTACAAAATATATTGTCGAATGCAATCCTGATGTGATTTAATAGTAAAAATCGGAACGGATATCTTGCATAGTTGAGATTCAATTACGCAGCGCATGTATGTGATGTTAGCTAATTAAACTATCTAACCATTGTTATAATAAGATAACACCTCAACTATAAGAAACATATTATTATTATTATTATTTTTTGCCATGTAGGTCAAAAGGTCGTGTTACTAATGCACCGACAACAACTGAATAGAACCATTAAGATCCGTAACGACCGTTCCGTAAACGCGTCCGATCCGGCGCCCCAATATATTTTATTGCATAAACACGACAAATAATTTAATTAGTTGCTATGAAACAATAATACTGACAGTCGATATCAATTACTATTCTATTAACCTCAATGTTATTAAAAAGAGGGTAGATTTGAGTTTTGCCTCTCTTGAACGACTTTTCTTAGCAAAGCAATGCCTTTCGATCTAGTCTAGCAAATTATAATACTAAGCTATTGAGTGCACCCAGTAAACAGAATGAGTGAATATGGAAATAACTTGTATGAGTTTTATAACAAAACCACTTTTTATCCTTTCCTTTTTAAAAATTAATGAATTTGTTTTACTGGCCTTTATCCTCGTCGCCATTTGTAGTGTTTGCTGTTTGTGTCCAACAGCATAGTATCCAACAGCATGGTGTCACAGGCTCGGCACGCACACAACACGTCCACTCTCGCTCACGGCTCTCGTGATACTGACGTGGTGCGCCAGAGACAGTGTATATATAGACTTTGTGGTAACTCTATATATGAGTATTATATGACTGTCAATGTGTAATTCTACAAACACTACACCATGTCCATTGTAATGGACAACAGGTTCCAATAGATAAAAATTGAGCATGAAAATTTACTGTGATAAGTTTGAATAAAACATACTATTCTTACTTATTTGGTTATTATTTTTAAGGTTTTGACTTATCAAGACATCGACATGACGATTTGCTCAATATACTTGAAAATGGGACTTTGATATCGACAAATAATACATCAAAAGATATTGCATGATATGGAGCATCTGGTTCATATGTAAATGCACTGGCAAAGCGAATATCTAGCCCTGGACATTATCTATTCTATGATAATTACTTTTTTATTAACTTTCGTTGCAAGACCTTGGAGAAAGAGAAATTTATGCTCTCACATTAGACAGGTTCGGAAAACCGCACTCATAAAAGATAAAGAAGGAGCAAAAAAGCTCCGAGAATTTCCTGACCTGAGATAACCAACAGTTCTAAAGATGTGGTGGTCCTGAAATGGATGTATAACAAAAGTGTTATCTTAGCATCCGATTTTGTTGGTATTGGAGAGCTAGACGAACCTCAAAGATGGAATAAACTATCCAAGTAGTATATATCAATATCACGTCCTGAGCTAGCAAGATTATACAATAATGGAATGGGAGGAGTAGATACAAACAGATCATCTGGTTAGTCTATACTGTATCTTCATTCGATCGAAAAAATAGATGCTTCGTTAGATATTCCATGCCATTGATTTATCATTATCTAACAGTTGGTTGGAGATTGCCCCATCAGTAAGATACCTAAGAAATATATTCTGGATTTACTCGATATTCGGCAGTGCGTGGCAGATCACTGTTGAAAATGAGACAGCCACTAAACAACAGAAAAAGAGGCCGTCCATCTTCTGGAAGTAGCAGCCTCATAAGCACTCCAACATCTAATCACGACTTCTAGTTGAGAAGAGGCCAATACCTGATGTTCAGTACGACACTGTTGATCATTTGTCAGAATACGATAAAAAAGGAAGCTGTAAAAAAGCAGAATGCAAGGGCAATGAACACATGTTTATTGCCTAAAATGTGAAATACAACTCTGTTTCACTAGTGAAAGAAATTGTTTCTGTTTTTTTTACCAAAAACCTTGACAAAGTTCATCTTAAGTATGTTGTTAACTAAAAAAATCATTGATTTATTGTTTTTTTTTTATTCAATTACCTATCCATTGATAATAATAGTAACATTCTGTGATAAATTTAATATTAATTTATTATTACAAAATCCATATACACATCATTAAGAAACAACACTTAGAACCTGACGTCCATTTCAGTGGACATAAAATTTCCCAGAAAACTGAAAAAGGAAAATTATTTTTTTTTACAAAATTGTGTTCTTTATGCTCTAATCGGCTAATGAAACTTAAAAAATAATTTTTATATCGTCAATATTTAATTCAGGTCTGAAGGGGTTAAGCAATATTATTGTTCTATAATATTTAATTTAAAAAGTTAAAATATGATTGCTATTAAGAAAAGTTAAAATATTAAGCAACAATATTGCTACCTATAATTGATAAAAAATATTAATCCTAATTACTATTACTGTACCACAGAGTACAGAATTCAAATTAATATTAATAATTATAATTACTCCATTGTCATTGTCATGCAAAGAGTAAATGTCATGTATGAGAAGAGCGAGTAAGACAAAACGATTCATTTCAACCGTTCACTCATTCATCTTGACGTACACCTCACCGCCTCAATCACATTCATCGCCTCGCCCGCGTTCCAAGTACCTCAATGAGTTTGAAGTGGTACAAAATGTATGTTTGAGGTGTTGCGACCACAGAACAGGGAAAAATAAGTAGAATTGCTAAGTAGGCGTGGTATGCCTGTCACTATTGAGTGATATTTTCCTTAACCCATCACAGTCGTGTCATAACACTGCGATGAGTCGGTCGTGTCATAAAATTACTTTTTTTCGTAAATATGCCGTACTGTTCTATTTTAGAGTGTAAGAATGATAGCAGAAGGAAAAGTCTTAGTAACGGAGGTGTTTCTAACCATCACTTAGTACAAATTTATATATTTTTTCAATAAATCTTAAAATTTTAATTGACCATAAATTTAATAGAAAAAAAAAGCTAAAATCATCCTTATACCTTTCATATAAAGTTCAGTTTAGATCGTTTGTCATATCAAGTGTCAACGCTATTCTCGAATGTTCTATCGCTACTCACTTAGTAGTGATGTGTTAGGTCGAATGTTTTTATCGATATACAACGCGTCAGTAATAATTTTATAAAATATTAAAATTTATCATTTTTATTTTTAATAGCACGATAGTTAAATCGCAGTCCTAAATACCTTAATTAATAAATTATTAAAAAAATCGAAAGTGTTTTTATTTCTTGTTTGCCCGTTCTTCGAGTTGAAATTAACCAACGGAATGACCGAAATTTTTGAAGAAAAACTACTTCTCTTCCTTGCAAAAGAAAGTAGACCCTTTCCCAGACTAGTACACGAGGCGATTTTAAAAAACACCTTAACTTCAACAGAGAAGATGGTTTGAAACTTTCCAACACCTGGGATCTGATAATTAAAAATCTAAAACCCCAAGTCAAACATACTTAAAAACAAGGGAACATGGCATGTCAATATTGCCACGATATAGAGAATTACAGTCAATACCAGTAACTCCGTTGGAATAGATAGCGTTAATATGGCAACTTTGTGATATTTCATCAGACAACTGTCATAGCTTTCAGTCTACCCGTGACCACATTTGCTGAAAAAACGTCGGGATAAATAATATTTATAAATAATGAATCGCATTTTAACCCTTATAAAGTATTTTATTTAAATGTGTGATACTCGCGTTAATAAAATAGAATATTAATATAGCTTCTTAACTAGCAATCGTGTTTTTATTAAGTGATTTATGATTCAGACTATTAGTAATACAGAACTGAAAATTAAAAAAGAATATTATACCTACAAGTACTTTTTCAATTCATTCTAAACCTAACTTATACCTTCTCGCAAAGGCGGATCTACAATTTGATTTGAAAAAATAAATAAAAATTGTATCAAAAATAAAATACCTTATTATTTGGTTTAACACCAGTTTAAAACGGCGCTATACTGCGGTATAATTTGATAATCATACAACATAGCACTTAAATCGTAAACAAAAATAATGTATCAAACATCGATAATGTTTTTAAACGTGTCCTACACTAGCCGGAAATGACGAAATTATTAAATTTATGACAAATCATGACACAGTTTTCGACTTTTTGAAGTGATAATTAAAATCATTATTGCGTGCATGAAGAATAACGACATCTATTATCGAGTAGAGGAATTATTTATTAGTTTGTTTCAATATTACAAAGTAACCGTTATCGCGAAGTACTAAGATATATTATCAATTGTAGGACCAGTGTGATTTATATAGTTTTGAGTTAAATAAAAACAACCAATCGAAGAAAAATTGCAACTGTGAGCAGTATTAAATACTCCATTCATTTGTGTGAATTTGGCGACACTCGATCCGGTACAAATTATGACACATCGCACTTCTACTTACTTCTTCTGTTCTGTGGTTGCGACATTTCACAAGTTTGAGTGTGACATTTGAGGTGCCTCTTGTATGAGGTGCGCAAGACTACTTCAAATATTTCTTAGCGACGTTCTGTCCGCTCTTTTTTTTAGGTCCATGGGTTTATATATTATATTATAATTAGTTAAGATCTTGGTTATTGTTTTATTTTTATAATATTTTTAATGGTTAGTTTTAAGATCTTGGTTGTTATATTATATTTATAATATACTTTGTCCTGAATTATACATAATTATGTTAGAGGAAAAATAAATAATCTCAGCATAATAATTGAACAAATAACTTTAAGTCCATGAAGTTTAATTCGGAACGAATTTATCAGGTAATAAGCTGATCTGACTTTGACGTTTATTATCAAACGTCTAAATTTCTAAAATTCAGTGTCTTCAGTGATTACAAATTAAAATTCATTTTATTTGAGGAAATCTAGTGAAATGGCCCGTAATATCATAAAATTGGGAGCTTTAGAAGCTAAGAATACTGCTTTTCTATTATGTGATATTCAGGAAACATTCAGACCACACGTTAAACACTTCGGGGAAGTTGTGAAAGTTGCTAATAAAATGGTATTTATGTAAACATTAGCTATTGTTTTGCATATAAATTGATGTTACGTAACAATTATAAAAAAAATGGAATATCATAAAACTGAAAAAAAGTAAATAATATTTTTTACAGATGGAAGCCGCAAAACATTTCAAAATACCGGTATATATATCAGAACAGTATCCAAAGGGACTCGGGCATACTACTAAGGATATAAACGTGGAAGATGCCGCACTTGTATATGAGAAAACTAAGTTCTCAATGTTTACTCCAGAGTTGCAGGAACGCTTAAAGAAAGATGTGCCAGATTTGAGTTCTATTGTCTTGTTTGGTATTGAGGTAGGTAATATGATGTAGATATAGGAAATAAGCTTATGTATCAGAGTCAGTGGCGTAACTAGGTGGACAAGGGCCCCGGTGCAGAGAGGAAAAAATATTGCAATAACAGTTAAATCCTAACAAACAAGCAAATCTTTCCTCTTTATAATATTACTTAGTATAGATCAAGGAGCTGCCTCCCCCACTTTCCAAAGCCCAGGGGGGCCCCTCAGCTTCAAGGCCATGGTGCACTGCACCACTTTGCCATATGATAGCTACGCCAATGATCAGAGTGAGGTACATACAAAAATAATGTCTTGAATGTTGAAATTCTGCCATAAATATAAATGAAAAGTGAGTTCCACTGGTAAAACAAAAGATATTGCTTATTCCCAAATTAAATAAGGTTAGTGCTCATGGTCAGAAATCATAAAATAATAAAAAATTACAAATATCAATTTAAATTTTTTTTATTAATATTTTAATTCTTGATATCAATAGTACTGTGATTCGTTTACTAACATGTCCAACTCCTGAAAGATAGCTGTCTCTCTCTTGCCATTCACAAGTACAATTGTCTTTTTCTAATAAAATTTGGTACTATACTACTTTTTATCAAGTAATCCCTGTCTCTCTGACAAATGGCTATATTTTGGATACAGGTTGCTATTTTTGCTTCTCAGTGGTGGTTTAAGAATAAATATTTAAATAATTGCATAACTTGAAAACATAAAACCCTAATGATTAGCTGGGTACAATTGAATGAGGTTTGTTCCATGACCCACTAGGAGACTTGGAAATTCACTATATGTAAATAAAAATGATAAATAATAAAATGCTCAGCAAAATGTTCGGTGTTGAGAAAAAAATTAAAAAAAAGTTATTCAAGAAAATGTCAAAGAAGCAATCATAACATTAGTTATTTCGTCTATGTATTTGCGTGTTGTTCCCACAAGAATGTAAGTGAGTTCTCCTATTTCACCATACATTCTGCTGATAGAGGACAAATCTTTCTTTTTATTTTTTCATTTAAATATATATTTTTTGATTATTATAGTTGATTACTTAAAGATGTCATGTGGAACATGGTGTAATGGTGGCAGCTCCTTACAAAACATTTGTAAAACAAAAACTTGGCGATTAAAGAGTGGCGGCGAGTTTATTGCCAGTTCTTCTTGTCCGTTCTACGCCCTTGATTTGAGAACTGGCAGTAAATGTAAAATTAGAAGCATTGAATATGTATTTTTTATTGACGTTCATAAGTGTACATTGGGTTACCTAAATTATTAAATTATTTTTTAATTTTGAACACCAAATAATTATATGTATAGTTTGAAAGGTATATGAATAAAACACTTATAAAAAATTATGAAGACCTTATTCTAGAGACCTTTAATTTTTAATATGTTGATTAATACAAAAGATGAAATCTTTTTCCAGGCCCATGTATGTATAGAACAAACAGTGATAGACCTGCTCAGTCAAGATATAATGGTGCATGTACTAGCCGATGGGGTATCTTCCCGATCACTCATGGATAGGAACTTAGCTCTTCAGGTAATTATTTTACTCTGTGGCAGAGACAACTTATATAAAATTTGTTTTGGTAGGATAGAAATTTCCCATGCTTTTTATTACAGTGAATTTACGTTTAAGATTAGTGAAAATATTACAAGAAAACTCAACATAAAGATTTCCTTAATTTAACAAATGCATGGGCAATTTTTTTTTGCCAACTTCTGAGAAGCCCACTATGTTGGCAACACTGTTACTTACCGGCCGAATGGCGCCCATATTAATTTTAGGCTCGCACGAACAATGTTGGTTTAAAAATTGCTTGTGCGTGTCCCAAATCTTTATTATTACAATTTGGTACTCTAAATTGGTTTGCAATTAAATTATGATCAAATAACAATATTATATAATAGTAATTTGACCACCACATGTTGTCATTTGCGGCTGTTATCGTTTTGGCGCCAATATGTATACAAAACCTGTTTTTTTACAGAAAATAAAAATTTCAAGACTCATTTTTTCTCATTTATACCTTTTCTTTTCTATCAAGGTTTTATTATGTCTTTTTTTATGTCAGATATCGACAGACGAGCATGAGGTTCACTTGATGGTAGGTGATACCCCAGCCACAGAACATCAGTCAATGATGCGCTGTCGACCTAATTTTTACTTCGAGCATTCGGAAATCCATAGACTGAAACCGAAACGCGCAATGTGCACTTCACGGTTTCTCCATCTATGAACGGTAGTACATATGTACAGTTCTGCGAATTTAACAAATAAAATAAATATTTTACAGCGTCTGCAGTCCATCGGCTGTTTCGTTGGAACATCAGAGAATGTCCTCTTCAAGTTATTACGTGACAAGAATAACCCGGCTTTTAAAGCTATTTCTAAACTTAACACAGTACCAACAGCTGATGAATTTGGTGTAAACACTCGCAAATCTGTTTTGTGAAGAAAAAACATTTATGGTTTATGGTTTAGTGACCATAAACCATAAAATAGCTTTTAAATTATTTTTAAGGAATGTTATAGAATTTTAAACATAAGAAACATAGCAAAGTAATATTATTATTACATTGAAAATTAATGACAAGGGCAATTAAATTTATTTTTTTTGAAGAAATATAATTTTCAAAATTTTATATTATAAAGAGCAAAAAATTATCTCCTTTTTCGCTCTTTATCCAGAGTTATGGGATTTTTTATTGTTAATTAAATTTAAGAATTGGCGATATATAATTTAATTAATGTTATAATAAATATAATAAAGAATTTATTGTGTATATTATATTTTATATAATTTAATAAATTGAATTACATCTGAAAGTGATTTTTATTTCAACAAAGACCATTTCAACTGCTCCTTCGCCGATTGTAGCACCTGAAAGTTAGATAATTTCATTTTGTCATATTTTATTTGTTTGAAATGATCCAGAATTATGGCTTTTTCACACAAAGGAAAGAAAAAATAAGAGTACAGTAGAACCTCACTAATCCGGCACTTCAATAAACCCACACGTCCAATAATCCGGCACCCTCCACCCGCGCCTCTCTCAAATAAGTTGCACAAAAAAAAAGACCTCAAGGTATATTTTAAAACTTAATTAAGGAAACTATTAACAAACGTAACTTTATTAACTTATGTAATTAGTTAATTGTGAGATATTATGTTACAGTTATAAAAAAAGGTATGTGTGTACTTATGTATACGCGTTAGGCGTTCTTTGGCGTCTGAAGAAAAATTTTAAAAAACAAAACTGCAGTAAATATCGAAGCAAAATGTTAAAATCAATCAAATTCTATTCTGTAGCCAACTTCATCATGTCGTTTTTTTGAGACATCGTGCGCGCGCAGGTCATCTGTAGCCAACTTCATACTGTTAATTTTGTGTCACAGATGCGCGCGCATCTTAAAATTTCACTCTCATAATTTTTTCATAACGCGCCTAAAGAAGTATAACTTCAAAAACGTGTAGAACATGTATTCAATTTATACGTATTCCCTTTATTAAATGCTTTATTTTATTTATTATGATTTTTGTCTTTACAATCCAGTTATCCGAACATTCCAATAATCCACCACCCTCTGGATTCAATAGTGCCGGATAAGTGAGATTCTACTATATTACAATTGCAGTAGAAGTAAAAAAAATTAAAATCTTATACAATTTAACAGGTCCAGGGTAACTAGGTTAAACATATCTGTTGTATCTGTTACTGTTACTCAATAATAACAGATGTAAATATCTGTTATTTACATACAGATAGCGGCACGAGTCGTTTACAGCACACACACAGGCACAGATTAACTGTGGTGGGGATTGAGCCAGCGTAAGTACATTGTCGGGCAAAATTATTTGGTACCTTTAGTATTTCAATCGGTAATTGAATAAATTACCTTAATTAATTGATAAATATGTAAATACGCATCTGCAGTTTGTTTATAAGATCCATCATGTTTTTCGTAATACCTATTTATTTCATGTAAAATAACACTGAGTAGATAATTTGTCAGGATTGTCTATTTAACATCAAATTCTTTCTGCGCTGCATATTTTGTTTTAAACCCAATAGACGACGAGCATCGACTGCCGAACCAATCACGTGGAGCGTCAGCGCGGTTAACGTCATATCGACCAATGAAAAGTGTGCTCACGACTCGTGCTGCTAACTGTACTAAAGGAATTACAGATAATACGATAAAAATTAGGAGTGACTTTTCAACATCATTTCCTTAATGTAAAATGTCCATTTGTATTTTGTTGGATAAAAATATTTGTTGAAAAGTTGATATTTAATATTGCATGATATTTTCAATAACAGATACATCACAACCGCAGGAACAACTATTCTGTAATCTGTTATCTTTGAATACCAGTGATTTATATCTGTTACGATAAATACGCCTCACTCCTACGCTACCACTCAAATCACATAGCCGCGGCGCCTCTTTCGCGTATCAAAATGGTGTTAGACTTCCCAATAATGTTTAGCGCGTAATAAACTCGTATCGCGTATTCCTGACAAACAACAAGATTACGGAGCTGTCACGTTTAGTTCCAGACTTCGCCGTGGGACTCGAGTGGTGGCGTCGACTTTACTATGAAAATTACATCTTTCGATCACGTGGCTAGCGTTATTCAAATGTCAATTTATATAATTATTGACTATAGTTTTTTAAAACTCTATACTTGCAGCTAGGAAAGCATATACCTAACGTTATTCATTAACTAGATTTGTAACCACAGAACAGAAGAAGTAGGTAGAAGTGCAATGTGTACCGGATCGACTGTCGCCAAATTCACACAAATGAATGGAGTATTTAATACTGCATTATAGACATGGGTAACGAAATTCCCCGCGCCAACTCAGCAGCTCAGGCGCACTGTAATGCGTCGGCTCCTTGAGTCAACTCAAAATTGCGCCACGACGCAACAGAATAGGACGCGCAAAGCGAGCAGTGGAACCTCCGAAACGCACGCAACGCCTAGCTCATAGTTCACTCAGTGAGTGAGGTACTGCGCCATGCGCAACACATTATGAATGTGTGAGCTGACTCACCCTGCGCAGTGAAGCGTGTCGACGCAATTGCGCGGCGCAGCTCAGTGTTACACATGTCTACTGCATTAACGCAAAAGTAGCTAAATCACACTAGTCCAATATTTCTTAGTGCTTGGCGATAAAGGTTAGTTTGTCTTAGCGCACACAGTAGTTACAACGTTTTATAATATTAAAACAAACTAATGTATAAATACTACTAAACTAAACTTTATATGAAATATAGAAGGATGATTTTGGCTGACTGTGGTTGATTTAGCACCACCTTGCTAGATTGTGACACGCGTGCCACGCCTACTTTGCACTTCTACTAATTTTGCCTGTTCTGTATTTGTAAACATAAATTCTTTCTATTTAGGACAAACACATTTTGCTAAATATCGCCCGTGATTCGAAATATTTTAGACTTACATACTGTTTTGTAATACATGTTTATTAAGCAGTTTTAGAAAAAGAAATGATTTTTTATATTGAAATTTGTATATGTATACTATAATTCGACGCCGATAAGCAGTGTCAGTGTACAGTGTCAACCCACACGGTTGCCATTTTGAGAAAATTGAGTTTGAAGTTTTTATTAAATTTCTTTTAAAAAATAACAGAAATAATAGATTTGTAATTATTATTATTACACTAAATTTAAATCGTTTTCTTGGTAGCAATCAAAGATATAGAATTTAGTGCATTATTGTTAAATATTCTAAACATGTTAGTTTCGTGCCCTCTAGTTTTTTCAATATGTTTGCTATTAAATAGTGTATTAAAGAGTGTCCATGGAGTTTCTTGCCGGTTCTTCTCCATGAGGCCCAATTTTTGGAACCGTGCAACTAGACGTTTCATAAGAGCCTGCAAAGGCCTATTTGAAATAAAAAACTTTTGATTTTGATTTTGAAAACGATTTAAATGATAGATAAAATCCTCTTTAAAAAATCCAGCTTATAAGAAAGCGATTAGTATCACAATTTGCATTTTTATCATTTTGTGGGTTAGCACTGTATTGCTTAACAGCGTCCATTATTATGGTTTCCTTAAGTGAAGTGTTTTGAAAAATTTCATGATAGAATTATACCCAAGAAAAATACTTAAATATATATGAACTAATATAAAAGGGGGCAATCAAGAATAAAAAATCTATCATAAACAATTTTATTTAATCATAAGAACATTAATTCGAATTATAGATAACTAAATAACAAATAATAACGTTGCGTTGCCATTTTCTTGACGCTACAAATTATTGTTATGCATTAGATTGATGAGAATCTGAAATAATTAATTTTGAAATTTAATTTTAAACCAAAATTCAATTTTGTATCATTACATATCTATATATATAAAAGAGATTCCCACCTATATATTGACTCATCACGATATCTCTGGAACCATAAGGCGTAGCGACTTGAAATATGGTAGGAATATTCCTTTAGCCGAGTAGAGGTCAGCTAAGAACGGATTTTACGAAATTCCACCCACAAGGGGGGTTGCGGGGGCAATTGCTAGTTTTGATATAAGTTAAAACGCCACAAAATGGGAGTAAAGCAGGGACATAGAACATACACTGGGTTAAGTACAAATAAAAATAGATGAATACAGAACATACCGCAACAATCTAAACATATTGTAATTAAAGAAAATTTAATATGATAGATTTTCAAAATGAAAGCTCTTTATAAAAATATTATTTTATGGATTAAAATAATAATAATAAAAGTACTAAGTTAAATATATTTTTTTAATTTGTATTATACTTAAACATAATATTCATAAAATGTATATACCCTATAATAAATAATAGATGTGTTTTATTGGTCTAATTTGTGTAAAATAACATGAACTAAAGAAATAAAACACTGCCTATTTATGGCTACATTTTTTTTAGTAATGGTGTACAAAAAAAAAAAAAAATACTAAATGTTACCAGGTTGAAAAAAAAATATTAAAAAACAGCATTTAAAAGTTGAATATATTGTATAATAAGTATAATTTAAAAAAAAAAAAATAGTTACTACTTTTCCTTATTTTAAGCGCACATTTACGGTAAGAACAAATTAATAAGCGTGTATATAGTTTAGTTATGGACCATAATACGTATTAGTTCTTCATTCTAACCGTAGGTTTACTCTTAGTATGAGTAATAGTAGCAACTTTAATTCTTATTCAAAATGTCACTTAGTGTGTTTTACTTTTGAACCAACGATATATGGAATGTAATAACTCCATTTTAATATATCGTCGTTGCGCCTGCCAAATTCCATATGTGCATTTTTGTATAGTTTTGGGAAACAACGAAAAACGTATTATTGACTCACATACGGAGTTTTTCTTAGCGGTCAAAACACATATGGAATTAGTTAAACTCCTTTCCAGTTCGAATATCACAAAAAGGATTTTAGTAACACAGTAGAGAATAAAACGAAGATTATTTTTTGTGCAAAAAGCAAAAATCAAAAAAATGCACATATGGAATTTGGCAGGCGCAACGACGATATATAATAACTAAACCATGCATTGTATAAGAATTATATGGTTCGCTGAATATTGGATCATAAAAATCAAATGTTACATAGATAAATAAAAGGAATATAACACTTCTTCAAAAAACAGAATTTAATTGTTGAACATATCATTAAGTCCAGGAACATTCCTAAACCGCCTCACATGTATTTTACAGGAAAACATTAGTTCGCTGAATATTGGATAATAAAAACCAAACATTACCATGAAAAAAAAATGAAAACGATGACCCTCTCAATTCTTTAAAAAATAATGTAAATATTGAATACACAAGTTTAATAAAACATGCATCCTAGGTTATAGACTGGTTCTACAAAAAAAAAACAGATGAATTGAAAACCTCCTTCTTTTTTGAAGTCGGTAAAAAAATAGACGATTGCCAAAGTTGCTCATGGGTGGTACTAATTACCAGAATACTTTGTTAAAATGGTCCATTACCTGAGCAACTGTTTGTTCTCCGAGTGGTACATCTTCAGTGCGGAGAGCTGTCCGCGACACAATTGAAGTGGGATCAGAGTCCAGGATTACTCTGGAATATTGAGTATTTCTTGAATATATAAAAAACCCTAACTTAATAGTATGCACACTGATAAATACTTCTATACTAATATTATAAAGAGGAAAGACTTGTTTGTTTGTTTGTTATGATTTAACTCAAAAATTACTCAAACAATTTTAGAAATTAGAAAGCTGCATTATTAGGTGCCCGTGCGAAGCCGAGGCGTATTACTAGTCTATAACTATACTTAATATTATAAAGAGGAAAGATTTGTATTTTTGTATGTTATGAATAAACTCAAAAACTACTTGACCGATTTAAGAAATTCTTTCACCAATAGAAAGCTACATTATCAGTGAGTAACATAGCCTATTTTATAGTACATCTACATTGTAACCGTGCGAAGCCGAGGCGTATTACTAGTATTTGATAAAGATTGAATATGGAATTGAATACAATACATATAACATGACGTGTATGTCAATGAACTTCTCCTAAAACACTAGACCGATTTTGATGCAATTTTTTTGTGTGTGTCGAGTTGGATGGTTTAGATTAGATTCACATTTATTAGACCTGGTGCATTATGGTTCTAAGAAAAAATTTCCTAGAACGATATCCATTCCATTTGATCACAAAATCTGGGTTCCGAACCACTTTCACAGATGGAGAACCATGAAGTACAATATATTATGAATTTCAGTTTCAATCTATTAATTTCTTAATGCTTCAAGTAAAAAATCGATAAGAAAGGCTGAAATTGTATTATTGTCCTGTGCCTGAGCTGCCTACCATCATGTCATGCTCATCTGTCGATATTTAACTAACATAAAATGAACAATTGCGATTTGATGGAAAAAATAGGCATGATTATATGTATAAGCAGAGCTTTAATATCAAATACTATGTGGGTAACTGCGCTGTATTATATTAAAAATTGAGACATACCCCCCATCGCAAATTTCGTCAAAAGCTAACATGACAGCATCTAAGTTCTCCAAAATTACCCTCTTCTCAACATTCCTTCTGAGTAGAATACTGACGGACTCATACAATGCATTCAACACGGATTGTAGGATAAGCTGTAATACAAAGAGGTTTTTAAGGAATAGGAAATATAATATATCTACTATTTTAGTTTAAAGTTATCATTGTCATAAGTTTGGATGGGTCATTAAGAGGGCCCAACCGTCTTACTTTCCATACAAAAGCTCGTACATGATTATGGCGTTGTAACCGATTTTTCTTTGAAACTTTTGAACAAATAAGTATCTCGTGTACTATATCTAGGTTTCTATCGAAACAAAATATCAAAATTTTCAGAAATAAATTCAGCAGAAGCCTCCAAAAATCAGCTTTTTTGCAAAAAAATTACCTGTACTTTGGGCGTTCATAATGTACTCATAAATTGTGAAAGTTAATAATTTTTTATGATAGAAACCTTGCAAATATAATGGAAATTCTAAAGAACAAAAAAATATTTCACAAACTTGTAAGGACTACTGAAAAACACGTATTTCCTAGAACAAGTTTTATGAAATTTCCGCACACTATATTTCGTTCAATGTTATCATGTTCTCACTCACTCGTTAGCGGTAGAGGTGTATGAAACAAAAACCTTTTCAACCATGCTCGCGTTGACGATAGTCGAACCGGGAAGGGCCCTCTTAAGGTGAAATTGATACATGAGTTCCCTGGGGCATGGGGCAATTTGTCATTGACCTGATATAGTCATATAATTTCTCATTATTTATTATTTCACACTTTGCCAGACACACTTTACAGTTTATCATTGTTTCTTAACCTATACTAATAATAACAAAAGGAAAGATTTGTATTTTTATTATTATATGTTATTAATAAACTACTGGACTGATTTTGACAATTATTCCACCAATGAAAAGCCACATTATCAGCAAGTAACATAGGCTATGTTTTGTGTATAGTACATCTACATTGCACCCGTGTGAAGCCAGGTCGCGTTGCTAGTAAAGTAATATGAAGGTATGCCACATTACACCAATGTTTTTACCTGAATATAATTAGTATGTTTTATATTCTTCAAAAGTTGTTATTGCCAAAATTAAGCTAGGTTCTGAAGGCTGTTTCTGCATTCAATTTAATCAGTAAATGAATCTAGCTTACCTCATTTTCGTGCGAACTTCCCATGACATAGAAGAAGAGATCCACATTGTTTTTGTACACACAGGTTAACCCATCCAACATTATTATTTCAGCATTTGCTCTGGAAATTAAAGTGATTATTTTACAGTATGTATCACATATAAAATAGTGAGCTGAATAGTATTTAATACAAACTTTAGTCTTGGGATAGTGAATTTCCTAATCTCCTAGTAAGCATAGAGCATACACTTTTATGTCTTTTTCAATAATGATTTTTTATTATAGGCAAGTAGATGATTAGTCTTTTGGAAAATGTTTTATAATATCTTTTTATATATGCTGTAATGAGTGTTAGGTTAGGGCATGAAGGGCTAGGAGCTTGGCTCTCCATAAGATCTGATTACTCTTTTACAGTGAAATCAATATGTACCTACTCCTCTTGGCATTACCTTACATATTATATACACATTGGATAGTTCCAAGGCTAGTGTTCTATGTAAGCTATTTTACTCAGTCTTACCTATGTGTCTTATTGAAAAGGTTCTTCTCAAAGGCTTTCTGTTCTTTGGTGGTCAGTAATACATTGCTATCGTAATACTTGGCTAATATCCGGTTCCCATCATTGTCCAAAATACACATGCCTTTTACAATATACAGAGTTGGCTCCTGAAAAGTTAAGGTTCAATAATTTCCTATCATTCATCTCTTCTTCACAATAAAAATCAATATTTTATACATAATTCTAAGATTTGGTCCTTTGAAGATAAGCCATGCCTACCGCATACAATTTAATACGTTAATATGTTCTTCAAAAAAAAAATACATACAAATAAGGAGCCTTCCATTGCATTTTTTTTGTAAACCATGATTAAAGACTAGCTGAATTAATTTCAAGAAAAACAACAAAAGCCTACACACAAAATTATCTTCTTGAATTTAAAATACAAATCTGTGAATGACGTGTCAACTGTCAGCTGTCAATTTAACATTGACATTTGATTTTATCATAATACGCTTCGTTCAACGGTCGAGTAGACCGTAGGTACTTAAAATACAGTTACAATGTTTTCAATAAAATATATCTCTTTGTTTCACTGTATTTAGATACGCATTTTTTGTTCTATTACTGCAAATTCTTAAAAACATTTTTATATATCTTTAAAATCTTACTTTGAAAATTTTCAATTATAACATTTTATTAAGTTGAATATTCATAAGTCTTGTGCCTTGTAATGTAAGAAAACTGATATAGCAGGGATGAGAAACATATTAATAAGAAAATATATAATTCCATATTCATAACTTTCTTAGCAACATAATTTTCATGGCATAAAAGGAAATAATGGGTTCACTTTGTAAAAATTATAAATAATTATATTTTGTGTTTGAGACTGACGGCGATTTTCTGGTGCTTCGAAAGTTTTCCTATGAATCTAACGACAACCAACACCGATGACTTATGCCTTGCAAAATGCAAATGAGTAATCAGTAACCATGCGGTTAGCGGTATTCAACTATTCATAATTCAGCACAGTGTAATAGCGAGGTTGTCTAATTAGACTTTTAGACAGTCTTAGTAATACTGTCTTGATACCGCGTAGTGTCTAAGCCTTTAAGTCGGATGTCAATGCATATAGCGTTATTAAGATGTTTTTTTATAATGGTGCTGGATGGTAGCCATATTACGGCTTATTAAAATTAAAAAAATTAAAATTATTCAATTTAATTTTCAAAGTTTTTCTTCCTTCCTTTAAAGTTTATATTTTTTTAAATAAGCTTGATTAGATTTTTTCTTTACTCTAGTATTAGAACTTTAGCACTAATAATAATGGCCTATAACCTGTAAGTTAAACATGTATCAACATTATAATATAAATAAAAAAAAGCAACAACATCGATTTCGTCGTTTGATTTATTTAGAATAGTTTCTCAAGTCACAATTGGTCAAAGCAAGGTCAAATCGTTTCGTAATTTTTATAAAAAAATAATTTTAATTATGAGTTGAGTTACCACATCCTTACGAAACTTATCGTTTACTTTAACAAATAAGACTTCGCAAAAAAATATTCACAAAGTGTCTTAATTCGCTAATATTATACAGACTATTAAATGTATACTTCAATGTGATAAATGGCCAATGATTTAAATTTAAATCGACAGATCTACATCATCTCGGATTGAACTTATCATGACTGAATCACACGCAAGCGAAGTACCGTCATGTAGAGAAGCAGATAAATGGATTTTTTGTATTTTTTTGATGGTAGATTTAATTTTGAATACATATATCAAATTCAATGTAAAATAATATCTTGGGTCCACAATTCATTTATTGTATTTGTAAAGCCTCACATACTAACTATGAAAATAGGTTAAAGTTACTTATAATTTACATATATTTAATGTTTTTTTTTGTGATATATAGAATTTTGTATTTAATATTGTCTTTTATTAACGCGAGTATCACACATTTAAATAAAATACTTTATAACGCATTAAAACGCGAATTATTATTTATACCTGCCGCAACCACGGTTGCTGAAAAGCATCGAAACGTCAGCATAAATAATAAATCGTGTTTCAATCCGTTATAAAGTATTTTATTTAAACCAGTACTTTTGTTTATAACAGACTAGTGGACCCCGCAGACGTTGTTCTGCCACAATTTCGGCTTCGAAATTATATAATAATTCTTAAAGAAAAAAGATTTTCTCGCTTTTCTGTTGAAATTTTTCCTGAATTTTCTTTGCTATAAACCTCACGGTGCCCGAGACCTTTCCAAAAACCAAACCAAAACCGTGGAAATCGGTTCGTGCGTTCTGGAGTTATAGCGTCAGGAAGGAAAACCCGACTTATTTTTATATAGTAGATAATCAATGATATTAATTTTAAAAAAAATAGCCACTTTTCTCCACACCATTACTTCCAATCAAGGCGATGTTTAACGTAATCTAAACTAAGCATAACTGTACAACTATCAACCCGCGCCAGGTAACAATTAACAAGTGCTTGTGACGTAATCGATTTGTGACGCCTAGCGTGCCCCAGCGCCGTGGGGGACCGTGGGTGGGAATTTTTAGTATTTAGGTATAACATTCTTTCAGATTCCACTAAGTTTCTTAAGTGGTAATGTAAAGTTTAGTGTAAAATATTTGTATGTCTCCAATGAGTTTTTTTAATGAAGAATAAGTAAGCATTTGACCGCAATCTTGCTTGATGATACGCGGATGCGATCTAAATGGGAGCATGCTTACTTAGAAGAAGCCTATTTACTCTGGCTTTGAAAACGTCAAGATTGTAGGAATCGGGAAAGACAGAAACGGGAAAGAATTCCATTTCTTGGCGGTTCGGAGGATAAAAGAGGAAGCGTACCGTTTCGTATCAATATAAGGTACATCAACCATAAAAGGATGAAACCCCACTCTCGTCTCTGTCTAGCCGTCCGATGGTGAAAAGGAGCTGCAGGATAAGTTCGTGTAATTCAGCCGCGCACTCACCGAAGTGCAACCTGTAGAACACCGACAGACTAGCGACTATTCTACGATGTTCAAGAGACAGTAGCTGTTTTGAAAAAAACGCTACCATGGGTATCGCCAATACGCCATGAGAGAAGCCTTCTTGGCCTCAGGAGAAGAGATAGAGTTAGGAATATACACATAAGGAAGAAAACCAGAGTTATATATATTTTTCATAATGGTGGGATCGAATCCCACCGGGACGACATGCTTATAATTTTCTATAAGCATGTCTTCCCCACGTCTGGTAACTTCAAAATAGATCGGGTGGGAGGAATATCGAAATTCAAATTTAAAGCTCTTTAAAAAATAATCATTAAAAATATTTTTTTACAAATTGTGAGGTACAAATAAAAACAGCAAAAATTAACATTTTCAACTATTGTGTTTAACAATAGTTATTGTAATTAAATTTATAATGAATTAAAGTGTCCCGCTACAGTTGAGATGTAAGCTCCATGAGTTTTTATCTCCCAGAGTAATTCATAGTATATTAATTGTGTGTGTGTGTTTTATATTAAACTTCTCATCATAATCCCCGGCTATACAAGTAACTACATAACAAAAACAAAACATATACATTTTCAACATTCAATTTGGGCGGTAAGAAGTCAAAGAAACTTCTAATGAAGCGAAACTGATCTCGTAAAGCGTGGAAAATACAAAAGTAATTGATGAAAACACAATGATTTAATATAATTGAGATTCGTTTAGTTGAATCGCAAAAAGTTCAAATACCAATTATTTATCTGTTATGTGATATTTTATGATTTTTTTTTACTACATATTTTTAAGTATATTCTTATTACGTATTATTTTACATATGATTAGGTATTGCGTATTGATTATACTCATATTATGTATATATATGAGGCTTATTCTTTTTTCAAAATAAATAAATAGATACAAATCATTCCCACTATGTATCTACAACCATTATTTTTATGTTCACCGTTGTTCGGTTTCGATTTTTTTTTGCGAAATATTACGTATTTAAATAATTTGGCAAAAAGCGCTTTCGATATTCGCGCAATATACCCATATCTGTTTGTTTTTAATTAGATTTTTGCTGAGATGCGTTTCACTCACATCGGAAAACTGGGACTGACACGGGAAAAAAACCCGGAAAAAGTATAAATTAATACTACTAAATATAAATAATCCTATCTTATCCTACTATTATAAATCCGAAAGTTTGTGAGGATGGAAGGATGTTTATTACTATTTCACGCAGAACTACTGAACGGATTTTAATGAAACTACAGGAATATAGTAAGTTCCATGTTAGTAATGTAAAATAAAGATCAAAAGATAAAGAATGGAATCTTTCGTTTTTTCCAACCATGACGATTTCTGTTTAATAACTTCCGAATGTTCCAAGTAAAATATTGGTCATCCACACATACATAGATATGGCTGAACACCAAAAAAAAACCTACGCCTTAAGTTAATATCATCTAAGAAATACGTTATTACTTTAATCCACGATTAGAAATAAACCACGGGAAAACTTGAAACTTCTTCAGGCTATTTAATCTCGGTCAATGACCTCAAGTTATTTTGCTTAACTTCAAGTTTATCTCAATGAGTAGCTTAATTGTAATAATATTAGTTTGAATAAGGTATTTCCATTACGTATTTACAGTATTAAAGGCATTTCTGAACGATCCAAATTAGATCTGTTTGTGTCATGACTCCGGCGGTTGGGCGCGTGACATCTGTCAGTTTGCGGTTTAGGCGCCAAAGTTGACAACTTGGTAACCTGTGAGTGCCTTTATACGACACGATTATTAACCGTTTCGAATACATTAATCTTCTAATATAATATATAAAATTATCGTGTCACAATTTTCGTTCCCATACTCCTCCGAAACGGCTCGACCGATACTTATGAATTTTTTTATGCATCTACTATCTTTCAAACCCCTAAGTGATAAGGGTATCCACCCCAAAAAAATATTTTTATTTTTTTCAATAATTTTTATTTTTTATTACCTATGTGGCATTAAAAATACATACAACCCTTTTTCACTCTTCTACCACGAACCCCTACTTTTTAATCGCGATTGATTTACTTTTGTATGAACACTATCCAAATAATATTGACACCGCATATATATCTACATTGTATCCGTGCGAAGCCGGGGCGGGTCGTTATATGTAATATAGAAATTGTACATTTAAACATGAATGGTTAAATCATTAGAGCACAATGGCATTTGATGTGGCTATTGTACTGATTATTTAAGGAATGTCTTCAAGAAGATTTATGTCTGAGTAGTAGTCGGCGTAGGTGGTCACTAACTTTTTTTTTAAAGTCGATAGACGAGCGTTTACCCCTTGGCCACAGTCACCAAAACAAATAATTTTGTTTTTATCGCGCATTGAGCCGCCGCGGTCGCAACTGGTCGAGCTGTGGCATACCACCGCAAACCGCGTCTCTCGCAGCCCCTCTCGCCGCGCCGCGCTCCACACCGCCAGAAACTGTGGCCAGGCCCTTACTTGGTGAATAATTCATACACAGGGACATATCGATCAGTGTTGTGCTGTCTATCTATTTCTTATTTCAAGCATTCAGAAATCTATACAATGAAATCGAAATGCGCAATATGCATAGCACTATTAATTGGAATTCAGAATTTTATTACTGCACGAAAAAAAAAAATTTTAGTTATTATTTTTTTATAAATTATTATTTGTACAAACCTAAGACCACTGTGAAAATAATAAGCATGAGGTACTTATTTTCAGAATTTCGTTCCAGCAACATATAAAAATTACTCGAGTAAATAAAAGCATTACTATCAAACTACCAAGCTACGCAATTTACTTACATTTCATGTACTTAAGTAATTTATTTCTTATAAGAACTTAACTCATTTAAAATAAAACAAAAACATAAAAAAATATACATACATAGTTTATTATTACTAGTATTACAAAAGCCAAAAACAAAGTGAAAGAAGTTTTAAAATCGGTCGAGTAGTTTTTGAGTTTAATCGTAACAAACAAACACCTTCTATATAATATTAGTATAGATTACTGAAATTTATTGTAAGTTACATACGTTATAAACACGTATGGTAAGAGCGACATTAAAATACGATATTGAGGTTGGTTCTGGCTAGTCTTGGGCATAGTAGTTCGCAACTGAGATCGCTCAGTTTAGTTCGCCGCTCCTAAACGAACTAGTTCGCTCTTTTAGTTCGTCAGCTCCCAGCTCGAATCAGTGAAAAGCAATTCGTTCGATCGTTTTCATAATACGATATGATTATGGAATGCTGTACACTGTAAATTTAAGGTAAATGTACACTGTACAGTGTACAGTGTACATTTACCTTACATTTTTGGATTAGTGATTAAAATACCGTTCTACATAATGAAGTTTGGAAAATTGTTTTCCTTGACAGAATAACACATGACATAAACCAAACGACATTGGTTCGGTTAACGCCACTCTCTATTTCGGTCACGAACTAACGAACTATGGAGCGGGAAATGAGGGAACTAGTTCGCGTAGTTCATCTGTGGGAGCGCTCTTACGAACTAGTTCGTTCGCGAACTACACAAGACTAGTTCTGGCGTTAAAATGATTTAAATGAAGGGAGACCATTGATATTTATGAATGGTCCCTCCAAAAATAACTGACCACTTAATTAGATACATTCTTACCTACAGTTTCGAACTAGTGGGAGACTTTCGAATTTGGTCACGTTATACTGTCCTTTTTTCGTGTTAAATCATTTAAACCAAGTGAACGACTCTATTTTGGTTTATTCCAGTGTATTTTAAGCAGTTCACTAGCAATTAGACTGTGTAATGTAATACCGAAGTACAGTTCTATCGCTAAAAGATTTATTAGTTTTAAGGGATTTTTTTGTTAATCTATTTTGATATTGAGAGGCAGTTAAATTGTTGTACCATGCTCCACATGACATCTTGAAGTTATTGATTATAATAATAAAAAAGGGAGATTTGTCCTCTATAAGCAGTAGGCATGGTGAAACTCCTATTTCACTTTTATTTATATAAAATTACCTATTACCTATTTTACTCGCACTTATCGCGGGAACACCACGCAAATACATAGTCGAAATAACTAATATCACCGCTTACAGTAGTTATGTGATATGTCACCTACCACTAAAATTATTGAAAAAACCCAGAATGTACTAAAACTAATGGCAATTATTGTTCGAAAATTATGTTTTGTTAATAAAATTCTTATATATTTTACACATTCCGTATAATCGTAACTATAAATACTAAGATTTACCAATAAACGGGTTTTTACAAATGACATAATATTTGGTGTTAAGACCAATTTACATGATGCCATTTTCTTGTACATACAAGGTCAATAATTGAATGCAATAATTTAAGCGCAATAAAGGCCCAAACAACAGGCAAGAAACTTGCATAACTTTCATAAAATAAAAGATTTGGAGCCGCTGTAAATATTTTAAAACCGCAAATAGAATCGGGGGGCATTGCAATTAATGAACATAATCGCTTAAAATCTGGGCGTGGATAATTAAATTTAATCTGTCTAACGCGGAGGAAGTTTTACTTTTGTAATTTGATTCGCTAACATCAAAAGGGCTTGCGTCTATGTCGGTGTCTATTCCCGTCCGCCATTTTCTTGCCGCGCTGTCAGAAAGTGGCGCGACTGTTTTTTTTTCCATAACAAATTATTATATATAGAAACTATAAAGTAGATTTTAATTAAAATATAAGCAACTGCGGAGTTATTTTTAACCAAAATTTATATAAAACTTCCATATGATCAATCATAATAATTTATGATTTAGAGCGAACATTAGAACGATATCAACACAATGCATTCTGATTGATAAGATCGTTCGTGAGAATGCAGGGGTCATGGTGTGTGTGTTTCAACCTTGCTGTTCATTATCTGACTTAAACTCATATCATTATGAATGTACTATATTATGTATTTTACCAGACATGTTATTTAGCTCAAAATAAGACACTTTTATACGTAATCTTCATCTTAAATCTTTTTTTAGTTACTTTTCTTCTGGTGGAAAGTGTAGATGCGGGCTACGATGGTAAATCACGCCTACCTATCAGATGCCTATTAAATCTTTAAAAGATCCATGTTATATTGGTCCGGATTAGTGTTGCCAGGTGTCCCGATTTGCGCGGGACGTCCCGATTTTCAAGGGTCTGGGGACGCGTCCCGATTTATACCTAATCGGGACGCCAAATGTCCCGATAAATCAAAAAGTGAAAAAGAAAATCATACATTTTTTTTAAGTAGGTAGGTGCGTAGTTTTTAATTTTTTACTCATCACGTCACTATTTCAAATTCAAAATGGCATCAGCTTCACGTCACTTCGCATTGCATGAACGAGAGAGCGTAATGTAATGGATAAAAACTAACTTCAGTATGACTTGTAATGAATTTTATAAATATGCTTTAAAAACCAAGACCATTTTAAAGGCGGCAAAGTCCAATGAAAAATATAATTTTAATAAAAAATAATATAAATACTTTAAGTACACTTTAAATACGACTTTATTTTTTAATTTTCACTAGTACAGCAAGCAAGACTGACTACTTGTTTTAGAATAAAGACATATTTGATATAGATAATATAAAACTAAACTTGCACTATTAATATAGAATGCAATAAATTAAACCCTAATTTAAAAACACCTTGTTTTTTTGTTTGTCCCGATCTGCAACCCTAAATCCCGATTTTCTTGACCTCATGTACCGACTGAAAACAAATCGGACCTGGCAACACTAGTCCGGATAGACAAACGCAGGGAGAGAATTCCACTCCTTAGCTGTACGTATTATAAAAGAGGACGCAAAGCGCCCTGTATGTACTTGCGGTTTGTTTTTTTTATGTTAGATATCGACAGACGAGCATGAGGTTCACTTGATGGTGATGACCTCAGCCACAGAACATCAGTTAGTGATGCGCTGTCGACCTACTTTTTACTTAGAGCATTCGGAAATCCATATACTGAAACCGAAACGCGCAAAGTGCACTTCACGGGTTTTCCATCTATGAGCGGTGGTTTGTTACCTGGTCGGAATTTCGATATTCCTCCCACTCGATCAATGCCTGAAGTCGCCAGACGTGGGGAAAACATGCTTAAAAAAACTATAAAGATTTCGTCCCGGTGGGCTTCGAACCCACGACCTATCGATGCGCACAGCAGGTGTTCTACCGAACGCGCCAACGAGCCCGTCAAACGACTACCAGCCGGCCTAGGATGACAACCGCGACAAAATTTTGTCGACCGTTTTCTCGTGTTTTAATCGATTATCTTTTTATTTCTTTCGGGTCTCACATGACAATTACACTTAAAACTCGACTGTTAATATCAAAAATAGATATATTTGTCGATCGAGATATATTTTCTATCAAAATTGTCGATGTCGAGATATAATATATCGAGATATCTTACATCTTAGTTTGTCTTCACTCGTCCGCGACATATCTCGTGGCCGGCTGGTAAGGGTGGAAACTCGCCATGTGCCTCGATGTCCGGTGATGGAAAGGAGATGTATGTATACAGGGTGTCCCAGAACTCAACGTCAAGCCGAAACGGGGCAACAGGATTGATTGTAACTATCATGAGAAAAATCACAAAAAAAATCTATCCCATGCAGTTTGAAAATTATGGGCATTTAAGAAAATCCCAAAAATTTGATCAAACTGTACCCATTTTTGGGTTATTGTGGTTAATTTTTATTATTTTTGTTCATTTAAACTGTGAAACCGTAACCCTAAATAACATTTCTAGAATCACAGTTAAAAATAATGACACAATTGCTCTAAGTTTCCTAGAAATAAGACTATTTGTTAAACTATAAATTTAAAATTTTTAAAATTAGTCGACTTTGAAAGGCCTTCCTTTAAAAATAATGTACTAGAGTGTCTTGGCAAGTGCCATTAAAAGTTGGCGCATTTAATCAGGATTGTAAAATGGTACAATACTTGTTAGTTTCATACTAAAAAAAACGAGTAAAAAAATAAAAACCTCAAGTAACCCGATTTTTGCTAACCCATTTTACTCAGTTAAAATTTTTTTATTCGCCCAAGCTCTTAGTAGGTCCTTAATTTTACGAAAAAATTATGAGAGAGATGGATAGTTGACATGTTTGCCATGAGTAAACGAGACTAATAGTGACGCCACTTTTACCAAAGTCAACAAAAGTAAGTAAAAATCTTGACCTAGTTTAGTTTAGGTTTATTGGAATAAAAGTCACATAGAGAAATAACATTTTTTATTACAACAAATGTTCAAATTGTTTACCATCAGCCTCAATACACGCCCTACATCTTCTTAAAAAAGATCTACTTATTAGCCGGGCATATCCTCGAGAGTTGATGTCCTCGGCAGCTTGAGAAATTCGTTCACGCAGCTGGGCTACGCTCTCAATGGGCTTTGAATAAACTTTTTCTTTGAGAACGCCCCAATAAAAAACTTCCAGGGGATTTAAATCTGGGGAACGGGCTGGCCACGAGATAGTGCCTGAACGTCCAATCCATCTGTCTTGCTCACTCATGGCAAAAATGTCCACTATCTCTTTCATAATTTGTTCGTAAAATTGAGACCTACCAAGACCTTGTGCGAATAAAAAACATTTTAACTGAGTACAATGGGTTAGCAAAAATCGGGTTACTTGAGGTTTTTATTTTTTTACTCGTTTTTTTTAGTATGAAACTAACAAGTATTGTACCATTTTACAATCCTGATTAAATGCGCCAACTTTTAATGGCACTTGCCAAGACACTCTAGTACATTATTTTTAAAGGAGGGCCTCTCAAAGTAAACAAAATTTGAAAATTTTAAATTCATTGTTTAACTAATAGTCTTATTTCAAGGAAACTTAGGGCAATTGTGTCATTATTTTTGACAGTGATTCTAGAAATGTTATTTAGGGTTACGATTTCACAGTTGAAATTAACAAAAATAATAAAAATTAACCACAATAACCCAAAAATGGTTACAGTTTGACCAAATTTTTAGGTTTTTATTAAATGCCCATAATTTTCAAACTGCATGGGATAGATTTTTTTTGTGATTTTTCTCATGATGCTAACAATCAATCCTGTCGCCCCGTTTCGGCTTGACGTTGAGTACTGGGACACCCTGTATAGCCCAGTCGGGCTAACATTTGACCTTGCATTAATTCTAGGTAGAAATGTTATTGCACTACCCTTTAGAGGGGATAATTTAAGTCCCAATTATTTTTGTTCAAAAGTTGAAAATGACCGAGTTATTAACGAAATACCTTTAAATCAAGATGGCGACTAACGCAGGGGTCGAATTTGGTCGCCATTTTGAATTAAGACTCCGACTGACCCCCCCTAAAAGGTGGTGCAATAATTTTTTTTCCTAGAATTAATGCAAGGTTCGGGCCTTTTTTCAACTAACCCGACTGGGCTAATATTATTTAAGTATTGTTTAAGAAACTCCAACTAATATATCCTGTGATTATTGAGTTTAAATAGTTATATGTTGAATATAAAATATATCGTTATTTGTACTAAATAATAGAAGTATTCGAGTCGATATATGTATATGGAGATCTTTTTTTAACTTTCGTTCGAAGTTTAACCCTGGTGTTGTGTATTTGTTTTTTTTTTTTGAAATACTCAATATCTACTTGTTGCCATATTATGTCGTCCTCAGTTACCCTTATACGTATCACACAGCCGTTTAGACAGCGCACGCAAAAACATAATATATTCTAATCGATATAGCAATATAGAATGAATTAATAAAGCTTTCCATTTGTGAAATATTTTTATAATAGCTCCGTCATTTCCAGAGATTACACACAACATACAAACAAACAATTTTACTTCTTTAAAACTCTATTAGAGTAGATATCTAATTCCGTAAAGCCCAGCCCTTTGTCTATACATTCATATTATTCAAAGATAATAGAGGTACTTGTTATAAAGAAGTCGTGAATAGCTCGCTTTAACTATCAATAAAACGGTACCAGAGACAACAAAAAGCGGAGTGTTAAAAGATGGACGGCATTATGCACGTGAATGAGACGACTGATTGCGTGTTTTGATTGCTTACACCTTCTAATGGATGTGTTTATGCAACGTTTTAATTTAAGTAATTTTTAATATATTGATGTTGTTTAAACATATTTTTTGTTTTTTGTTTATATATGTTTTTTGTAGGTATCGACTGATGAGCTTGAGGATGGTGGTAGGTGATACCTCCGCTACAGGACACGTATTATTTACTTTGGAATCGGCAATTATTTTATTTAAAAGAAAATGTTTTTCTTAAAGTGAAAACCAAAAAAGTTGGCATATTATTGCTTAATCGTAATCGGGACAAAATTTTACCGAGGAAATTTAAACAAATCTACATTGCACCATTGAATTCCGGTTCCGGTCATTGAACTATTAGGACGTGTGTCAACAGTCTCTGCGATTATTTACGGAAAATCAGTGCAAAATAGTGCGATCAACTGTGTTTCTACTCTAAATAACCGAATAAAATCAAAACAAAGAAGATCAAGATAAAATCACAGTGCAAATCAACGTTTCTGCGAAAAATTAACATCAATAACAATTGAAAACATAACCTCAAAAGTGCAAAACCATAGACTAGTGAAAATAGCAATAGAATAGTGTCAGTGGTACCAACATAACAATAATCAATCTGTCAAGTGACAATAACAGCGAACTGACAACTGATAATTCTAGTGTTGCCATAGTGGTAAAATCTCCCAAAAATGGAGAAAAAAGATATGGAATGGCTATTAACAATGTTAGATGAGAAACTGAATAACCAAACTCTTCTCATAACAAAGTCCGTCACTAAAAACGTAATGGAGGCTCTTGACGAAAAAATGAGACGCATTACGGAAGAAAATGACATCTTAAAAACACAAGTATCTGAACTACAACTTGAAGTAAAAACCTTGAAGAATGAGAAAAGGAAAAATAACCTCGTATTTTTCGGCGTCAAAGAAATGGGAAAAACAGAAGGCGAGCTTGTTGATTACATAAAGGAGATCATAATCGACTCAGGAACACACTTTGAAAGCAACGAAATAAGTAATATATACAGAATTGGGAAACCGATCAACAACAAAAATCGCCCGGTCGTGGTTACTATCACCACTTTATGGAAAAAGCACATCATACTACGAAACAAGGCTAAACTTCCCCAAGGAATATATATTAAGGAAGACTTTTCCAAAGAAGTGTTAGAAAAAAGAAAGCAACTTCAGTTACAGCTTGAAGAAGAAAAGAAAAAAGGAAACATAGCATTCATAAAATATGATAAGTTAGTAGTGAAGAAAAACAGAGACAACAACCCAGAAAAAAGAAAAAGAGAAGAGTCAGGTTCTCCGAACTCTTCAAATCAAAAGAAGACTATAACTAACGCTTCAAACCGACAAAACAACCGCACCAAACCCCTAGGAAAAGACATAATCAGACCTAATATACTCAACTACGTTGAACGGGGAAGGTCGGCCTCACTATCGGAAATCCCAAAAAACTTATAAACTGCATCGACACCCGGAACCAAAATTTCACAAATTTCACAACTTTAATTAAACCAACTTTTTATAAAGACACCCCAATCCGGCCAGTCACCGTGGGGGAAGAAGACTACTACCCTCCAACTAACCTACTAAAATATCAACCACATACCCCTTCTAAGAAAACCCGCCAAAACCAAGATATAATACATATTGCAACATATAATACGCTCTCCTTAAGAACGAATGAAAGCCTAACAGAATTAATCCTTGCCCTAGAAAACATAAATTGGTCGATATTGGGTCTGAGTGAAGTACGACGCCTAGGAGAGAACATAGAAGAACATGGAGATTTTATGTTTTACTACAAAGGAGAAACACCCGGGCAATACGGAACAGGATTTCTAATAAAGAAAGAATTAAAGCAACATATTGATGAATTTATCGGCATCTCAGAACGTATTGTAATACTCAACCTAAAGCTACTGCCTAAAAATGAAAAGTGGTCAATCGTTCAAGTCTACTCCCCAACTGAAAAATCTAGCAAATCAGAAATCGAGTCCTTTTACTCCACACTTACAGATGCAATAAAAAATCACTCGCACAAAAATTTAATAGTAATGGGGGATTTCAATGCTAGAATTGGGGCAAGAAGAGACGGAGAGGAAATTGTACTGGGTCCGTATTCTTCAGGAATAAGGACAAGGAATGGTGAAATGCTGATACAATTGGCTTACGAAAATAACCTAAAAATACTAAACAGTTTATACAAAAAACGAGAGAATAATAGATGGACATGGATACATCCAGATGGCTACCATAAAAATGAAATAGACTATATCCTAACGAATAAAAGCAACAAGTTTCAAGATTGTAGAGTTATAAACAATATTAATTTCAATAGCAACCACAGAATGGTTAGAGCCAAATTACAACTTGATAAGAAAAACCGACCCTTTATGGCGAAGAAAATCAATAATGTAGCATTGGAAAGCACCGAAACATTAAAGGAAAAACTAGAACATTTCATAGAAAATACAAAAGATTGCGATATACAAAATAAATACAACAGGTTTCAAGACCTTCTATATACAAATAAAAGAAGCAAACATAAAGGTGGAAACGAAAAAACTAAATGGATAGGAAATCAAACTAAAGAATTATTACAATCAAGAGCACAACTAATATCAAATCCTAAGAAGACAAAAGCATTAAGGAAGGAAATAGCCAAGATAAGTAATAAAATTAAAAATCAAATGAGAAAGGACCGCCAAAGATACAGATTGGAACTACTCGAAAAATGCATACAGAGAACTGGAGGAATCAAAAAAGCAACTAAACAACTAATAGAGAAGAAATCCTGGATACCAAATCTTATAAATAACAACCACAAATGTGAAAAGCGTCGACCAGAAATTATGTCTATAGCTACTAGCTTTTTCACGGAACTGTATAAGAGAAAAAATAATGTACAAACAACAATTCTAGCGGGAGAAAGTGAAGTACCGGACATAATCTCTGCAGAAATAAATAAAGCGGTGAAAAGTCAAAAAAAGGATAAAGCTCCAGGATCAGATGGTATTACCAATGAGTTCCTCATACTAAATAAACACTATCTAATACCAATCCTCAAACACATTTTTAATGAAGTACTACATAGCGAAATAATACCGAACCAGTGGACGACTTCGACTATAATACTACTGCACAAGAAAGGGGAAAGAAATAACATAAATAATTATAGACCTATAAGCCTGTCGTCGAATATTTACAAAATTTTTGCTAAAGTAATACTAGGCAGAATAACTAGGACGTTGGATGAAAGTCAGCCAAGAGAGCAGGCAGGATTTAGAGGTGGATACTCGACACTGGACCATATTTATGTTATCAAACAATTATTTGAAAAAAGCAAAGAGTTCAACTTCACTTTCTATTGCTGTTTCGTGGACTACAGTAAGGCCTTTGACACAATAGAGCATGAAAAGATTTGGCAAGCACTCAAAAATCAAGGTGTCGAATACAAATACATAAGATTAATAAAAAACATCTATGATAACAGCAAAGCTAACATTAAATTAGAGAAAGATGGTAAAGAGATCAAAATAGAAAGAGGAGTGCGCCAAGGCGACCCCCTCTCACCGAAACTTTTTACAGCCGTTTTGGAGGAGGTCTTCAGCCAGTTAGATTGGGAAAAATGTGGGCTGTCCATTAACGGTGAAAACCTGTCACACTTAAGATTTGCAGATGACCTTATAATCCTTTCGCCGACGAGTGAAGGCCTTGAGATGATGTTGAATGACCTAGATAGAGAAAGCCGCAAGGTAGGATTAGTCATGAACACACAAAAGACCAAAGCTATGACAAATGGAAAACAAAAACCTATCAGGATCAATAGCAACCTAATTGACTATGTAAATGAATACATTTACCTGGGTCAAATAATTTCTCCTTCGGATCTAACAGCAAAGGAAATCGACAGACGCATCGGAAATGCTTGGAAACAATATTGGAATTTGAAGGAAATCATGAAAAACAGTGAAACTAGGATAACTATCAAACGGAAACTTTTTGACTCCTGCATACTTCCAGTACTTACTTATGGTTGCCAAACCTGGGCACTCACAAAAACACACTACAAAAAGTTAAAAACCTGTCAGAACTCCATGGAAAGAAGTATGCTAGGTAAAAGACTATCCGATAGAATAAAAATGGCAACCATTAAGAAACACACAAAAACAAAAGATGTCATTAAAACAATAAAAAAGCTTAAGTGGAAGTGGTCAGGCCATACAATCAGAGGAAGTGAAAAATGGTCAAAATTAGTCATGAATTGGTTCACAAGTCACAAGAAAAGAAAACGAGGTAGACCATTTAGAAGGTGGATTGATGACATTAAAGCCATAGCAGGTGGCACATGGACTAGAGTGGCTACTGATAGAGAGAAATGGCGACAGTTGGAGGAGGCCTTTGTCAACTAGTGGCATACAGACAGGGAGTCGATATATAAATAAGAACTAATTAGTGTATTGTGTAAAAGTGTAACTAAAAATTTTAAGTGTGTTTATATGTGTTAATGTAACTGTTATACTGTCTGAATAAAGGCTATTATTATTATTATTATATACATTGCACCCGTGCGAAGCCGGGGAGGATCGCTAGTATATTATATAATGCGTCTAAGTACATTCAGTATAGTGTTTTACGCTATAGGACACTAGTCACTAGATAAACTAAATATATTTCATTCCACATTTGCAGTTCTAACTAAACTAAAATAAGAATGGTTTTATACAGCATCAAGCGGTCCTCAAAGCTGTCTTAAAAGTACAGTCAGATAAACAAAGCGTGATGTAATATCCTGCACTTTGAACACTTATTCATCTCATTGTACACTTTTGTTCGGAGCTGATTTATTTAGCTTTTTGTTTAATACTTAACAGCTTCAAAATTAAGAATAGTTCTGATATGCCGACGTCACATTTAAATTAATAGGTTTGGATACTTGTACTTACTTACTACTTATATTATAATCTACAGTAGTAACTGAATTACTTGAAAATATGAGATACTCTATTGAAATGCTATGAGCTATCTATACAAAAAAAGTTATTATGCAAGGAGGTTGCCAGCGATAAAATGACTAAGGTACAGTGTTGCTTACTTATAATGGAATAAATAATTTGGTTTAATTGCATTTGAAAAGGGTCTCTAGGGGGGACTGTACAGTGTACAGGCAAACATGGCAGGTAACGTGTACGGCCTGATGTAATACAAATTTAAATCATTTATTCATTTAGGTAACACAATCTACACTTATGAACGTCAATAAAAAAAAAAAAATACATTTACTGCCAGTTCTCAAATCAAGGGCGTAGAACGGACGAGAAGAACTGGCAATAAACTCTCCGCCACTCTTTTTAATCGCCAAGTTTTTTATTTCACAAAATGATTTTAAGTAGCTGCAACAAATACACCATGTTCCACATGCCATCTTGAATTAATTTTAAGAATAAAAAATAAACGAATAAAAAACTAAGGTTTGTCTTCTATCAGCAGTAGGCATTGTAAAAAGGAGCACGCACTTACATTCTCGTGGGAACAAAACGCAAATACATAGACGAAATAACTAATATCCCCGCATACACGAATTCAAGTCCGACCAGTCACCACAAGTCAAGGAAAGAATAGGCTCATGTCTTGAAGGTTTCCAAGTCGTATTAGTTCAGAAACACTGCTGGCATCAGCTGATTCCACAGAGTGGTTGTGCGTGGCAGGAAGTGTCTTAGGAATCGCGCAGTTGTGGACTTCCAGACATCGAAATGATAAGATTTACTATGTACTAGTATTGTATATACTATAAGTGTATCTAAGATCTATGAATATAAAATTACCAGGGTGAATCAAAAAGTTCTTAGAAGTGCATATATATGAAACCTTTTTGGATCAAGTTCGATATTCAAATTAAAGAGTGTCTATCACACTATATTTATGCAGACTGTCACTTGTTTTTGTCAGTTCGTTCGCATGTAATAAATTTTTTTGTGCAACGAGTTGCTAAAAAGTCAAAATTATGGATAAAAGTGAGTTACGTGCGGTGATAAAATATCTCAGTTTGAAAAAAATGTCTACGAAGGAAATTTTTTTGGACATTCAGCAGACATTAGGGGGTGATGCTGTACCCTATTCTACGGTTGCGTACTGGGTGGCTGAATTTAAAAGAGGTAGATCAAGCTGTAAAGATGACCCGCGTTCTGGGCGGCCTTCAACCTCCGTTACAGAAGAAAATGTCAAAAAGGTTGAGAATCTGGTTTTGGAAGACAGAAGAATGACTATAAAACATATAGCTGAGATCCTAAAGATATCTTTTGGTAGCGTTCAATCCATTTTAATTGATTCACTGGGGTTCAAAAAAGTGTCTGCAAGATGGGTGCCACGAATGTTAACCGACGAAAACAAAAAGCGACGTTTGGAAATTTCCAAGCGTAATCTCGAAATGTTCCAGCGTGTTTCGGATAATTTTTGCCGTCGTCTTGTCACCATGAATGAAACGTGGGTCCACCATTTTGATCCTGAAACTAAAAGACAAAGCATGTCTTGGAAACGACCATCCTCTCCATCCATCAAGAAATTTCGAGTTGCTCCTACCGCTGGCAAAGTTATGGCCTCTGTGTTCTGGGATAGTGAAGGAATCCTTTTTATTGATTACATGCCAAAAGGCCAGACGATTACTGGACCCTATTATGCAAATTTAATCCCGAAAGTGCGTGAAGCGATTAAAGAAAAACGTCGTGGAAAACTGTCGTTGGGCGTGTTGTTCCTTCAAGATAACGCTCCTGCTCATCGATCGGAAGTTGCGCTCAACGCAATCCGCTGTGCTGGCTTCAATCTCCTTGACCACCCACCATATTCTCCGGACTTAGCCCCAAGTGATTTTCACTTATTTCCAAAATTAAAAGAGAAAATTCGTGGAACAAAATTTCACGATAATGACGCGGTTATAGCTGCCGTAGAGGACTTTTTCGAGAGTCAAGAAAATAATTTTTTTTCACAAGGAATAAGGAAGTTAGAAACGCGTTATTCTAAATGCATTGCATTGGAGGGAGATTATGTAGAAAAATAAAATATTATTATTTAAATCTTTGCATTTTTTAATATTGATTCCAAGAATTTTTTAATTCACCCTCGTATATTACCAAAATGAAATGAATTTTTATATAGCCCCAAAAGAATGATAAGTCAGTACTACTAAACTACTACGAGCTACTAAATTATATTATTACTAGCTGACCCAGCAAACGTTTATTTGCCATGTGAATAATTTCTAAAAAGCAGGGGTTGGTGATAGAAAGTAAAAATTTAGGGTTGTATGTATATTTTTTTTATCTAAAATTAATATTGTCTTTTATTAACGCGAGTATCACACATTTAAATAAAATACTGTATACCGGATTAAAACGCGATTTATTATTTATATTGTTTAATTTATTTATCCCGACGATTCGGATGCTTTACAGCAACCGTGGTCGCGGGAAGACAGTCTTCAATGTTGTTCAGTCAAACAATATAAATAATAAATCGCGTTTTAATCCGGTATACAGTATTTTATTTAAATTATCTAAAATTGAAAAAAAAAAAATTAGGGGTCGATTACCCTTAACATTTAGGGGGATGGAAAATAGATGTTGTCCGATTCTCAGACCTACCCAATATGCACACAACATTTCATGAGAATCGGGAAAGCCGTTTCGGAGGAGTTTAACCACAAACACCGCGACACGAGAATTTTATATATTAGATATATTGACTAACTTTGTGATTAAGACTGAAAGGTGATGTGGCTAAAATACAAATCCACTCAGTATTTTTCGTACTATTATTGAAAGGTGAATGTTTTTATAAATTTATTTAGTTTTATTTCATTTGTTAAAGAAAACATTATGGTGATTTTCAAATTTGAAACCAAATACCATTTTTTAAATATTGTTCGATAGTCGCCGGAAGCAGCCATTTCGCCCGCGGCCGGAACAACCTCCATTTTGACGCGTCAGCGATTGATAGCAGACCTATTTTATTTAAGACGCGTTAACTTAAATTTTTATTATTAAAAAACATTGCATATATTTCTCACTAGCTAATGTAGCTTTCTATTGGTGAAATAATTTTTAATCGGTCGAGTAGTTTTTGAGTTAAATCCTAACAAACAAACAAACAAATCTTTCAAACAAATTTTACGATTTAACTCAAAAAATACTGGACCGATTTCTTCACCAAAATTCTTTCACCAATAGAAAGCTACATTATCAGCGAGTAACATAGGCATTTATGTGTTACTATACACATCTAAATTACACCCGTGCGAAGTCGGGCGTGTTATGTACTATATGTTTGTAAGTAAACATCGTCCCTACGGGATTCTAACCCGCGACCCATCGATGTACCCAACATGTCAAGTTATAGTTAATATATGTCATGTGGAACATTGTGTAATGGTTGCAGTTCCTTACAAAAAAAATGTAAAACAAAAAACTTGGCGATTAAAAAAAGTGGCGGCGAGTTTATTGCCAGTTCTTCTCTTCTCACTTCTCATGCCCTTGATTTGAGAACTGGCAGTAAATGTAAAATTAGAAGCATTTAATGTGTATTTTTTTATTGACGTTCATAAGTGTACATTATGTTACCTAAATGAATAAATTATTATTTTGAATTTGAATTTGTCAACGAAAATTCTTTCTTACGTTCTTTTCAATCTTTGCTTTCCATCAGAATTGCGGTTAAATTTGCTTGCCTTACAAAAAAATACAGTAGTAATTAAAAAGGTGATGTCTAGAAGTTCCAAGCTCTACGTGAGAGTCTATCGGAAGGAGGCGTGGCATGCTTTTACAAAATTGAACAGATGTCTATCGTTTTATCAAATCAACGTCAATTACAATAATTTTTCTTTCAGTTTTGTAATACTTTCGTCTATGTTATGTAAAAAACATGTTCTAACTTCGTGGGTATTGTGTTGTTGTTTTGAAACGATAGCAAATTATATACCTCAGTGTATTTTCTATTTGGTTTGTATTTTGTACGCAGAAGTCTTTTATTGGTCAATTTTGAGAATTATATTGAAAATAATATTAACAAAAATAATTTTACCAAAACGAATACCAAAAGTCATAGAGTTTCAACAGATAATAAATGATTCTTACTTTAGATTTTGTTGTGTTTGCTCTTATACCTCAGTGATTCAAATCCTAGGTTCAATTCACCACGAAAATATAACAAATTACTTCGGGTAGGGCCCAAAAGACTTGCTTGCAAAAAATAGGCACAAATTCGCGCCATATGAAATCGCCTTTTAATGATTTAAATGTGTGATAATCGCGATAAGAAAAGACAATAGTAAATACATACACACATATATAACACGCCTATTTCCCACTGCAGTAGGCAGACATCAAGGAATTTCATATGCTCCGATCTTTGCATACCACTTTCGCTTCTTCCAATAGTGCTAAGTCTTTTTATCTTCCAACTAGCGATCTACCGACTCACCTCTTGTAAATGTAAAAAGCTTCACAGTCTACGTTTAGATATAGTATTACCGAGCCCTAAATATAAAAATACACTGATCAAAGGATTTCATCAGCTAATGCAATCGATCTGTCAGTCTGTCTATTTGTCTAAACGAGATGTGTTCCAAATCTGATTGGGGGATATTTACGGAATGCATGAAATATTCCGAGGAAATTTTTTCCACCAGATGCCGCGAAACTAAATAATAATGGGTTATTGAAAATATTTGTTTTAGGAAATTTTCTTTCGCTTTCATCTCAATTTTCATAATAATACTCAGGACCGGATCTAGAGTGTGGAGGCCCGGGCAACAAAAGAGTGGAGGCCCCAAATAATTTGTTAAGATATATAAATAAGTTGAAAAGAAAAGTTATCATCATTTATGAAGCCCACGCGAACGAAGTCGCTGGCATCAGCAAGTATAACATAAGATTAACAGTTCTAATAGATAAATAGAGCCGGATTTACGGGAGGGCACACAGGGCCCCAGAATAGACTTCGGAAAAGAAATCTTTCAAATTCCGACGAGTAAACACTAGTAAACAACATTTCCTTTAATATGTTTTTTCGCTTTTTTACCTGTACCTACTGTACTTAGTACAAACATTATTGTTATTAAATATTAGAAAAATAATGGAAAATAATTTGGGGCCATGGGGCCTCCACTCCTTTGTTGCCCCAGGGCCTCCAGACTTGTAAATCCGGCCCTTTAGATGAAACATAAAATTCAACATAAAACCTTATATTAGTGTAAATAATATAGTCCTTTTCTATAACATTAAATATCCTTTGCCCTACTTTAAACCTAGTAAAAAATACCTGCTTTCAAAACAAGTACACTTTAATTGAAAATGTCCTTAATGAGTTACTTTGATGTTTGCATTCAGGCTTCCTGGTTTAGTTAATTTTGAATGAGCCCTTTTGTATGTCACAGTTTCATTATATCATATAGATGGCGCTACAAGGCTTTAAATGAAGCTATAAATGAAACTATAATTCTGTGGTAATTCTTATTTGTTACATTTTAAGCCATTTTGAAAGCCAATTAAAAACCTGTTTTCGTGTAATGCTTGAAGTAAGAAATGGTCGACGAAATTATAAAGTGAAACTTCTTTATCGACGTATGGGAGTGTAAGTATCGTCACGTTTTTCGGTTACGCGCCATGTTGCTTTTTTATCAAAGTTTAGTATAGTGACGTAAAGAATATTATAATGTAATATATTATAACTAGCTGATGCCCGCGACTTCGTTCGCATGGGGTTCACTTTAAGCTGAACTTTTGAGCAAGCTTTCTTCAAATGACATATCCTCCTCCACCCTCTGTACTTGGTGATTTCTTTTGGGAAAGAGCTATCAAATTAGTCATTGACGGTTGCTTTTGCATCATGTTATCGACATGTTTAATGGTGGTTGAGATTGGGGTTCGAAGGATGATTTGATATTCAAAAGTTGAAATAATTAACCTGACTTTAAAGAAACATTAGGGAAATTCATATTAATTAAATTTTACGTGACCAAAATCCAGATATGTATGTGTCTTTTTTCTACTAATCAGAGTTCAATCGAAGATTGGATTCAATACATTTTCTGTCTTAAATAGATGCGTGCGTTCATTTAATTGGTTATTTTCATTTTCGGACATTTTTTTAAATTCCCGGGATTCCTGCCCGGGTTTCCGGTGCTAAATGCTGAAACCTCTAAGATACGGAAGCAAATAAGCAATGTCGAATAATCGTAATTCTCGTAATCGTAAATTCATCGTAAAATGATCTCATAAGAAATACTTTTTCATATATTATTTCAATAATACATTTTTTATTTTTGTTTTTGTTCTTTCAAAAAATAAATAAATAAATACAAAAAAATATTCCTTTCATTTCAACTTCAGATTCGAACTCGCATCAAAAGCTTCGCTATGGGACTGCATATCCACTATTCTATCCACTAAATTCTACGAATACATATTGTAAATGGCGAAATAATCAAACTATTTCATTTACATATCAGACTGTGATTGACATCTGACAATTCGAAAAAGTTCAACGCGAGTCAGTTTGCATTGAAATTTGGTGATATGGTGCCTTTAAAATAATATTTAAATGATGATAACTTTTCTATCCGATAACCGATTTCGATGAAATAAAGCCTATATGTTGCCCCGGGCTTTCCTTAATATATTTGTGTAAATTGCATTAAAATCGGTTCAGTATCTTCGGAGATTAGCGTGAACAAACAGACAGACAGACAGACAGACAGACAGACAGACAGACAAGAATCTTAAAAATTGCATTTATGCATTCTGCTACCTTTCTTTTATCACCCCTCTTAATTTCTGGTAAAAATATTTAGTGAAGCGTAATTTCGATCCTACTCTTTTATTATATGTATATAGAAGAAGATAATAACAACGATATATTAGTTTTGAAGTTTGGTTTGAAATAAGAATAACAATATATTAATTTGAAAGTGATAAAATCTTTTTTCTTAAGGCTTAAGCCTTATCTACCCCATTTTCGTGAAGTTGCAAATAGTACAAAAATGATATGTCGTAAAGAAGTTTCACTTCTTACCTGTGTACTCTGGTACACACACACACATTTTTTTGATATAAGTATGTATCCCCCACGTCTGGTCACTTTGGGCTTCAAACGGGCGGGAGGAATATAAATATAAATTAGTAATTAATTAGGAATATAAATTCCGATCGGGTAACGAACCACCGTTTATAGATGGAAAACCGTGAAGTGCAGATTGCGCGTTTCGGTATCGGTCTATGAATTTCCGAATGCTCGAAGTAAAAAGTAGGTCGACAGTGCATCATTGACTGATGTTCTGTGGCTGAGGTATCACCTACCATCAAGTGAACCTCACGCTCGTCTGTCGATATCTGACATAAAAAAAATTAACGTTATCGAACATCCTACGGAGTTCATAGACAGCAGCAAGTATTGACAATAAATCGCGTTTTAATCCGGTAAAGCTAGTTTTATTTAAACATAAGTCCTATAAGCAAGAGTTTATATTTTCTGTCGGCAACAAAGTGCACCAAGTTAACGTAATTTATCCGTGTTATCTTACAGATCAGAACTTAAACTATGGAGGCATCCTTGCTGGAAAATTATAGCGCGCCCGTAAACATGGTGACAGTAGAAAAAATTACAGAGACTCGCAATAGGGCTGGCACTGTTTCCATTGTTGCAACTACATATTACTTTAGAATATAAAAGAAAATCTTTATTCATATCGCGGTATTCTTATACAGATGAACGACTCTTTAAAAAAATTCCAAAATAGGTTTTCGTTAGGAGTGAGGCGTATTTTTCACGGTTGCAATGTAGCTCAACGAACATTCAACGCGTAGTCGCTAACATCATCCGAAGCAGATTGTTTATTTAACGCAAAACCAGTTGAATTTCTTAACTGTTACTCTAAAATCTGTTGACATTACAGCAAACCAGTTAATAAATTAGCTGGTTTTAACTGTTACTCTAAAATCTGTTGACATCACTGCAAACCAGTTAATAAAGTTAGCTGGATTTTTAACAGGTTACCAGTTTGTAATTAACAGTTTCGTTTCGTTAACACAAAAACCTCACTCTCTCTACCACACAGTCTACTTAAGTGTAATGAGTTCGCAATACAGGTGACCGCGAAAAATGGAGAAGCATTATATTTTGACGGGCTCGTTGGCGCATTCGGTAGAACACCTGCCGCATCTATGGGTCGTGGGTTCGAATCCCATCGGTAGCACCTGCTTATAATTTTCTGTAAGCATGTTTTCCCTACGTCTGGTAACTTCTAAATATAATCGAATAGGAATATCTAAATTCCGACCGGGTAACGAACCACCGTTCATAGATGGAAAAGCCGTGAAGTGCATATTGCGCGTTTCGGTTTCAGTCTATGGATTTCCGAATGCTCGAAGTAAAAATTGGGTCGACAGCGCACCATTGACTGATGTTCTGTGGCTGAGGTCAAGTTAACCTCATGCTCGTCTGTCGATATCTGACATAAAAAAAAAGCAGCAGCCCTTGGAAGAAATGACCATGTAGGAGTGACTCCCCAATATGCCACCACCCTAACCACGACTACTCCGTCAAGAGTGTTCGACTAGGAAGATTTTTTTTGATATACTGTTTATATTATTTAATATTCATTTTAATTGTTAAACTCACAAAGAGGACCCAACAACCGGCGAGTTATTTTGGGATCTTCCTTGCATATAAAGTAGTATTTTTTTTAAAACTGGCTATAATAATTATAATAGCTTCATTTATTCATTACAATTTTACATTTATATATTACTAGCGACCCGCCGCGGCTTCGCACGGGTCAAGATTTTTTGACAAAAAAAGCAGGGGTTGTATGTATTTTTTAATGCCACATTATAAAAAAATAAAAAGAAAAATAGATGTTGTCCGATTCTCAGACCTACTGAATACGCATATAAAATTTGGTAAGAATCGGTCGAGCCGTTTCGGAGGAGTATGGCAACGAAAACTGTGACACGAGAATTTTATATATTAGAAGATACATTTGTTTCTATTGTAAGGACCCCTCTGGCGGTGAAAGCCTCCTCTATCCATTTAATTCTATCTCTGGCCAGTCTATTCCAAGTTATTCCAGCCGTGGCAACTATGTCATCACTCCATCTTTTGAATAGTCTTCCTTTTCGTGTTATGAATAGAGTACTAATTCGTGACAATTTTGGACCATTTAAACTGAATATAGCGTAACAAGGTGTGGAACGATCTACCGCCACCTTTGAGATTAAATAATAATTCAAATACGTTCTTAACTTACAAAAAATCTAAAAGTATTCCTGCTTGGAAATCAGATAGAGGAATCTAAGAAAGTGTACTAATGTTTGTGTAATCAAAGAAAGTGTTATTTTTTTTGTTTTTTCTATAATTAATATTATCTTTTTTTATAATTTATTATTTTATTTTCATACGGTATTCTGTTATGTTTTATATACATATATTTATTATCTTCCCATTATGTTATCACTGTAACGTACGAACCGCGAACACCGGGCCAGTCTGAAAACCAGCGCTGATCGAATAAAATGGTTCGCCATTTTCGACAGCTTTACGCTGAGACTGGCAGCGCTGCCAAAAAAAAACTTATGAATTTATTAATATATATATATTAAGAAGACTAGATATAACTTTTATTGCTTGTATTTTTTTTAAGTTATTTTTTATTGGCAATAAATCATTTTATTATTTATTTATTATTATTTATCATCAAAAAGTATCTAAGCCACAGTGAGGATTTGGATTATTTTTGCCAATAAAATGTTGAGTTACACATTCCGTACCGTCCGATAATGGAAACACACACAAACCAGTACCGCAATCGGACACAGCATCTATTAGTGTGAAATATTTGAAACATTAGCATAACTTATACCCTCCATTCCGAGTTAAATGACAACTCAATCTGATCGGTTTAAACTTAAATTACCTATTATTAATTGGACATTAATCATGCACAACCTTGGGGGTAATAAGGCCTAGCGCATACGACTGATTTTATCGGTCGGATTGGAACTGAATGCGGCTGATTTTTCGATCTTATTTTTTATGTTAGATATCGACAGACGAGCATGAGGTTCACTTGATGGAAGGTGATACCTCAGCCACAGAACATCAGTTAATGATGCACTGTCGACCTACTTTTTACTTCGAGCATTCGGAAATCCATAGACTGAAACCGAAACGCGCAATATGCACTTCACGGTTTTTCCATCCATGAACGGTGATTCGTTAACCGGTCGTTATTTCGATATTCCTTCCGGCCGGGTAGCCGGTTCAAGGCCCGAAGTTACAAGACGTTAAACAGGAAATTATAAATAACAATCAACAATCAAATTCAAATAAAGTTTAACAACTATTTTTGAATCGTCAATTTTTAAAACTACCACCGGAAAATAAATCGGTACTCTATTTAAACCTATAACCTATATACCTTATAAACCATTATAACCTATAACTTCTAAAAAAAAAGAAATATAAATGTATGTAGGTATGTAATATATTTTTTTAAATATTTCGTATGGATCCATTTTGTAAAGGTATCTTTCTGTATGGCTGAGAAATTTTACTAATACTTACTTACTTACTCCGCTGGCTCAGTGACCCAAAATAAATATTGTCATTCAAATTTTACTTATAGATATATTAATTACTAGCAACGCGCCCCGGCTTCACACGGGTGCAATGTAGGTGTGCTATACCACAAAAAATAGCATATGTTACTCGCTGATAATGTAAATGTTTCTATTGGTGAAAGAATTTTTAAAATCGGTTCAGCAGTTTTTGAGTTTATTCATAACATACAAAATACAAATTTTTCCTCTTTATAATATTAGTAAAGATAGTATATAATTATATTATATTTATGACGGCTTCGTCGTATGTAGGAAAATCATTCATGTAACGGACATATAGATGTGTCTGCCCCATACCCCACTAGGGGACTTAAGGAATTTATAACTATTACTATATTTCTTAATTCTGTTCAGTGTATTAATAGACAAATAATTAACAATAGGCAGGCCACACAATAGCGGTGCCTATGTGTAGCTGTCATTTGATCCGAAATTGATATAATCGATATCTCGATTCTGATCGAATCGAATACAATAATTGCTATTGTAGCTTTAGTTCTCAACGGGCGATTCCTGATATAGATATATTAATGTTTAGAATTGCCAGGAATATTTATTTACTAGGCCATACTTTTTTAGGTAACAACATAATATTCAAGTCTAAGACCGTTTTAACTGATGTCTTAAATAAAATACTGTATACCGGGTTAAGACGCGATTTATTATTTATATTGTTTAAATTATTTATCCCGACATTTCGGATGCTTTTCAGCAACCGTGGTCACGGGCCAGACTGCCTTTAATACGGTATACAGTATTTTATTTAAATGTGTGATACTTGCGTTAATAAAAGACAATATTATGATGTCTTAAAGTTAAGAGACTCTTTCGTGTAATTTCGATTTTCGGGTCTATTATTTTTAAAATAATCAATCAAATCAACTGAAAGAGTTAAATAAATGTGTTCTTGCAATTTATTTATGAATCTTGTGTGAGCGGAAGAATCGAGAGTGGTCGAGCTAGGCGATCGTACCTCGATCAGCCGGGCTAGCATGACAAGCGCGACAAAATTTTGTCTACCGTTTTCTCGTGTTTCAATCGACTATCGCTTTATTTCTTTCGGGTCTAACATGACAATTACACTTAAAACTCGACTTTTAATATCAAAAATAGATACATTTGTCGATCGAGATATCTTTTCTATCAAAATTGTCGATGTCGAGATATAATATATTGAGATATTTAACATCTTAGTTTGTCTTCTCTCGCGCGAGATATATCTCGTGGCGGTCATGCTAGCCCGGCATATCGTGGACGTTCACTTCAAACTTCAAAACTCGGACTTCAAAAGGGCCGGGTCAAAAGTACTCGTAACCTACGAGCGTGTATAAAGCGTGACAACAGTGGAAGAAGTGATGTAAGCAAGGATCGGAGCATATCGAATACCGTATTCTCTTCCTACCCTAATGGGAAATATACGTGAAGTATATGTATGTATGCGTAAAAGTAAAAAACCTTTTATCTATATAACAATAATATTATAAATAGGAAAGATTTGTATTTTTGAATGGTATGAATAAACTCAAAAACTACTGAACTAATTTTAAAAATTCTTTCACCAATATAAAGCTACATCATCAGCGAGTAACATATGCTTTTTTGTATATAGTACATCTACATTGCACCCGTGTGAAGCCGAAGCGCGTTGCTAGTATTATTATAAAAGGGTTTATTCTTGTCTATATTGTATCTATGGTGTTGATAAGTTCAGAATGACGCAGCACTAGAGTAGGTTCTCGTGAACGGTCAGTTGAATCATTACACAGATATAGTGTATATTTTTTTATACTAGCGGACCAGACAGACGTTTCCCAGCCAGAATTTTGGCTTGAAAAAGCTTCTATAATAAACTAGCAACACGCCCCGGCTTCATACGGGTGCAATGTAGGTGTAATATACACAAACGTTTTTATTTCATTTTGACATAATTTTAAAAAATCGGTCTAGTAGTTTTTGAGTTTACTCATAACATAAAAAAATCCAAAAATACAAATCTTTCGTCTTTATAATATTAGTATATCTAGATGTATATTTGCAGTGTATATTAATTATTACAAATAACCTATAAGCGTTCGTGACGTGAGCTGTCAAATGCACAAAATGGCGGAGTTCCGAACAGAATTTATTTTAAAATTAGTTTTTGCATATTTTTTCCTGAAAATTTCCGATTTTGAAAAAGATATTCTGTTATTCGGGACACAGGCGAATCCAACAAATAACATATCATAAAAATCGGTGCAGCCGTTCTTGAGTTATATATGGTATAACTAACCAGACTTTGTTCTCTATATATACAATATACATAATACATAATATATAGATGACCCGGTGAACTTCGTATCTCCAAAGCCAAAGTCTGAATTTATCTATATAAATAAAACAAATTAATTTATTTTCTTACGTTTTAAACCTTCCTTGGACTTCTACAAATATTAAAAAGAGGTAAAATTTGTGAGTTTGTGAGGTTGTAGTGGGTATCTCTGGATCTACTAAACCGATTTTAAAAATTATTTCACCAATAGAAAGCTACATTATCAGCGAGTAACATAGGCATTTTTCTTATACATTGTACCCGTGCGAAGCTGGGGCGGATCGCTAGTAACAAATATAAGTTGAAGGGGTATATCTAGTTAAGTTAATGCGATGTAATCGAAACTTTTTCTGTGTAAGACAGACAAACAAAGCGACTCTTGTAATGATTGTTATAGATAACTATCAGACTGTTGTCGACAACTTGAGATTTCATCAACTCTGTTAACTTTTGTAATGCAAAATCAATGATTATTGCCGTCTCTCGTACTCGAGTCAAAATTTATTCTAGAAAACTGTCAAAATGTCAAATATATATATTATTGTTTTATTTCATTCCATATCTAATATGTTACCTAAAGCTATACATAATTAAGACTAACTGCAAATACTATAAAAATAAAACATAGAATATTGCCATACGGCATGGTTCCCAGGATACTAGCACTATTTCCTCGCTGAATGGCTGATTCGCTGGGCGAAATAGGTACCAGCTCTGGGCTCCCCTGAAGCATGGACCAGCCACACGGACAAATCCTGTACATTTTTTTTGATAGGCGCCGACCGAAAAAAAGAACAAGAAAACTATTAAAAATATTTATTATTTTATAGTTGTTTACAACATTATTTCTTTATAGGTAGGCATGTTATTGTTTTTAATGTTTAATTCGCGCTCCCGAGATTACGCACACTATAACAATGTGTATATATGTGCAGGCCTAACAACATTCATAGCGGACGGACTTCGTCAGTTAGAATATTTATACAGATTATATAGGCTTTGACTAATCTTATAAAGAGGAAAGATTTGTTTGTTTGTTATGATTTATCTCAAAAACTATAGAGTCGATTTTAAAAATTCTTTCACCAATAGAAAGCTACATTATCAGCGAGTAACATAGGCATATATTTTTGTGTATAGTATATTTACATTGCACCCGTGCGAAGCCGGGCATGTTACTAGTTCTATTGATATACTCGAAGGCCATTGGGTAGACTTGGAGCAAAGTGAAGATTGTAGCTAAAGACGGGCGGAACACTCTGGATGCTATCTGCCCCATTTAGGGGTCAGGTCAGTAAGTCATTTTAAGGTTGCACAAGTCGCGGGCTCGAACTCACTGGTGGGCGAGGCCAAAAAGCATGCTGTTCTCCCGCACCGCACCGGGGCAATCATTATTAAGTGAGATGCACGATAATTCATATTAAAGGGGCGTCTAAAAAATACGAAAAAGCCTTTGGAAAATCGAGTTTTATGAAAAAACCACTGCATAAATCAATTACAAATAAAAGTTATTGTATTCTTCGATAATCGCGCTTGGTCGGTACCGACTTTGTTTTGAAAATTTGATACTTATTTTATTACTAATTTAAGCCCAAAGTTGTGTTAAAAATGGCAATAAAAACGAATCTTTGGTAGCTCGTCACTTTTTAATGGTTTTTTATTTTACCATTCTGTTTCCGTATAGACAAAATTAATAATGAGACAAAACGATATCATTAACTTTGCATGTACAGTGCTAAATAGTGGAGTAATACCCCCCCGAAATTTGTATGGAAAAAATTTCGACTAGTGTCACCTTAATATATACGAAATTACGAAGTCAGGTACCAAACATTTGGCAAGCAGAGTCGAGTGTAAATGCTAGTCGATAAATAATTATTATTCCAGTAAATAAGCCAGACAGAGCATTAATCCAGGTGTATTATGACGTGTGAGCTCTGCTGATAATTTAGCTATGAAATGTTTCAGACTGAGTTAGGACCGTTGTATAGTGGGCTTCAACGAATAAATGAAAATGTTATTTCAAAACCTATATTTTATTATAATATTTACTTACTAATGCTTGTGATAAAATCTATATCTATACTAATATTATAAATAGGTTTTTTTTTGGATTTTTGTATGTTATGAATAAACACAAAAACTGCTAGACCGATTTTAAAAATTATTTCACCAATAGAAAGCTACATTATCATATACATTTTTTGTGTATAGTACATCTACATTGCACCCGTGTGAGGTCGGGGCATGTTGCTAGTATAAAATAAAACAGAATATTAAAAAAAAGAAACAGATTTATTTAGTACTTTGAAAAAGAAGCCAACTCAGCTTTTGTTGTACTATCTATCGATAAAACAACATTCGGATCGGATCAAATGGAATGGGAAAGAGGCGTGATGTATATGTATGTATGTATATAAAACAACATTGGTTTTCAGTGACCCCACACAATATTTGAATAAACTGTTTCTAAAATTACTAATACTAACAGTGGCTATAATATTGTCTTTTATTGACGCGAGAATCACACATTCAAATTAAATAACTTTTATCGGATCGAAACGCGATTTATTCATTACTAGCTACGCGCCCTGGCTTAATACGGGTGCAGTGTAGCCTATGTTACTCGCTAATAATGTAGCTTTCTATTGATGAAAGAATTTTTAAAATCGGTCCAGTAGTTTTTGAGTTTATTCATAACATACAAAAATACTAATCTTTCCTCTTAATAATATTAGTAAAGATATTATTTTTCGACGTTTCAAATGCTTTCCAGCAACTGTGGTCACGGGCAGACTGACAGGTGACAGCTGTCTGATTTGAAATTTTGCCGTAGAAATAGATGGCGCTAGTATCTACAATTGATGAGCTTGTTGAAACCATGTTCTAACAATAAGGGTAGCAGGATCGGTACTTGGTGTGATAGGTTTACAAGTATGTCCTTCCAAGACTGGAATGATTTTTATAAACCGGTGGGAAAATAATCAAAAGGAGGCAATCTAGTAGTTCTAATGTTAATTTTTTAAGTTCCTCTGATTCTTTTCTCAGTGTTTGACACCGTTTTGATGACTTTACAAGAATATCAGTGGCGAAAAATAAAAATTTCAAAAGGTAAGCCGTTACAAACAAAAACATAATGCTGGACAGTGGCGGCGTAAGGCGTGGGCGACGTGGGCCACCGACTACGGCCTCGCGGCCCAGGAGGCCTCGCGCCCCGAAAATTTATGCATTAATTAAAAACCGCGAACGCACCAAAAAAAAATGTTGCTGGCAGAGGGCCCCGCAAAATGAATCTTGCCCACATAACATTTAGGTCTTACGCCGCCAATGATGCTGGAATATTTTGAACTTTCATAAAGCGTGAGGAAGATGCAAGTAAAGCGGAAAGTTAAGGAAGGAAGCCACCAACTATACTGTCTTTAGTTGGTCAGTAGATTAGTTATTGGATAAACTATTAATATAAATGTAAATAAAAAATGTTATACTTAAAAAAGTTTGGTGTAGATTCATGAAACTTAGAACAAATGACGCAGAAAAGAAGCCATATAATAAGAAAGAATGAAGAGAATGAGATGAATTCCTTATATCCGTTTAAGTGAAAATCAATTTCAATATTTATTATTTTTATTCTATTTTTCTTCTTTATTTTTATATATAGTATCTGCTCGCTGTGTGCCTCCAGCTTTATCGCAGACACTGCCCGTAGTCGTGGTAACAGACGGGCCGACTTTAGCTATCGATCTCGCAATAGTGATGTTCCCACGTTGATAAATTTATCGATAAATATTGAACATATTTATCACTTTTTAACACATAACTTGAATGATTGTTATATAGCTATTGATGGCTAAGAAATCGTAAAAAGTTAATTAACTCATACAAAGTTTTACAGAAAGGCTTTTTGTATTATTTGTAATGTGTAAAACCAGAAACTGCTCTGAGTAAAAAAAAGTACTTATAATCTAAGAAAACATTCTTTTGTAAATTTTTACTATGAAATTAATTGTAGAAATTACTTAAAATAAAAAAAAACTCTATTATTGATAATATAAAAAGCTTAATAATTATAGGATTAAATTAATATTTCCAAAAAACAAGTGATTTTTACACATTTTTGCATAAGAAAGATTGTTCACTGAACGTTCTTTTATCTTTAAACCGTCAAAATGTTAAAATCTAACCACATAGCTTTTGTTTGACAACGACAGCTTATCTGTTGAAGGTGCTTACATAAAGCTTGACTAAGCTAAATGTCTGGAAGCCATGGGTTTGAATCCGAAGTCCTCGGGGTTGATTCCCATCGAAACAAGATTAAAAAGAGTGGCGGCGAGTTTATTGCCAGTTCTTCTCGTCCGTTCTACGCCCTTGATTTGAGAACTGGCAGTAAATGTAAAATTAGAAGCATTTAATATGTATTTTTTTTTGGGAACTATATTTTCTATCACCAAAATTTATATTTGTCATCAAGTTGTATCACCTAATAAATAGATCTATCGCCACGAAATATTTTCGTTCTCAGATAAACAAAAATTGTTCCCAGGTATGAATTATCAAATTAATGTTAATATATGTCTAAAATAAGAGATCGATAACCAATAAAATTATATTGCATTACATGAATATAAACTTCGTTCTTATAATAACAGTTTTGTTACTTAAATAATAGCTCTGTGCTCAGAATGGTAGATCTGTCACCAAATAAATCGTTACGTCTGTAAAATAGGAGAAATAGGTGTCGGTGAAATAGGAGAACTCACTTACATTCTAGTGGGAACAACACGCAAATACATAGACGAAATAACTATCCTTGAAATGTGAACTTGGCTACAAGGAACCACCATCTAGGTTAGGTTATGTTGGTATAGTGACCACCGCGCACGAGTCGAGCGAGCGAAGCGAGCGATGCCGCGGTAGCGGCCGACGAGTGCCAGAACCGATTCCTATTCTCCGTTTTAGAGTCTTCTCCTCGCTCGCTCGAAATATCTGTTATAAATCAGCACTAAATTAGCACTAAATGAGCACATAATATGATTTATTGGTGATCTCTTTAAATTAGTTTGCTTAAATATATACTTATTAGGACACACCTATTATAATACATACAAAAACATTTATTTGGTACTAGACCTTATATCTCAGGATTTTAGGTGATTTATTGTGGAACTGATTTTGCATTGTTTGGTGACTACATTTTGGTGACAGATCTACTATTTTGAGGACAAACCCTATTATTTAAGAAACACAAAACTAATTAAATTGGTGATAGCTTAAATGATACCCTTTTTTTTATTGACTTTCATAAGTGTACATTATGTTACCTAAATTAATAAATGATTTTGAATTTGAATTGTGCTTTGTGCCTGTAAACAAACATAAACCGTGAAACAGACACAGAAATGTGTCTTCCTCTTGCCTTATTGAATTTACTAGTAAGCTAAATGTATTGTCTTACACTCTAAGTAAGACTGCATAATACGTTTGTTTAAGTTTAAACATAGAACACACAGAAAAGTTCTAGCCCTTTTTGTATGTCATTTAAATTATAAAATGGCTGAACAGATTTTGATAAAATTTTGTATAGATAGCTTGAGATCTAGGGGATAACTAAGTCTTTTTAGCCCAGATAATATTAGCATGGTACGTCAAAGTCGCAGGGAACATTTAATATTGAAATCTATTTAACTTTCTTGATGGATGCGTTTGCTTTGTATGCTTCAACCGAAGGAACCTTTTAAGAGCGACATTGTCAGAGTTCTTTATGACGGAACTCTAAAAGTTCTCCATAAACAAGAATTTAAAATAAGACATGGCAGAATAATTTTATTTTATTCTATGCCTTATTATATTATTTAAGCCGAGTAGTAAGGAGCCAAGATCAATAGCCAAAAACCCTAAAGTGCAGATTGCGAATTTTGGTCTAAGTCTATGGATTTCCGAATGCTCGAAATAAAAAGTAGGTCGACAGCGCATCATTGACTGATGTCTTTGCCTAACTAAACTACCATCAAGTGAACCTCATGCTCGTGTGTCGATATCTAACATAGAAAAATCAACTTCTTTCTGCGGCAGGGAATATAACTCTATTTTTATATTCAAAACTTGATTCACGCAACACTAGCGCCACGAGAATGACATTAATTTAAGGAACCAGTGCCCAAGGGAAGCTTCAGTTTATGGTTAAATAAATAATTTATCTATATAAAATAAAGTTATGTTAGTTACACCATATACAACTCAAGAACGGCTGCACCGATTTTTATGATAATTTCTTTACTGGATTCATTAAGTAACTATTAAAATGTCGGAAAATTTCAGTAAAAAATAATAATAATATATTAGTTTCGGAAATCCGCTATCTTCCGCAATTGGCAGCTCATGTCACGCACGTTTATAGCTTTTTTGTAATAATTGATGTTCACTGCAAATTGTGAAAATAATGGTATTTTGTGAGAATATGGATTCAAATCTAGAAATATTTTATTTGTATATCTGGGACGTTGCCCGTCTGCGGACGTCTCGTTATTATTAAAAAAAAATGTCAGTTCTTATATGAAAATCGGTATTCGATAAGTAAAATCAACCTTTTGGTCATCTCGCCATCAAATTCAAGATTGGCAACTAAATTCCGATTAGTTTCTAAGGCCATTTGGGCCGAAAACAATAGTGTCATTGTAAAAAAAACCAACAACAAGTTGAGCAACGTATGGTTAGGGATTAGCATGATGTTGGCATACCATATTTTATTGTACCATGAAATATACCATCATTGGCTAAGGATCACATCAGTGCATCTGTGTCAGAATTATGTTAACTCGGAAAGCGTTCACTTGAATATATAAAAGCAGGGCCGAACTTACACGTATTCATTTAAAATGTGTCTGAATGGAACAGGTTAATTTTTATTTTCCAAAATACGTGTCTGTGATACCATGATATTAGTTTTAAAGAGAAATACACACTAAACGCATTATTTTTTTTATAACTACTAGTGGACCCCGCAGACGTCCGTCAGACGTTGTTCTGCCACAATTTTGGCTTCGAAATTATATAATTATTCTTAAATTTGAATATGCCCATTTGCCCACTTTTTATATAATTGTCTAATATGTCACTGATTTGCAGTGGACATCTGTTATTCCAAAAAAGCGAAGCATGCATGACGTGAGCTGTCAAGATGGCGGAGTTCCGAACCTAATTTATTTTAAAATTAATTTTTGCATATATTTTTTTCTTTAATTTTTCCGATATTTTAATAGCTATTCTGGGATATATCGGGATATAGAGGAATCCAACAAATAAGATATCGTTTAAATAGGTGACGCCGTTCTTGATTATAAATGGTGTGACTAACACAACTTTCTTTTATATAAAAAAGAAATTATGTTTTTTTTTTCTTTTTTTTGTATATATAGATTAATAAGATATAAGTTCTGTAATTGTTATTGTGTTTTGTGACCACAGAACAGGTGTTTGTGACTTATACATATATATGAAGGTTATAATATGTAGGTTGTCAATTCATTAATTCATTTAAAAAATCATTATAGTTTCTTTTCCGGGGCCCCAAAAAATAATCTAAATCCGCTCAGTCCATCCCTGCGTAAGTGATTTTAATAAATTCCACGTTTCCGTCCGTCCGTCTTTACATTAAATACAGAAAGCTTCTGAATTACAAACTGGAAGCGATGTATCTATGAAAATACCCGCAATACTCCTTGTTTTGTGTCTACTGGTAACAATGAGAATGTTTTTCAATTTATTTTTAGCATGTGCTAATTCTAATGAAAAGATTTTATAACTGTTTTGCACTTTTTTTATCTATATCTATACTTCTATGCTAATATTATAAAAAGGAAAGATTTGTATTTTTGTATGTTATGAATAAACTCAAAAACTACCGGACCGATTTGAAAATTCTTTCACCAATAGAAAGCTACATTATCAGCGAGTAACATAGGCTATGATTTGTGTATAGTACATCTACATTGCACCCGTGTGAAGCCGGGGCGCGTTGCTAGTGTTAGATAGAGACAGACGAGCATGAGGTTCACTTGATGGTAGGTGATACCTTAGCCACAGAACATTAGTCGATGATGCGCTGTCGACCTACTTTTTACTTCGAGCATTCGGAAATCCATAGACTGAAACCGAAACGCCGATGTGCATTTCATGGTTTTAACGGTGGTTCGTTACCCGGTCGGAATTTAGATATGCCAGACGCGGGGAAAACATGCTTACAGAAAATTTTAAACATGTTGTCTCGGTGGGATTCGAACCCACGACCCATCGATGTGCACGGTAGGTGTTCTACCGAATGCGCCAACGAACCCGTCACTTTACATATTATCTCGATGTTCGAAAATCTACTATCTTGCGATTCCTAAGACACTGCCTTGCACAACCCCTCTCTGAAACCACCTGCCAGCGGTTTATCCGAACCAATACGACTTGAGAATCTTCAAGAAACGAGCCTATTTATTTTTAAAAGATCGGCAACTATCCGGTGTTGCAGATGTGTTTGGGCCTATGAGCGATTTCTGTTCAAAGATTCAACGTTCATTGAAGGTGAAGGTTTGTATTTTCATGGTAAATTTATACTATTTTTTACTTCGCGACTTAAGGAATCTATACTATACTAATATTATAAAGCAGTAAGATTTGTATTTTTGTATGTTATGAATAAACTCAAAAACTACTGGACCGATTTTAAAAATTACATTATTAACGAGTGACAAAGGCTATTTTTGTGTATAGTAAATCGCTACAAAAAACGGCAAAGCCTAGAAAACTGCTATGGCGTAGGACAAAATTATAAAGACATTTTGTATGTATCTCACATACAAAAGGGTAGGCTTGCTAGTCGAAATTCATGTGGGTTCACTTGGTAGTAGGTGATACATTAGCCACAAGAGATCAATCTACGTATATAGTAATATTATAAAGAGGAAACGTTTGTTTGTTACGACTTAACTCAAAAACAACTCAACCGATTTAAAAAAATATTTCATAATATTGTCTTTTATTAACGCGAGTATCACACATTTAAATAAAATACTGTATACCGGATTAAAACGAGATTTATTATTTATATTGTTTAAATTATTTATCCCGACGTTTCGTTGCTTTTCAGCAACCGTGGTCGCGGGGAGACAGAAAGATGACAGAATTGTCTGATATTTGAAATGTCACAAAGTTGCCATATTTATTCAATTAAATTCAAAAATAATCTATTAATTTAGGTAACACAATGTACACCTATTTCATCTTAGAAAGCTACATCTTCACCGAGTAGCTATATCTATTTCCAGAAATAATTAAAGATTTCTACTAAAACTTGAATAACCCAAGGTGTAAAAAAAAAGGTTGTAGGGATTAATCTCTGAATCTACTAAACCGATTTTAAAAATTCTTTCACCAATAGAAAGCTACATTACCAGCGAATAACATATTTTTCTCTACATCTACATTGCACCCGTGCGAAGCCGGGCGTGTTACTAGTCAATGATATGATCAATGATGACTAACATGACTTAAGTCTATGTCCCCTAAATGGGGCAGAGAGCATCCAGAGTATTACGCCCGCTCTGTCTTGCGATTCCCTCTTCTCTCGCTCCAAGTATTACTAATGGTCTTCACCTCTGCAATAACAGCCAGGTCTTTTTAGGATGGCTAGAATAATCAACGGATATTTTTTTAAATAATCGAAAATATATAGACTGAAACCGAAACGCACAATCAGCAGTACATGGCTTTTCCATCAATGAAAGGTATTGGAATGGAAAATCGATATCCTTCCCCTTGTTTTAGGTCGGAAGGCAAGGTAAATAAGGTTCTACCATAGCAGTATTAATTTTGGTAAAGCTGTTAATTAGTCTAGTGTGCTAGTAAGAACTAGGCTATTTTTTATTCAATTTATTATATGAAGGTACAATATTATGTAAGAGTTCAATGACCGTAAAAACAAAAGCCAACATTGTTAGGCATAAAACTTTTAATCCGCAAAAAGAAAAACCAAAGATAAATGTAAATATTTTACATACAGAACGGGAATATGTAAATTTGAAGTGCATTCGACAAGAGACGACAGAACACTGATTTGAATTTGGAATTTCGCGTTCTGCGCGAGCGCATTCTCGGTGAGTTATAGAGTGACAATATTTTATTTATACGCTGGACGTTATTTATGTTATCTGTGGTGTGAGGAAATTTGAATTGAATAGATCGGTCTGATTCTGTATGTATCTCTTTTCGGAGATGTGCTGGTGTAACTTTTCATTACGAGATTGTAGCTTATTCCTGTCACTAACCTTGTAATGTCAATGCATTGATGGTGATGAATATACATTCATACATATACATCACGCCTCTTTCCCATTGCGGTAGGCAGATATCACGGAATTCAATATGCTCCGATCCTTGCATACCACTTTCGCTTCTTTCAGTATCATCAATACTTTCATACACTGACAGTTGCGAGTACTTTTGACCTGGCTCTTTTGAAGAACATCCCCAATCTGATCGAGGTACCTCACTCGCTCGACCACTCTCGACTCTTCCACTCACACCAGCTTCATAAATTCTTTTTTGTTTCCCTACTTTCATCCATCCTAATATTAAAAATAAGATTAAGATCAAGGAAAAGTATTATTAACTGGCATTCCCTAATCAAATACAAATATATATACAAATCATAATTATGCTGTTGAACTGGACTGGTAACTCTTTCTACGTAGTATCTCTAACTAGTCTGTGCTCTATCTATCGTGAAGGACTTAAGCAGTGACACTGCTTAAATAATTGGCGATGAAAATACTGAACCATTTTGAAAAAATATTTCATAAAAGCTACTCTATCACCTTTTTATTAGAAACTAGTGGACCCCGCAGACGTTGTTCTGCCACAATTTTGGCTTCGAAATTATATAAATATTCTTTAAGAAAAAAGATTTTCCCGCTTTTCTGTTGAAATATTTCCTGAATTTTCTTTGCTATAAACATCACGGAGCCCGAGACCTTTCCAACGAATGCAAAACCGTGGAAATCGGTTCGTGCGTTCTGGAGTTATAGCGTCAGGAAGGAAAACTGGACTTATTTTTATATAGTACTAGCGACCCGCCCCGGCTTCGCACCGGTGCAATGCTGATACTAAATACACTACAGAAAAACTGTTATTATTATACATATAAACCTTCCTCTTGAATCACTCTATCTATTAAAAAAAACCGCATCAAAATCCGTTGCGTAGTTTCAAAGATTTAAGCATACAAAGCGACAGAGAAAGCGACTTTGTTTTATACTATGTAGTGAAGATTTTAATACTCGTATGTATCGCAAGTTTTTCGTTCGTGTCTTCTGTTTGTTCAAGTAAGTATTAAAATCATGGTCATATTATTCATTACATATTATTTAAATATATCTATCATACACGACATTGCATTCACTGTAATCTTAATTTTGCAGTGCTCATATTATCTCATACTTATGTCAGGTTCAATACTTATGTTAATTTAATACCTCCCTTAGATACGTTTATGGGGCAAGTGCATAAACCACTTTCGGTCTCTAGGGGGCAATAGACTTGCCCCTTACTTTTATCGTTATTCATTAGCTTCTTTGTATCCATTTAATATAATAATTAAAACTAGTGGACCCGATAGACGATGTCATGATTTTTTTAAACCTGTAGAACACTATCGTAACGCCACTTACGTCGAGTTATGCGTTCAATTGTAAATCTAAACCATCTTTCAACTCACAAAAATTTCATCAAAATTGGTTCAGCAGTTTAGAAGGAATTCAGTGACATACACACGTACAGAAATGTTATATTATAAAGATAATAAAACAGTGGAATAAACGAATCTGTAAATTGAATACATATTATATTCAAACTCAAAAATAATTTTCGAAGTACATATTATAAAAACTACCTTTTGTCCGCAATTGTCTATGTACCTTCAGTAATAAGCGATAGTTACTAACACAAGTATTCCATATCCCATCTCTTTAGCGCTTCGTTTGGTAATATGTATCAATTGGAAATTCACAGAGTAGTTTGTAGTACAGAGAATTATATAATTAATTCGTAACACTTCTTTCGGACATTGTTATTTAATAAATTCCACCCTCAACATCTCTGGAACCTTTATAACAACATTTCATATAGTGCGAGGAAGACCCAAAGTAAAGCGGAGAGTATCCACCACCTTCACTGTTTTTAGTTTGTTAATAGATTAGTTATTGGGTTAAATATAAAAAGAAAAATCAGTAGGAATCGGTTTGTAAAGACTATACCATATAAAGCACTTGCAAGCCCTTTGGTATACTTCCCGACGATCCGACCGGATTATCTGAATTTAAATCCGGTAAAAGATATTTCATTTAAGAGGGGAAAGCAGTTTAGGAGGCCAACATTTTGGTTTTTTAAACAGGGAAGGAATAATCAAAAATTGTTTAAGCTAGGAGGGTATTTTATTCATGTTTTAAAGTACACTTTAGAAGTTTTTCAAGTAATTTCCGCCGGAAATAGTGGCGTTAGAACGTGCTGTCCATGGACGATTGCCATCCGAGTATTATGCTGGGCATTCCTGAAATCGCGATTTTTATCTGTAATAACGAAAATTATTCATGCATGTTTTTGAGGTGTTTGAACATAATGTCATGTTTTAATATTTCACATTTTTTGCATAAAAAAATTATTTTAATAATAATATTATAATCCCAAAATTATATGGATTGAATTGGTTTATATGGATTGATATTAAATAAAGAATATTCACAACTTTCAGAACGATTGGTCCATAACTTTTTGCGCTAGAATGCCCACCATTTGAAAAAAAAATCGTTTTAAATGAAATTTAGTGAAAATGAGAAATTCAAGGCAGTAATTAATTATATAAACTGCTCACCGGTTAATCAACTATTTCAACACAATATAGGAACATAATAGTAGAGTATATTGCATAAATTGTTAGTGTGTATAACTATACACACTAACAATTTATGCAATATTTTTTTTCCGATGTTTTGATCGGTCTAAACTGATTTCCCCCCTTAAAAGTGTGTGTGCGTTCATAAAAGGCAATATCTTTTTTATAGTATAGGGGACAAACGGGCAGGCGGCTCACGTGATGATAAGTGATCACCGCCGCCCATAGACATCCGCAACACCAGAGGGCTTGCAGGTGCGTTGCCGGCCTTTACTTAATCATACCACAATCAAATAAAATGCGATTCTTGCTTTATTTTATGTCTCTATAACAACCTAATCTATGTTTAATAGGGTGCACAGAGTATACAACATACGTCAAAGTGTTTGGTGTTAAAATGCGATGCTAATGGAAGGACAAATACGGCATAGCACAAGTTGTTGCATCAGTGTTAGTTTTACTTAACTGGCTTTCAATGCGGTTTTGCTTTGAAAAATCCTTAAGTAAAAAAAAAGCTAAATACTTACATATCTATACGGACGAGCTATTTTTCGCATTTGATTCAACCTGCGCTCCGGTAGGTCGCGGGTTAGAATCCCGCTAGAACGACATGATTATAATTTTCTATAAGCATGTCTTCCCCACGTCTGGTCACTTCGGGCATTAAACGGGTGGTAGGAATATCGAAATTCCAACCGGGTAACGAACCACCATTCATAGATGGAAAAACCGTGAAGTAACGCTTTGGACTCAGTCAATGGATCGAAAAAGTAGGTCGACAGCGCATCACTGACTGATGCCTTTTTGGCGAAATCGGTCTCTCGGACTCGGACTTTATTCCGTGCCAATTTACGATTATTAGACTTTTTTGTTTTTTTATTGGTTCAAGTAGAAGATACATGTTTTACATGCTCAACTAAAATATGATATTTTGATTTTAGATTGCTGTAACAGAAGCTAAATTCCCGCTGATTGATGTCTTTCGCCGTGAGGATCTCAGAAGATTAGTTTCTACCGCGGCCATTTTGAAAAATAGTAATAAAAATGATTCTTGTATTTTAATAAACATAATAAATAATGAATAAACATAATTTAAAATCGATTAATTTATTCCTTCTGAAAAACGGTCAAAATTCAGGCTCTAACATGGATCTCTTATTTGTAAAATAGTTGCATTTTAAATATCGGAAAAATTCACGGACTAAAAATTATACAGAAAAAAAAATACTTAATTTTAATTAATTAAAAATTAAAAATTATTTTTAAATAAATAAGGTTTGCTCCGCCATCTTCCGCAATAGACAGCTCACGTATAATTTGTAGTACTTGATGTCCATATTTGTAGTGACGAGAATTGAGAAAGGTATGTTGAGGTGGTTTGGGCATGTAGAAAGGATGGATGAAAGTAGGGAAACGAAAAAGATTTATGAAACTGGTGTGAGTGGGAGAGTCGGGAGTGGTCGACCTAGGCGAACGTACCTCGATCAGATCGGGGACGTTCTGCAAAAGGGCCAGATCAAAAGTACTCGTAACCGTCGAGTGTGTATGAAAGCATTGATGAAAGTAGAAGAAGCGAAAGTGGTATGTAAGGATCGGAGCATATGGAATTCCGTGATCTCTGCCTACCCCAATGGGAAAGAGGCGTGATATATATGTATATGTATGTATGATGTCCACTGCAAATCAGTGACATACTAAACATTATAGAATAGAATTGGGAAAATAGGATATTCAAATCAAAGGCGGTACGTTTTATAGAAAAAAAAAAAGAAAATACATTTATATTTTTTGGACTATATTCCTGCAAATAAGTAACCGTATCTTCAATTCATATAAATTACTAAGATATTGTACATCAAAGAAATGTAGGAGCGATTCCTTACAAGTACAAGTTGATTCACAATCTCGATACAAGTAAATCTTTGTGAGCTTTCAGAGGCTGGGAATTAATGCAGTGGTACACTGAGTTATCTAAGCTGAGAAGTATTTAAAAAAAACCCCGAAAAGGACTATTCCTTCCTATTTTTTATTTTTTTTATGTCAGATATCGACAGACAAGCATGAGGTTCGCTTAATTTTAGGTGATAACTCAGCCACAGAACATCAGTCCATGATGCGCTGTCGAACTGATATTTACTTCGAGTATTTCGGAAATCCATAGACTGAAACCGAAACGCGCAATATGCACTTCACGGTTTTTCCATCTTTTCCATATATATGTCGATAGTCGTTCGTGCTAGGCCCCCATATGTAGGTAGCTTGACGGAATCAATGAACTCCCTATAAAATGGCAAAAGTGCATAGATAACAACGGTACATACTTTGATTGATTAAATAAAAAAAAGATAGAAATGTTTTGCTTTTTTTATATAAAAACCACAATTTCATACGTAAGGACCTATTATATCTATACTAACATTATAGAAAGGAAAGATTTTGTTTGTTACGATTCAACTCAAAAACTATTCGACCGATTCTAAAAATTATTTCACTAATAGAAAGCTACATTATCAGAGAGTTTTTTGTATAGCACATCTACATAGCACCCGTGCGAAGCCGGGATGGATCGCTAGTTTATTTTAAGTTTATTATAAGTGTGGTGTACCACAGCTTTCATTATGAAAAATATGTCAAGTATCGTTTCCGTTGAAGCGTTATATTGATCTGACTTGCACAGGTAAAACATACAATATATTAATAAAATATAGGGACTTAAATCTCTTTGAAACCAGTTCTTTTTAAATTGTTTGTTGGACTGGGCAAAGAATGCCTAGCATGACCATCAAAAGATATCTCGCGGACGAGTGAAGACAAACTAAGATATAAGATATCTCGACATCAACAACTTTGATTGACAAGATATCTCGATCCTCAGATATCTACGTTTTAAGTGTAAGTGTCATGTTAGACCCGGAAGACATAAAGAGATAATCGATAAAATTACGTGAAAATAGTCGACAAAATTTTGTCGTGGTTGTCATGCTAGGCCGGCTGGTCGCCTACTTGTCTATAAACAACATGATCAGTGAAACAGACACATAAATGTGTTTGTCCCATGCCCCATTAGAGTACTCAGGAATTAATTTTTACTTAGCTAGATCGTTGCACTAAAACTCCGTCTGATATTCTTAATCAATATATCTATCTCTTTCTACAATTACATTAATTTATGTTAGACGAGTATAGGTAAGCTTGATGATCAGTCAATGATGCGCTGTCGACCTACGATTTACTTCGAGGAATCGGAAATCCATAGACTGAGACTGAAACTCACACGTTACCCAGTAGGAATTTAGTTATTACTCCCACCTGTTTAACCAGTCTACCTGTTTGAAGTAACCAGACGTGGGGAATAATACTTATAGAAAACTATAAACATGTCAACCCGGCGGGATTCGAATCCGTGACCCATCGGAGCACAAATATCTACCAAACGTGCCAACGAGCACGTCATCCACATCATAAGCTTTTCAATAAATTACCAAAAAATATTAAAAATGCTAAATCTTTTGGTATGTTTAAGACTGAGCTATAGCTAAGCATATTTTAAACGATCATTCCTTATTAAAATAGTGTCTCAAAATATGATATTTTCCCTTCTTCTATATGTATTTTGTCAAAAGTTTTGTGTTAATCTATTTGTATTCGTTCTTGCATGCATATTTTATATTCAGGTCGCCGTAGATTACATAGTTTATGTAAGTGTAAGTTTTTCATGTAAGTGACTGTATAAGTCTTAATGAAAAATAAATTCTTTAAACCTAAGGGGATGGTATTTCCACAAAACAGAAAGGCTTTGATATCAATCTATCCTTTATTTGTATTTTGTAGTCTATTTTTCTAAGGATCGACGTCAACTAATATGCCATCAAAAACATAAATTGTAAAAAAAAGCCAAGTCTTGCAACTCAGTTCTTCTATCGTAAAAAGTTGTGAGATCCATAATATAATACCAAGTCGGTCAATTTATTCAGTCTCTACTGAAGGATCCTTCTGTCTTAAGTTATTACGTAATTAGCTAACCTAACAACATCTTATAGTGATCATATCAATACCAATATTAAAAATATTTGATGTTTTAAATAAATAGATTGACTCGGCTATCGCATGAAAACACAATGTATATTTTTGATTTTAATAAAAACACAATGTGTATCACAACTAACACATATATTAAATTAGATTATTTAGTGCGATTGCCAAGTCAATCTATTTTTTTTAAACATCAAAGATTTTTAATATTGGCATTGATATGATCACTATAAGATATTGTTAGGTTAGCTTATTATGTAATTACTTAAGACAGAAGGATCCTTCAGTAGAGACTGAATAAATTGACCGACTTGGTATTATATTATGGATCTCACAACTTTTTACGATAGAAGAACTGAGTTGCAAGACTTGGCTTTTTTTTACAATTTATGTTTTTGATGGCATCTCATTTCTTTTTGTAGATAGTCCTTTTCTTAGTTTATTTGGATAAGAATTAATACAAAGCTATGGATAACAGTCTGATTTTGAAAAAAGTCGTTATAGTGACATAACTACAATAGTTGGACATATGGTCTCGTGAAGTTTTTTTTAGATTTTGATATGTTCTATAATATTGTAGAACGTTTTTTTGTTCTATCATCAATACTTTCCGCATCACATGCGATGAAAGACATTTTATGGCAATTTTTTTTACACCTTGGGTTGTTTTTAGTAGGGCCTCTAAGGATCTCTATTTTTTTTAGTAATAAATACCCTATGTTACTGTGATAATGTAGCTTTCTAACGGTAAAAGAATTTTTAAAATCGGTCCAGTAGTTTTTAAGTTATTCATTACATACAGAAATACAAAAAAAATTGTATATCTAGAAAACTGGACCGAAATTTCAAAATATTGTAGTTTTTCCTTGATTTATAGACTAAACACTAATTGTATTCTAAATTTCAAGTTTCTATGTCTGCTAGAAGTGCCTTAGAGTTTTGATGATCGGTCAGTCAGTGAGTGAGTGAGTGAGTGACAAATTATCAAACTTTGACTAGTTATAATTCTTAAACTACTGGTTCAAACAGAATGATATTTGAAATATACCGAGTTTATACAATGCCTGCTTAGTGACCTAAAATTCAGTCTAGTTCTAGTTTTATCCACAACGAAGTTATAGGGGGTCGAAAATGGCCCGAACTACTTCGAGAAAAGGATAGTACGGCCGTGCCGCTTTTTGCTCGACTTGGTGGGGGCACTACCGTGCCCCCAGATAATATCATTGTATTGAAAACTTCCGCCATATTTTTAAAGATGCACTCGAAGCTAAATAAACTCTTGACAAACCAAAGTGCAATAACATTCTATCTATACAATTTTGAACAAAACTTCAACAAGACAACATTTCGCACTTAAATAAACTCTATGCCAATACGAATAAGGGGTAAATTTGCGTAAAGCATTAGGTTAAACATTGGGGGTCAGTGGGATTGAAAGCCATTAGTTTTATTTTTATTGGACCCTAAATGATTTAATGGACCAATTTGACAAATTACTTAAAGTACCGTATCTTCAACGGTATCGAAAATATATGATTTTAATGACTTGTTAGCGAACATTGAGTTTTTTGGACTGACAGTAGTCGATCAGAGTGAATTCAAATCGGTATCTAGTTTGAGTATCGGTACTTTAAAGAACGAAATAAATAGTACTTGCAAGAGAAAGTAGATTCTTTCCCAGACTAGAACGCGAGGCTATTGAAATTTAAAAACATCCAAACTTCAATAGAGAAGATGGTTTGAGACTTTCCAACACCTGGGATCCAGTAATTAAAAACCTAAAACCCCAAATCAAACATGGAGGACACCATTAGTCAATATTGTCATAATATAGAAAATTACAGTATTTTTTTTCCTGTTCGGTGGTAATTTATATCAACTCCGTAGGAATAGATGGCGTTAATATGGCAACTTTGTGACATTTCAAAAATCAGACAACTGTCATCTTTCTGTTTCATCAATAATTTAAAATATATAAATAATAAATTGCGTTTTAATCCGGTATACAGTATTTTATTTAAAAAATGTAACCATTACACCATGCTCCACATGACATATTGAAGTAATTAATTATAATAATAAAAAAAATAAACGAATAAAACAAACTTCTCTGTCCTCTATCAGCAATAGGCATGGTGAAATAGGAGCACGCACTTACATTATCATGGGAACAACACGCAAATACATAGTCGAAATAACTAATATCACCGCATACACAATTCAAGTCCGGCCTGTCACCACAAGTAGCACCCGTTCACGAGCATGACGCATAGCCAGCCATCGGCAGCATATTTCATTTCTAAGTAAGATGTAAATTATCTCAGATTAAAATTATAATATTTGTATATGCCGACTCGGTCCTGACCACTTTAATACAATAGAAACCCTTCAAATGAATAAAATAATGAAATATGTCTAAAAGACATTTGATTTAATAATAAATGTGACATGATGAAGAGCAGATACGGTAAGTAGGCTTTAATTAAGGCAGCTAAATGACAGAGGCATCTTTAAGAAGTGGTTTGTTCCACTTAGGTCTAATTTATAAAGGAGATGGAAAATTGTGGGCCCAAATGTAATAAATTGCGATATGATCTAAAAAAATTGTCATACTTTTTTATCTTATAATATCAAAAATCAGCTTTCTATTAATTCACATCAATTTCATTTTGTTACATTGGGGGCCCAAAGTTGTATGTAATCGTTTCCATCTCCTTTGCTTAATTATATTATGGAAAATTACGAACGAATTACTTTTGACGGGCTTGTTCGGTAGAACACCTGCCGTGCGCATCGATGGTTCGTGGGTTCGAATCCTACCGGGACGACATGTTTAAAACCACGACATTGAATATCTGGTGGGAAAAATATCGAAATTCCGACCGGGTAGCGAACCACCGTTCATAGATGGAAAAACCTTAATTATATTAAGGAAAATTACGAACGAATTACTTTTGACGGGCTCGTTCGGTAGAACACCTGCCGTGCGCATCGATGGTTCGTGGGTTCGAATCCTACCGGGACGATATGTTTATAACCACGACTTTGATCTGATGGGAAGAATATCGAAATTCCGACCGGGTAGCGAACCACCGTTCATAGATGGAAAAACCGTGAAGTGCATATTGCGCATTTCGGTTTGTCTGTGGATTTCAGAATGCTCGAAGTAAAAATTACATTGACATCATTGACTAAGCATTTATAAAAATATTTATAGCAAAAATATAGCACTTTGAAAAATATCAGTGCTAAGTGGAATAAATCACTTTTCTCCTTTCCCCTCTCTAGCTCACGATATTGATTTTGGTTGTAAGAGATTTATTTATAATTATTCTCCCTGTGTGTGTCTACGGTGGTCAGAATTTAATTCCTTTCGTTAATTATTATTAGAACAAATTTTCTATAGGTGGTTCATAATCTGTCTATATAAAACATAGCTCAAGAACGTTTTCATGGAATTTAATGATATCTCATTTGTCGGATTCGTCTATGTCCCGAATAGCAGAATAACTATTAAAATATAAGGAAAAATATGTGCAGTAAAACCTAATTTATTTTAAAATTAAACAATTTTAAAATAAATTAGGTTATGCTGGTCTAGCATAACTTTTCTTACTATATATTGCATATAATAAACTAACGACCTTATTCATAAACGTACTATAAGCTGGATATAGTCAAAGTATGTTTTGTCTCGCTCTATCTATACTAATATTATAAAGAAGAAAGATTTGTATTTTTGTATGTTATAAATAAATTCAAAAACTACTCGACCGTTTTTAAAAATTCTTTCACCAATAGAACGCTACATTATCAGCGAGTAACACAGCATTAGATATTTTTTGTGTATAGTACATCTACATTGCACCCGTGTGATGCCGGGGAGTGTTGCTAGTTGAATATAAAAACACTACATAACGAAAGAAACAAAAACATATTTTAACTATATCAAGCTTATAATACTTTTATGAATAAGATAATTTTATGAATAAGTGGATACTAATTTAATCTATGCCTCTTTTATTTTATAGACCAAGACCTTCGATCAACAATATACTAGATATCGGGTCGACGCAAAAAATCCGTGCCGGTAAATATCGGCTCACTTGAAATGTGAGAGGCTATTTTGTTTAGTTCTCTTCAAGCACGGCCAATGTTAAGACGTTCCACAATGACGCAGTTTGTCTTCAAAAATTGCGAAAATAATTCCCGAAAAAACAATTTTACGGACGGAGTCTTATTTTTGGTTAGTACATATAAAATAAGATATATTTTAAGCTTTCAAACTAACAAATAATTGAAAATTTGAACAAAATTATCTGTTTTAAATGAACGCTACAAATGTTTGGCCAAGGTTGGCCAACACAAGCGCAAACTATTGTGTAACAGAATAGTGGATGCATGGAGTAGATTAATACTAAAATAATTCTTACTATCTAAGGATAAGCATCCTTAGTAATATTATAAATGCGAAAGTGATTTTTTTTGTTTGTTTCACGCTAAAACGGAAAAGAAAATATTTTGCGGATATTATTATTTAACATACGAATTACTATTTTTATAAAACTTTATTTATTTATTTATTGTTTATCAAATATGTTATAGTTTTTGTACCCTACTAGGTACATGATAATTTATACATTGGTGTTTCATAAACTACGCTAATAATACCAAAGTCTTCGAAGTTAGTCAAGTGTGTATGTATAATATATATATATTGGTAACTAATAAAATCATATTTCGACTTCACTCTTTTCTTTGTTCCCATTGAGCAGTGTCATTTTTTCAAAATTTGACAAGGGGTGTGGCTTAATAATCGGGACACTTTTTTCGTAAATTTTGTATGCGACCTGAAGTCTATTTAATACTATGTCAATGACCAAGACACACCAAAAGTCAATTCATTCATGACTAGTTACATCAGAAAGTATGCAAAATCGTTGTAATTTTCAATTAAACTAAGACTATTAGCTTAAAATATGGCTTAGGATAGCGTCTGCCTAAACCCAATATTGCTAATGACCAGTCTGGACTGTTAAGGTAACTTCACACCGACTCATATCTAGAAAAATTGTAGAGTCTAGTATGAATTGCCGCCTTCAGTTTAATAACGAGGCTGTTTTCAAAAGAAAGACACTTTGTTTTTAAATGCCGACCACCCATCTGAGATGTCGCGGTAGTGATTACTTACTAAACTGTTATTTACCTGCTGTTGTCTGCTCTGTTTAAAGAAAAAATGAATGAATTACTTATGGTCCTAACCGCGGAATACTGAAATGATAATCGAAATGTATTCCATATTCCTGACTATGTTTAACACTAAATAAAAAATATATCTACCTCCTTAAGTTAGGTTAGACGAACTATAGAACCTGTATACATCTGTAACATACGCACACAAACACGTGTGTAAGAAACATAAATTCTTCTGAAAACCAGCGTTGCAGCTTATAACTGCAACAAATGCTGACGAAGGGTCGGTCCTTTTCGGCATTAGGTACACAATATATTTTATTGTATTTAGTAAGTAAGTTCAAAATTGTATTTAGTATTGTGTTTTCTTTGTCGAATAAAGTATGTCTATGTCTATAAATTTGACCGCGCAACCTCCACTTGCAGACGCAAAACCACTTATTTTTCAAAACCCTCCTTTGGTACAATAATTATTTCCTGATTAATTAATTATCAAAGCCAGAAAGAAATTTTTCGCTTTGATCTACGGTAACTCCTTGTACAGGTTTTTCGATAAACACTATGGCAAAATGATCGAAAAAAAATATTGAAGCCCGTATACCAAGATAACACGAGCATAGATTTGAATTTTTTTTTTCACGGTGGTTTTCATTTCTTACTCTGGCACGGTAAATATGAATAAAAACATATGCTTAGATCTGAAAACTAGATCCTAAGGAGCAACAATTTGCTGTCTGTTATTTTGCCATAAAATAATTTTCCTCCAAGTTTTAGCCAGTTGAACATCACCAAAACATTCGGATTTTTTTTATATCTCTTAATGTTTGTGACTATTTGTGACTACAGACTTTTACCACGTTTGCATTTGAAACGTCGGTATAACTAATATAAATATTAATCGCGTAAGAATTATTTTATTTAAATTTTAGTCGATGTTTTTGCCGTATGAAGTAGCCTTAATACCTATTACTTAGATCATTTCAGATTAGAAAACTATGTGATTTTCAAATTGTAATGTAAGCTTTTCTAGTTTTATCTATTTATATTGTAATATGAAATATTAAACTGACTGATTAATTCTACTATCCTACTAATATTATGCGAAAGTTTGTGAGGATGGATGGATGGATGTTTGTTACTCTTTCACGCAAAAACTACCGAACGGATTTTGATGAAACTTTACAGTAATATAGCTTATATATCAGAATAACACAGAGGGTACAATTTTTATAGATTTTTTGTATATTGGCCATAATATTACGATACGTATCAAGTAACTCGGAAAAATTCCTGCCTTTTGAGAGCTATCTTGGCGCTGCCTAAACCGTTGGAGTTACAAGAATAAAATGTGTGGTGGGATTATTTGTTTTAAATATATTCTAAATAAAAGTCCGGGATAGCATATAACATATATTTACCTTTTAAGTGGAAGCCAATATACCCTAAACTATGAGCCATAAATACATTTAAATTTGTTTTTTTTTCAATTATACTTTTTAGAGTATTTAGTTCATTTTTCTCAAAATTGATACATTTTTTGCTTAAAGTATTTAATTTAGATGAACTTTGTTTTTTACACTAAGTAATTTGGACGAACGGTTTAAAAAATATCACGATAAGATTGACTCGAGTGTAGCGTAATTAAGCGGAGATTGATGAAAAAACATCTCGCTTAAAAACTAAGCTACCCTTAGTACTAATTCTACGCAGACGAAGTCGCGGGCAGAAGCTAGTCTATCATGAATTATTTACCTTGTGGGATAGTGGGTGGAAGTCATGGAAAAAGTTGGTTTTTAATAGTCTCGTTTAACTGCTTGCACTGCTATCTGTGTAAATATGTAAAATTTCCAAAAAAGTACCTAACTCCGCTCAAATTATAAAAGATATGACTTTCTAGAAATTTATAAACGTAATTTTATTATATGAAAAAAAAAAGGCTATCTAATCACTTTGTGATCACAAATAAAATATATTGCTTTATTTTAAAATAGGTTATACTTAGTGGGGTTGACATCGTACGTTGCGCATTAGGGAGTGTTGCCATGGTAACCGTATCTCGGTTTTCTTCCTGACTGATCGTCGAATATGGCCGGCCGTGGTGATTACACCTTTGTTACTACTATCGGAACTCGAAAGATCCCTAAATATTAACGCGTACATAAATCGGGGGGTCTAGACAATTTCTTTAGCGTTGTAATTTTGGCGATTGTTTGTATAGAAATGACAGTTTTTGGTCACACTGTGTGATAATAGTAACCAAATGTCACTTATCTGATGACACTATATCTTTGCAGTGATAGTAGGAATCGCCAGTATAATTCGAAATACTTTTTAAAATTAAAAGAAAAAACAGAGAAAATTCTGTCACTTATCTGGGACTATTTAAAACCAGAGCGTGCCGGATTATTGGAATGTTTGGATTACTGGATTATAAAGATAACATCATAACAAATAAAATAAGCATTTCATAAAGGGACTACAATGTATTTGTGTTCATGTACAGTGTACCTACACGTTTTTTTATAACTGTAACATACTTCACAATTAACTAATTACATAGTTTTAAAATAATCTTTAATTGAGGTTTGCTTTTGTGTCGGATTATTGGACGTGTCGGAGTGCCGGATTAGTGAGATTCTACTGTAATTTTAAAAATATGTTCATTTTTGTTTTTTTTTTATTGAAATATGCTTTTACAAATTGTGATTCATATAAATTTTATTAATCATTGTAATCTAATGCTCTAGTACCTTTTTCCTTTCCAGATTAAAAGTGATAATTTTATACAAAAAATAACAGTTTAGTGCTTACCAGATTAGTAAATAAAAAGATAAAACAATAATACATTTTTCGAGTTTCGTTCGAGTTGCTGTAGTACGGGACCACACGTAAGGCCCGCCGTAAACCCGCTTCAATTTTGACATTTTCTTAATTAGGACGGGTACTTGGTAAATTTTGTTAATACTTAGGTAGACTTTGAGAGGGTAGACTTAAAACCTCTCAATGGGTTTTACACGTGATTTATTTCTACAAAATAATTTCTATAATTAAAAGTTGTTTTTGTCACTTTTCTCGCCTCGAACTACATACAATATGTCTGTGAACAGCTTGATGTCGATTATTGACGTTATGAAAGACGGACAATTAATTATATTGCGGAAAAATCTTTGTTTTTTATTTTTTTTTCGTTTATACATTAAATATATAATTTTATTATTATAGTTAAAATACTTCAAGATGTCATGTGAAACATGGTGTAAAAGTTGCAGCTCCTTACAAACATTTTGTAAAACAAAAAACTTGGCGATTAAAAAGAGTGGCGGAGAGTTTATTGCCAGTTCTTCTCGTCCGTTCTACGCCCTTGATTTGAGAACTGGCAGTAAGTGTAAAATTAGAAGCATTTAATTTGTTTTATTGACGTTCATAAGTGTTCATTGTGTTACCTAAATGAATAAATGATTTGAATTTGAATTGCGTTCGTCCATACCACTCAAACTTTCAAGATACATGTTCCTACTTCTACAGGAGTAGGCTAGACTAGTCTCAATGGTTACAGCCAAAACAATACTAAACATTGTTCTGTATTCTGATTTCTTATATTGATGAAAATAAGAATAAAAACTTTATACCAATAAACATACTAGATATATTGTCTTTTACTAACGCGAGTATCACACATTTAAATAAAATACTTTATAACGGATTATAACGCGATTTATCTAATATATAAAATTCTCGTGTCACAGTTTTCGTTGCCATACTCCTCCGAAACGGCTTGACCGATTTTGATGAAATTTTTTATGCTTATCCGGTATCTATGAGAATCGGCCAACATCTATTTTTTATCCCCCTAAATGTTAGGGGTAATCCACCCCTAAATTTTTTTTTTAATTTTTGGACGAAATTTTTTGTTTTTATTTTTAGAAATTATTTACATGGCAAAACAACGATTGCCGGGTCAGCTAGTTATTTATATTATTTATGCCAACGTTTCGGATGCTTTTCAGCAACCGATGTTTCGACCAACCGACAATCCTTGCAAGAGAAAATAGATTCTTTCCCAGACTAGTACGCGAGGCTGTTGAAATTAAAAAAACACCCTAACTTCAACAGAGAAGATGGTTTGAGATTTTTCAACACCTGGGACCCAGTAATTAAAAATCTAAAACCCCAAATCAAACATACTAAAAAACAAGAGGACACCGTAGGAATAGATGGTGTTAATATTGCAACTTTGTGACATTTCAAATCAGACTGTCATCTATCAGTCTGCCGCGACCACGGTTGCTGAAAAGCATCCGAAACGTCGGCATAAATAATTAATCGCGTTTTAATCCGTTATAAAGTATATTATTTAAATAATAGTATGTAACTTTAACCATAAGAAGGTGATCTAGTTCGATACAGCACATCATTGACTGATCTGTGGCTGAGGTATCATCTATCATCAAGTGAACCTCATGCTCGTCTGTCGATATCTGACATAAAAATAGTTTTTAAATATGGCAAGTCAATGAATCTTAAACAAGCGTACATGTGGCCACAAGAGTTTATTAATAAAAAAATAATAAAGCGATGTTTAATGGTGGATAGCCACACCTTAATTTGGTGGTAGCTAAGGGTTATAAATCCTACCACTTACATTAAAAAAGTACCCGTTTATTGAATGGCGACATGCGAAATAGCAATAATTTCACTAAACGCTATTTTCAACAATTTTCTTTGGTAATATTTTCTGGAAAGATTCTTTTTAGTCTGGCTTTATTTGACATTTGAAAGGAACGGCTAATATCAAGAAAGATTACGCAAAGGGTAAATTGATCTCTAAGTGAATTATAGTTTGGTTTAGTGATGTACCCATTCGTTAAAACATACAAATAAAAGCAACATATAGACATTATAGACGAATTGAAAACCTCCACCATTTTGATGTCGGTTAATTTTTAACACGGATACAGAGCCGAATATTTGGTCTTGAGTTTAATCGTAACAAACAAACTGATCTTTCCTCTTTATAATATTACTAGCTGACCCGGCAATCGTTGTTTTGCCATGTAAATAATTTCTAAAAAGCAGGGGTTGGTGATAAAAAAGTAAAAATTTAGGGTTGTATGTATTTTTAATGCCACATTATAAAAAAATAAAAACAATTAGTATAATAAAGAAAAAGTCCAAAAATTAAAAAAAAAAAATCAGGGGTGGATTAGAATTACCCTTAACATTTAGGGGGATGAAAAATAGATGTTGTCCGATTCTCAGACCTACCCAATATGCACACAAAATTTCATGAGAATCGGGAAAGCCGTTTCGGAGGAGTTTAACCACAAACACCGCGACACGAGAATTTTATATATTAGATATAATATATAGTAAAGATAAAAAAGTCAGAAATTCGGATTATATTTTTGTTTAAAAATGTTTATGTTTTCCGTTTTTGGATCGTCGAAGGAAGCTAAATAGCCGATTGCAATAAATATGTAATTTACTGGTGTTGAGAAGTACTGATCTTAATCTCTGAGGATTTAACTTCAAATTTATATTATCTTTCAGACCTTTTTAGGGTTCCGCACCCAAAGGGTAAAACGGGACCCTAATACTAAGACTCCGCTGTCCGACCGTCTGTTTGTCTGTCACCAGGCTGTATCTCATGAACTGTGATAGTTAGACAGTTGAAATTTTCACAGATCACGTAATATGTCGCTATAACAGGAGGAGGAGCTAATGAAAGCCATCATCTAATGTATCTGAACTTAGCACTATGCACACACACACACACACACACACACACACACCACACCACAAATACTAACACTACCTACACACACACAAACACAACACCACAAACACTACCTACATAAAATTAATATAATAAAAATATATAATTTAAATAATTACACATGAATAGTCACAATAGTGTCTAGATTATTATTATCATTGTTCATTTTTTAAAATTTAAAATCGACATTGTAAACAAACCTTTATTTTCTTTTGGTATGGATGAGCTGAACATCATGAGTTAATGGCACAAGTAATTATTATGTACTCAGAAAAAAGGGTGCTCAAATCTTATCTTTTTATTGATAATTAATAAACATATTTTATTTTAACAACAAATACTAAAATATAGAATAAACTTAATATTTAAGGGGGCACCCATACAACAATCGTGATTTTTTTCGTTTTTGCTCCATACTGATATCAAAAAATATTCAAAGAATATTTAGTTATATTTTCACTTTAGGAATAATTAGTTAAATTAAAATAAAATTAATATTTAAGGGGGGCTACCAGAACAAACGTGATTTTTTTGCCGTTTTTATAAATAATGGTACGGGACCCTTCGTGCGGGATCCGAGTCACACTTGGTCGGTTTTTTATTTTTTGGCGTAATGTGTTTCCCTAATCCCTGTCAGTCAGTTATTATCAGACCAGGGACTGAAACTGGTTAATTTTTATTTTCCAAAATACGTGTCTGACTGAGATACCATGATATTAGTTTTAAAGAGATACACACTAAACTTACCACAGTAATATTTTTCAGTAAATATGAATAAAAACGAAAGAATATTAACAAAAACCTTTATTATACCGGTATAACTCCCATAGTAAATTAACCGGTTTTCAGTCCCTGTATCAGACATTTTTTTTTTTATTGATGAAGTAGGAAAGCGTTTGCTTGCGATCACGCCTGATCTTAAGTGTTGATGCAAACTAAGGTGGTAAATCACGCTTACCTATGAAAAGCCTATTTACCCTTGACTTGAAGAGCCCAATATGATAGGTTTCTGAAAAGACAGACGACCGCGACGGTAGGGAATTCCAATCCTTGGCTGTTCGTACTATAAAAGACGAGGCAAAGCGTCCTGTACGAGCTTTCGGTACATCGACCAAGTAAGGATGGTATCCCTCCGTACGTCTAGATGTCCGATGAAGGAAAGGAGATGGTGGAATAAGGTGGTGAAGCTCTGATGCACATTCACCGAAATGAAGTCGATAATACATACATCTCTTGACCTACATAAAAATCTCTTGACCTCACCTCCACAAGTATATTGCTGTTGTCACGTTTTTTCCATCTATGAACGGTGGTTCGTTATACGGTCATACGATTTTTTTTTTTTTTACTTTGCCTCAGTTTGTATAATTGTTTAGTTAATACTGATTATTATACATATATAATAATATTACGAGCTATTTGAGTAAGCAAATTGAAAATTCGACAATTATAACTCGATTTCCATAGAAGATTCACAAAAAGGACTTGAAAAGAGGTTGTATTGTAACATAATATATTTGTTATATATTATTGGAAGTTATGGCCCAATTTTGGTAAAATCGGCTTAAAGTAAACTTTGCGCAATATTGAAATTGTACGGCACAATGATTGATGTAAATATTTTGGAATTTTAGGAAATATATGCAAGGATCGGAGCAGATGGAATTCCGTGATCTCTGTCTACCTCAATGGGGAAGAGGCGTGATGTACATATGTATATATGTCTCATTGATTCAAATAAAATGTTGATGCTGTTTAAAAGGTGTAAAGAAATTGGGTGAAAAGCATGACGAAATAATCTACTTAACTGACAGAAGTTTCAAACTCCAAAGTCAGTTTCGGTCTATTTTTTAACAAGAATTATCTTGTTTTAAAAGAATTATCAGCTACCCATTTATAACTACTTTTATTTCATTTTATTATTGTTTCTTAACTTGATATACATACATACATATATATACATCACGCCCCTTTCCCATTGCGGTAGGCAGAGATCATGGAATTCCACATGCTCCGATCCTTACATACCACTTTCGCTTCTTCTACTTTCAAAAATGCTTGATATATATTTTTATTATATATGCTGTTGCTTGTTATCGTTATTTTTTTGTTTTTAGAGTAACTTTAGGTAAGGCTAAAAACCAAAGTGGTAGGCTTTGGGTAATAAGCCAAAGACAATCCACTTTATGCTAAGTCCAAGACCATGAACTAAATAAAAACGAATAAATGTATCATATTTTGTTATAACAAATAAGTATCTCTCTCTCGCTCTCTCTCAATGTAATTTTACCAGTATTTTGTGTGTTTCATTAACCGTGATGTTATTATACAAAATTTCATAGAGAACTTATATTTTTTTACTATACTTATACAAAACTTTAATTTAATTGTATCTTTATTCATTTTCTATAATATTTGCGAATTTCAATAAATTATAACACAGGATTAAGGCAACTGCAAGCAGTAAGTTGCCATTTTTTTTGTCACTGAGTATAAATAGAAATATTTTATTCAATAAGTCACCAAAATACAATATAATTATAATAATTTCAAAAATACAACAAAACAACAAAAAAATCTATTTCAATTGTAGTTAAGTTCAATTGTGTATTACAATATTCAGAAGCGTAATTATACCATTTTGTTCGTTCTTTAAAATATAACTGGAAATACTAAAAATATACTAAATTAAAAGTTAAAAAAATGGCTGATCACTCTTTTACACTGTTACGGTTGTACTACTTTTGACCACGTGACCACGGATGCTGGAAAGCATCCGAAACGTCGGAATAAAAAATATAAATAACTAGCAACGCACCCGGCTTCAAACGGGTGAAATGTAGAATGTACACAAAATGCCTATGTTACTCGCTGATAATGTAGCTTTCTATTAGAATTTTTAAAATCGGTCCAGTAGTTTTTGAGTTTATTTATAACATACAAAAATTCAAAAATACAAAACTTTCCTTTAATATTATAGTAAGGAGTGACAGATATCGTCATCAACCACACTGCGTTTGACTATATAACGAGGATATTTGGAAAAAAATCCACTTCTGAACCTAAAAATATAGTATAGATATAGGATAAATGGCGTTTTAATCCGGTATAAAGTATTTTATTTAAATTCTTTTATTTCATAATAAAAAAACCTACTTTAGTGAGCCGGGTTATAAACCCGAACCAATAGTTTACCGCCAGCTCATCCGATATATAAAGAAAACAGTGCTCCGTTGAGCCGCAGGATAAAATAACTTAAAATCACCATGGCTGTTTTTTTATTGACAGCTCTGGTTCTTTGTTCGAAGCCTGGCGTTTTTGCATTTCATACATAAATATTGCATTTTAGGGTTCCGTACTCTGTACCAAAAAACGGAACACTGTCTGTCCGTCCGTCTGTCAAGATAATTTTCCTCAGGAACGGATGGATGGATCAAGTTGGAATTAATATCAAAAAACGGTTCTGCAATCCCTTGCAGCAGTTAAAAAACAAACTTCATATTTATAGTCTCTATCAGGGACTGAATACCGGTTAATTTACTATGGGAGTTATACCGGTATAATAAAGGTTTTTGTTAATATTCTTTCGTTTTTATTCATATTTACTGAAAAAAATTACTGTGGTAAGTTTAGTGTGTATCTCTTTAAAACTAATATCATGGTATCTCAGTCAGACACGTATTTTGGAAAATAAAAATTATCAATATCAAGGATATTTGAGGCGTTGTTCTACATAGGCCAGCGAAGGTTCCTGACTCAAAAAAACACTTTTTTTATGTCAGATATCCACAGACGAGCATGAGGTTCACTTGATGGTATGTGATACCTCAGCCACAGAACATCAGTCAATGATGAGCCGTCGACCTAATTTTTACTTCGAGCATTCGGAATGACATTGCAATTTGCAACACATTCCGGGTACCTACAGCTAGTACTTACAAAATCATTTATTTCTCTTATATATGTACAATGTACATATTGAAAGCTTTTTTGAGTAATAAAATTCTTGAAACCTAAGTACCTATACGAGTATATTAAGTACATGTTAGTTTTAAAGGTCAGTATTAAAGTTACGGTTTTATGGCGTAAAGGTAGGTACGTCTTTTATTTTTAAATTACAATCTACATCTATACTAATATTATAAAGAGGAAGGATTTGTTTGTGTGTTACGATTTAACTCAAAAACTACTCGACCGATTTTAAAAATTCTTTCATCAATAGAAAGTTACATTATCAGCGAGTAACATAGGCTTTTTTGTTTATTGTACATCTAGATAGCACCCGTGTGAAGCCGGGGCGGATAGTAATACATAGAGTTAAAATAATTCTAAGTTTATATGTAGAAAGATTTTTTTTATGTTCGATATCGACAGACGAGCATGAGGTTCACTTGATGGTAGGTGACACCTCAGCCACAGAACATCAGTCAATGATGCGCTGTCGACCTACTTTTTTTTTACTTCGAGAATTCGGAAATCCATTAACTGAAACCGAAACGCGCAATGTGCACTTCAACGGTTTTTCCATGTATGAACGGGGGTTCGTTACCCGGTCGGAATTTCGATATTCCTCCCACCCGATCAATAGCCGAAGTTACCAGACGTGAAGAAAACATATTTACAGAAAATTATAAATATGTCGTCCAGGTGGGATTCGAACCCATGACCCATAAAAAGATACTCTTCTTCTTTTAATTAATAGCAACTTCCATCAAAGACGGATTCTGCCAATGTCGAGTATTTTTGGGAGAGAGAGTTTCGCGCGACGGGCTCGTTGGCGCGTTCGGTAGAACACCTGCCGTGCGCATCGATGGGTCGTGGGTTCGAATCCCACCGGGAGCACACGCTTATAATTTTCTTTAAGCATGTTTTTCCCACGTCTGGTAACTTCGGGCATTGATCGGGTGGGAGGAATATCGAAATTCCGATCGGGTAACGAACCACCGTTCATAGATGGAAAAACCGTGAAGTGCATATTGCGCGTTTCGGTTTCAGTCTATGGATTTCCGAATGCTCGAAGTCGAACCATCAAGTGAACCGCATGCTCGTCTGTCGATATCTGACATAAAAAAAAAAAGAGTCTTACTCTTCCTGTTCGATCTCTATCTTCCTCCGTGTCAATTTTTAAAGAGCTAGAAATATACTCTATTGCATTAATAATCTTCTACAACATTTGACAGCATCTAGAGCGACCAAATATAAGCATACTTATCCCACGATTACTTCGAATGAGGAACACAGAGTAACAAAAACATAATTAAATAAATGTACCGACCACACGCGAGTTCAATAAATTGTCGAAAAGTGACAATAATTATGGTACTCAGCTGATAAGAGCTAACATTGTATTACCTGCTCTTATCATGGATTAAGAATGCAACGGATAAGGCTGGTTAGACTCGAGCGTTTTCGATGTAGTAAGGAACGCGACCTCCAAAACGACGCAGCGGCAAGTCGCAGTTTTTTTTTTATATTAGAGGAGGCAAACGGGCAGGCGCTCACCTGATGGTAAGTGACTACCGATGCCCATGGACATCCGTAACACCAGGGGTCTTGAGGATGCGTTACCGGTTGATGTTGAATAGTTGGAGAGTAACATTATACATAAAATATGTAAAATGGTATTCATTAAGTACACCTGGTCTAGTTTGCCCTCGAACATAGTCACGAATAGTCTGGTTCGTCTGAAAATACCCCTTGGCTACTTACTTTTTTTTTAATATTAAATATCAACAGACGAGCATGAGGTTCACTTGATGGTTGGTCAGCCATAGCAAATCAGTCAATGATGTGCTGCCGACCTTATTTTTCTATATACTAACTGATGACTGTGAGTTAATTGCCTGTCATTCAATCTGTCATTGTTTATTTGATGTCAGTTTACATTTATACGAAAGAAACAATTAGCAACGCTATGATAATCTGTACAAAGATATATGATAGCTAGATAAATATGGTATAGATTGGTTCTAAACTAAAAAGTCTATGTATGTATGTGTTACGAAATTATAAAAATGACTTCAAAAGGAAGGTTTTAAAGATTTTATTAACTAGTTAAATATATTTATTAGTTTTCACTTTAAATTATAGTACATACATACATATACATCACGCCTCTTTCCCATTGGGGTAGGCAGAGATCACGGAATTCCATATGCTCCGATCCTTACATACCACTTTCGCTTCTTCTACTTTCTTCAATGCTTAGTAAGTGTTCATATTTGTATTTTTAAAAGTCTCCAATGGAAAGTTGTATAACGTTAGGTGTATAAACAGCCTAATATTTGTCTCATTCAGGTGTTAATAGCGGTTGATATCTGAGTTTTGTTTTATGTGTTCGTTTATTTGTATCGTCGAAACGAATCTGAAAGCGGTCAGAGTCAGAGGTAAGAGTATGAGTTATTGTGTTACGAAAGAGTTTATACCGTTATGTTGATGAATAAATCTGGAATTTTAGCAAATAATTAACGAAGATAACGTAGATTAATTATGGGAATATCATCCCGGGTTTAGAGGCCCTGGGGCAACATAGGAGTGTTGGCTGGGGGCCCCAAATTGTTTTCCAAATAAAATGATCTTTTTTTATATTTAAGGACAATATAATCATGTTTGTACAAAGTACAGTAGGTAAAATAGCGAAAATATCAAAGGAAATGTTGATTACTAGTGATTACTCGTTGGAATTTGAAAGATTTTTGCCTAAGTCTCTTTTGTAGGGGCTCCTCTTTAGTACGACCGCCTCCGTGGATCAGTGGAAAGCGTTAAGCGTTTAGCACCGGAGCGAGATCCGGGTTCGAATCCCGGGGAAAAAGATAAAAAAAAAATGTTTCGATCAGGCAGGGCACAGAAGGCTGGCACCTACTTGCCTGTAAATCGTAAACGTGATGACAACAGAGACAGAAATGGGTCTGCCCCATGCCCCACTAGGGGATTCGGGATTTCACTTCCTCTTTTGTAGAGATCACTATTAGGTATAGAATCACACTATAAAATATTATTATAATTATATACACATCGATAATATTAATTTGTAATAGAGCAATTTTAATATCAATGAAAAAAGATTGGAAAGAATTCATAGAAATATCAGACAATGTAATAGCCATAGATAAAGTTTTGGTACTGTTTTTATAAAATATTAAGTTTCAAACTATTAATATAATGAGGATTTGGTATACCGCGTAATATAATACTTTGCACAAATCCATTTTAATAAAGGTATAAAATAATTGACGTATCCCCTTGCAAAATCTCAAGAACTTTCGTACGGAAACTTTTTTTCAATCACAAAAAAGTTTACACCATTATTAATGCTTGTAAAAACTTTTTGGTCGGAAACTCGTTCTTGTCACTGGTAACTTAAGATGGCGTCGAGGAGTTTTGGCGGCAACTCGCTTGTCAAAATACAATACGCGCGACATCTTTTGTGATTTTTCGATAAGAATTTAACGCCTCGGGGCATAATAACAAAATCGCTTTGTTAAAGTTTTAGTTAGGATGAAAAAAATAGGCAGATGTGCCAAAAACATCTATTGTGATTGAAGAGCAGAGTCGAGGACATAATAATTGACATTTAATGAAGTGTCCTTCACGTGGCACTAGCGGATGACTTTAGGGATGTGCATTTATAGTTTATTATTATTGATGTACTTAAAAATTAGGGATCCTTAGGTGTGTAGCTGTTTTTTTATCCAGTCATCATACAGTATCATCAAGTATCCTACCTAGTTTATTGTTTGTTCAAAACGACGTATTATTTTATTAATTACTAGCAACGCGCCACAAAATGTGCTATTACTCGCTGATAATGTAGCTTCCTATTGGTGAAAGAATTTTTAAAATCGGTCCAGTAGTTTTTGAGTTTATTCATAACATTCAAAAATATAAATCTTTCCTCTTTATAATATTAGTATAGAATAGAAGTATAGATAACTAAAACACAGTACAGTTTTCCTATTAAGAAAATCTTTCAGATCGGATGATCGATCCGTCGTTCGTAATAAGACATTATCTCTTTCGTTTGACATAACTATATTCGAAATTATAATTGATTTTTTTTTATTAATAAGTTAAAATCTGTAAATACGCTACTAGACTGGTACCAAAACGCATTATATCTTATTTAAATATTTTTATGATCTTTTTATAGTAAAGGAGTTATTTAAATACTTATCCACAAAATTTACTAATGTTAAACTACTGAAGAAAATACTTGATTTGCTCAATTGTTTATTCAGAACAATATTATCACTTCACAATAATCATCAGAATTCTATTTACTCAACCACAGGTCAGCTGTCGACAATCGAACCAAACTCAGCGCGCCAATAATTCTTCTACCATTTTCCCGCGATTTTCCGTTTGACAGCTGACCCACTCGATTGGAGGCAAAGTTGTCAGATCATAAATATAATTTAAATATGGTTCTAGCTAGCATTGCTAGTTAACAAAATTATAAGTGTATAATATTTTGTAACACTAATTATTTGAAAGTTGTATTGTATTACGGAACCCGATAATTTAAAGCATTTCACGTTTAACATTTTATTGCAATATGGCAATCGTCCATGCACTTTGTACTGAGCAGGTATCGAAATTATAACAATGGATGCAACATAACTGTAACAGTGAGAAATTACATTTGGGGCACTTCCCGTAAGGTATTTTATTTATTTGGCTTAAATTGTGTTAAAAGACTTTCGTGATCCAAACGCGAACAACTTGTATTTTCAACTGATTTCTTAGGATACACAAATAATAGCCTATGTTATTCGCTGATAATGTAGCTTTCTATTGGTGAAAGAATTTTTATAATTTGTCCAGTAGTTTTTGAGTTTATTCATAACATACAAAAATATACATCTTTCCTCTTATTAATATTAGTATTATATATAAGTATAAAGTATAGACTAGAAACACGCCCCGGCTTCGCACTGGTGCAGTGTAGATGTACTATACTTACACTATGTTACTCGCAGTGGCGGGAGTACCATACAAGCCCAAAAGCCCGTCTTGTCGATTTTAACGAAAAAAAAAAGGCGCCCCGGCTTCACACGGGTGCAAGATCTACTATAGCCTATGTTACTCGGTGATAATGTAGCTATCTATTGGTGAAAGAATTTTTAAAATCGGTCCAGTAGTTTTTCAGTTTATTCATAACATACAAAAATACAAATCTTTCCTCTTTATAATATTACTAGCGACCCGCCCCGGCTTCGCACGGGTGCAATGCTGATACTAAATACACTGCAGAAAAACTGTTATTACTATACATATAAACATTCATCTTCAATCACTCTATCTATTAAAAAAAACCGCATCAAAATCCGTTGCGTAGTTTTAAAGATTCAAGCATACATAGGGACAGAGAAAGCGACTTTGTTTTATACTATGTAGTGATTAGTATAGATATAGATGACGTATTAAGATATGTATTAAGATATTCAATCAATACATAGCTTCACCGCGTCATACTTAAGATTTATCTTGAGTTCAATGAAAATTCTTTATCTTAAATAAATAATAACATATGTAACAAGTACTGTATTCGTGGAGTTGTTCAATCTTTTAATAAAGCGTGGCGTACACATAATTAATTAATGAAATACTAAAATAAACATTATTTGCCCTGTTTGGGTATCGGGGAGTTTAAAAAGCTTAAGAGGGCCCTTCCCGGTTCGTCTATCGTCGACACGAGCATGGTTGAAAAGCTTTTTGTTTCATGCAGCGCATACCTCTACCGCTAACGAGTGAGTGAGAACGCGATAACATTGAACGAAAAATAGTGTGCGGAAATTTCATAAAACTTGTTCTAGGAAATACGTGTTTTTCAGTAGTCCTTACAAGTTTGTGAAATATTTTTTTATAATTTAGAATCTCCATTATATTTGCAAGGTTTATATCATAAAAAAATATTAACTTTCACAATTTATGAGTACATTATAAACGCCCAAAGTTCAGGTAATTTTTTTGCAAAAAAGCTGATTTTTGGAGGCTTATACTGAATTTATTTCTGATAATTTTGATATTTTGTTTCGATAGAAACCTAGATATCGTGCACGAGATACCTATTATTTCATTTATAACAACGCCATAATCACGTACGAGCTTTTGTATGGAAAGTAAGACGGGTTGGGCCCTCTTAACACTTTTTTTATTTTATACCTTTTGGGATTAAATACGAATGTAATTGTTTGAAAGCATTACATTTACATGGTATTCAAGTTTTAAAGGCAAAAGTTATGAATTGCTGTGTGTGTGCAAGTACACTATGACAGCTATGAATGACTATACTACGTAACGACACAAACGAATTGCAAACTTTTCGAGTTAAAAAAATCTAAATCAGTTACTTCCCGCTTCAGTAAAAAAAGTCAACTCAAATTATAAAAATAAACATCTACAGAAAAGAATTGTATAGGAAAATGTCAACACAAGACCGAATTGGAGAAATTAGTTGAAATTACATACGAATACCTACTTTCATGCCTCTGAATAATTATTATTAAAAAAATTCAATTATTTTAGTGATAAAAGTATTTTTAATTAGAACAATATTTATTTTAAGATAGGTAGGATGATGACTTTATTCTTGAGAATTTTCGTTTAGTAACGGTTCGTCATATCGTCGCTGCGCCTGACAAGTTCCATTTGTGATTTTTGTATAGTTTTGGGAAACAACGAAAAACGTATTATTGATTCACATACGGAGTTTTTCTTAACGGTCAAAACACATATGGAATTAGTTAAACTCGTTTCCAGTTCGAAAATCACAAAAAGGAATTTAGTAACACATAGCGAATAAAACGAAGATTATTTTTTGTGCAAAAACCAAAAATAAAAAAAAATGCATATTCGGCTTAAACTAAAAAAAATACTGTTGCGAGTAAACTATTTAATTGTAAAGTGAACATCATTTTACCATACTTCGTATCGTATATGTACTTTAGGAAGGACAGCGAGATAGCTATTTAATTCAACATTTTCAATAACAATGTGACCACTTCTTTATATTGTATAAGTAGTCGAAGTAATTTAGTGTACGCACAGCTTTAATTATAAGGATGGCTAAATAAACAAGTGTTAGATAGCATCTCACTGAGCGGACTTTTCGAAGTTTCATATGAAATATGCGCATTTTTGCCAGACTGCCTTATCTTTAATCTTAAACTGGAATAGGGTGACCATGGTTCATTATAAGCATAATATTGTTGGTAATATGACATGATCTTTATATGGCAAATGTCAACTTGGAAATAAGCATTTATAGCTTAGTGGCTTATAACTTAGTGTGTGCATTACTAAAAGCATAGAACCTACGTCAATTTACGCTTAACAAGTAAAAATATGGTATTCAGTATTGCACTGAGATTTGTATATATATCATTGTATTACAAGTATATTAGCTGAAACTAATCACATGAAGAAACATGTCATTTGTTAATTCTAAAAAAATTGTTAATAATCTTAAATATTAGGGTTTAAATACTAGGTATATAACCCCATAAAAAACTATAATATAGACAATAATAATATATTTATTATATTGCACATGAAAATAAGTATAAACAGTATGATAGGCGGCCTTATCGAAGAAAGAAATGGAGAGATTTTTTTTATTTTTATGAATGCGTGAATTACAAAACTTAGTAACAAAATTCAGTCTTTTTGAAACAAAAAGCTGTATAGCTATACATTAACTTATATAGTAATACTTAATCAATTTTAATATAAGTATAAATTAAAAAAATGTCCTAATCTCTTGTATCTCTCTCTAAAGGCTGCTTAGTGAAAGATACCATAATTTTGATACATTCATTGTTATTTATTTTCCTTTTCCTTTTTTTTATTAGGAGTCAGCACAGTTCTTTTTATCCATTCTCTTCTTATACATAGATTATAAATCATTTTCCAAAACCAATGGTCACCCCTTTTTTTTTTAAAGAGGGGAATGCATTTACGCACTGGGTACCCCCCGCGAGATGTTATGCGGGGAGAGTGTGGGACTCAAGCTCTCCCGTTGATACTCTGCTAGTCAGAAAGCCGGGCGAGTAATACCCACTAAACCCCTCTTGACCCTCAGGTCCGCCAATATGAGGTTTCTGGGATCGCAGAGCATGCCGAAAACAAAACAATGGTCACCCTACATTAACTCGATACTACATACATTACAAGATATTAATCCCCGATCAGAGCAATAAACAAGTATTTTTAAAATTCGGCGACTATTCATCTGATGGTCACCCGATACTTTGCGCTTGATATTGTAATTAAATATAATAATTTAATATTCAAAGCATTTGCTTGGACAGACGTTTTGTTATCGAATTTGAATGTATTTTTGGGCTCTGGATGAAAATTAAAACCGTTATGTTACTTTTAAATAAAATACTGTATACCTGATTAAAACGCGATTTATTATTTATATTGTCCGTGGTCACGGTTGCTGAAAAGCATCCGAAACATCGGGATAAATAATTTAAACAATATAAATAACAAATCGCGTTTTAATCCAGTATACAGTATTTTATTTAAACGTTATGTTACTTGCATATCCGATAATTGATTTTCGTTAGAAAACTTTTGCGATGATTTTGATTTTGGAAAATTAAAAACAAAACTTTTGTCAAAGGAAGCGTAAAAATAACCACCGTAGCTCAGTAGTAAGCGCAATGCGTTTTGAACCGGAATTCTTCCTGGTTTCGAATCCCGGAACAACCAAAATAAAAATAAATGTTTCGGTCGAGCGGGGCACAGAAGGCTGACCTACTTGTCTGTGATGATAAATTATCAGTAAAACAGACACAGAAATGGGTCTGCCCTATGCCCCATTTGGGGACTCTGTAATTCACTCAAAGCACCAAAAAATATATTAAAATACTAGTTTATTTTTTTTAATGGAATGTTTATGCGGCTATAAAATAATTGGTATCACTTTCGGCTTATTTGTGTAATGTGTTAGGTATTAGTGTCTACGTTCTTGGTGCAATAAATAAATAAAGGATGAAAGCAATGTAATATTAAAATAAATTTTATAGTAACGTAAGATCATTAAAATAAAAGAGATTTTACGTGCGCTCTATATTGAAAGTTGAAATATTACTGAAAATTTTTTTGAAACAAAATCACAGACCAGTTTAACACGTTGCCTGTCCCCATACAAAAATATTTGACAACTTCATAAGTCCAAAATAGCTTTTGTAATATTTTAATTTTATTTGACACAAATTATCATATTTTGTGACAATTATATCAAATAAATGAAAAATCCCCTTTTTTATCTTTTTATCAGTGTACCGAATTCACATTTTTATTTTAATTCCTTATAATTTATTTAACAATAAAAACAAAATACGTATTGTTTTATGTTTTTTCAATTTATTAAAGTCCTATCCGCAAGTCCTACCCAGTATACTCATACATCCATGAAGTTAGAGCTCGTCGAAATGGAGAAGGAGCCGTGTACCGACAACGGTACACGGACGTGTGAGAACAACCCGACGTGTACCGTTTTCGGTACACTGGACAGTTAACGTGTTAAAATTCCACAGGTTATATTAATTGTAGTTTTTTTCTCTTAATAGTATATTTCTTATCAGGTTCACAGTCTACTTTCACGATATCTAAAGAAAGTATATACATACTTAAACATTTTGTGTTATCGACAATCTCACGTAGTGTTGTCATTTATCGATAAATAGTTGTAAATTAGGAAAAGACTGTTCTCAAACATGCCCCTGTTCGAGTGTTTAATAGTTTTTGTCACATTTCTAAGACTTACGCCCGAACCCAATAACCTATCTCAATCCATTTTTGACCATCTGAGATAGAAATCTTAATCCATATGTTACAACAAGTGTGCCAATAACCAATCGATGGATTGTAATAGCCATCTGTCGATACAAGATATCCATCGGAGGTCGGATCGGAGTCTGTGGATAGGCCTCTCTATGAAAATGACAGTTCAACTGTGCCAATATCCTATCTTAAAATTTTTACAGATTGTTTGACGCTTCGATCAACAATATACTAGATATCGGGTCGACGCAAAAAATCCGTGCCGGTAAATATCGGCTCACTTGAAATGTGAGAGGCTATTTTGTTTAGTTCTCTTCAAGCACGGCCAATGTTAAGACGTTCCACAATGACGCAGTTTGTCTTCAAAAATTGCGAAATAATTCCCGAAAAAACAATTTTACGGACGGAGTCTTATTTTTGGTTAGTACATATAAAATAAGATATATTTTAAGCTTTCAAACTAACAAATAATTGAAAATTTGAACAAAATTATCTGTTTTAAATGAACGCTACAAATGGTTGGCCAAGGTTGGCCAACACAAGTGCAAACTATTGTGTAACAGAATAGTGGATGCATGGAGTAGATTTGTACTGAAATAATCCTTACTATCCTTACTTCTTTACTAATATTATAAATGCGAATTTTTTTTGTTTGTTACGCTTTCACGCTAAAACGGAAAAGAAAAGATTCCAATCTGTATATTCGGAATTTTTTGCGGATATTATTTAACATACGAATTACTATTAATAAAAAATATTATATTGTTGTTTATCAAATATATTATAGATTACGCTTCGTGTTGAAATATTATTTTATACCCCATTAGATAAATAATAATTTACAACTACCAAGTTCCAATTAGAAGCATTTAATATGTATTTTTTATTGAAGTTCATAAGTGTACATTGTGTTACCTAAATTAATATGTAAATTATTTTTGAATTGAATTGAATTAAATATGGCAACTTTGTGACATTTCAAATATCAGACAACTGTCATCTTTCTGTCTCCCCGCGACCACGATTGCTGAAAAGCATCCGAAACGTCGGGATAAATAATTTAAACAATATAAATAATAAATCGCGTTTTAATCCGGTATACAGGATTTTAATTAAATGTGTGATACTCGCGTTAATAAAAGACAATATTAACTTAGAAAATCATATTTCGACTTCACTCTTTTCTTTGTTCCCATTGAGCAGTGTCATTTTTCAAAATTTGACAAGAGGCGTGTCTTAAATAATCGGGATTCTTTTTTCGTGAATTTTGTATGCGACCTGAAGTCTATTTAATACTATGTCAATGGTTTGACGGGTGAAACAATCTGTATTTGCAATCCCCCAATTGTCTCGGATTACTGATGATAAAATGGTTTGTTTTGTTGCGGGGTACGCCGAGTTGTAGATACTGTGGCGTTAAATTTTTAGTAGTTGTAGATACGGTAGCGTTTGTTGTCTTATTATTAATTATCTTGCTGTTCTCAATAAAGGCAAGCAATGTCTCGTCCTTTGATAAAGGTTTACCTTTAGACTAAAACAAGGAAAAAGCAAAATACAATTACTTAATAGAGTAAAAACAAAAAACCCGCGAAATGTTTATGTGAATTGACTCGTTATTACTTATAACACGATTTTATAAAAAAAATATTTCCTTACCGCTTCAAAATCCATATTGAAATTATTACAATATTATAATAACAATCTTTCAATTCCCTTTTATAACTGTTTGCAAGTTCCACTGTTATGGACGCAAACAATGCAAAACAAACATCTGTTAATTATTATTATTTTCGCCCATAGGGCAGGCTAAAGTCTTTCGACCATACCGCGACCGCCTAGTCTTACGTTATATTTTACAAACATCTGTTAAACATTAAAGTTTTTTTGTTAGATTGTCAGTTGGCGTTACGTTTTACGATAATGCTAAACGAAAGGTTCCAACACTTAATTATTTTAACAGATTTTAACTTTCATTAGTTTTTAAAATAATTAAAAAACTACTTTTTATGTTTTAAACATTGACATGTTTAAACATTAATGTTATTTGTACGGTTATCTTAACTTTATTTGGTTTACATTGATTATCAAATATGAGTGTAAACTCGGTAAAATGGAACGACAGAGAGGGAAGAGATTGCATTCTATCCGTCGACAAAAATGGATTGTCTTCGTAGGGTTTGGTTATTGGGATTCAGATAGGAGATCGATCGACTGTCACTGTCTGATCTCAGATTGTTTTCAATCTGAGATTGTGGATTCATTATTGGGTTCGGGCGTTAGTAGAGTGATACAAGTAGGGCAGATGTTATACGTAGTACAGTCAGCGAGAAAAGTGAATTCGTTTTTTTGTTGGAAGATACTGACAACTCGTCTGGCCATAAATACGGATACATAAAAACTTTCCTTTTTTCAACTTCAACAAACAGATAAAATTGTTGTATTAAAACCAATTTGGAATAGAATTATTTTTTTCTGAGACTTCAATAAATATGTACATAATATAACTTTTATTATGGTAACATTACTTCATAAAAATAAAATCAATTTTCATTTGTAAATAACTTATGGCCGGACTAGGTAAAACATATAATTTTGGATGAATACTTTCAATAATATTTTTTATATTTGCACAAAGTATGTTTGATTTGACATTTAAACAAGGTGACACCGTTGGTCATATAGAAAATTACAGTAAATATCATCTCCGTAGGAATAGATGGCGTTAATATGGCAACTTTGTGACATTTCAAAAAACAGACAGCTGTGATCTTTCAGTCAGAAAAGCATCCGAAACGTTTGGGTAAATAATAAATTGCGTTTTAATTCGGTATACAGTATTATATTCAAATGTGTGATAACTCGCGTTAATAAAAGACAATACATATTTACATTTGCTATTGAATCATTTCTGTTCGATAAAAGTTAGTTAATTTAAAGACAATTCAAATTCAAAATAATTTATTCATTTAGGTAACACAATGTACACTTATGAACGTCAATAAAAAAATACATATTAAATGCTTCTAATTTTACATTTACTGCCAGTTCTCAAATCAAGGGCGTAGAACGGACGAGAAGAACTGGCAATAAACTCGCCGCCACTCTTTTTATACTTTTCACACAATATTAACGTTTGTACACGACTGTACAATTAGGAATTCAATCTGTTATCCCCATAACCGCACAACGAATGTTCAACATGACAGGAACAGTTTTTTTTTGCATTTTTTTGTGTTAGTTTTTGTTATCTATGGGAGAAAGGTTTTAGTTTTATTAACAAGAGGTGTCTGGTGAGAGATATTTAAACCAATTGACGTTACGCGTAATTTAAATAAGTAAATTCCCGAGTCCCCTAGTGGGGCATGGGGCAGACACATTTCTGTGTCTGTTTCACTGATCATTATTCTTTAAAGGCAAGTTGGTGATCAGCTGATCTTTGTACGCCCGATTTTTTAAAAAATCTTGTTTCAGTGGGATTCGAACCCAGGACCTCCGTCGCATCGGCCTTACCACTGAGTCATGGAGGCGGTCAATTAAAATAAATAATTTTAAAATGCAATTTATACATTAAACAATTTTGCAAAAGACTTATAAAGAGGAAAGATTTGTATTTATGTATGTTTATAACGAAGAAACTCAAAAACTACTGGACCGAATTTAATAATTCTTTCACGAATAGAAAGCTACATTATATTTATTAGTAAAACTATTAGATTCTTTCGTGGTACATCTACATTGCACCCGAGCTACAGCCTTGCCAACACGACAAGGCTAGTAATTACATAATGTTTCTTAAACGTACATCATAATTAAAAGAGCAAAATATGGTCTTATCGTTAAAATTTTGTGATCTCTTCCGGTTTCTTTAAAATTCAGTGATCTCGAGTGATTGAATTATAAAAATTGAATAAAGAAAAGTGAAGGCGATAAAGTTGACGGATATCTTCTACCTATCTATCTATATAAAACAAAGTCGGTTTAGTTACACCCACAGAACAGAAGAGTTACACTATTTATAACTCAAGGACGGCTGCATTGATTTGAATTAAATTTTATTTTTTAGATTCGTTTAAGTACCGAATAACAGAGTAACTATTAAAATATCAGAAATATTCAGGAGAAAAATATATGCAGAATTTTTTTTTTTTAAAAAAAATCGGAACTCCGCCATCTTCCGCAATTGACAGCTCACGTCACGCACGCTTATAGCTTTTTTGTAATAATTGATGTCCACTGCAAATCGCAGGACAATGTCATACACAGGTGTCCACATTTTTTTTAATGTTAGATATCGACGGTCGAGCATGAGGTTCACTTGATGGTAGGTGATACCTCAGCCACAGAACATCAGTCAGTGATGCCCTGTCGACCTACTTTTTACTTCGACAATTTGGAAATCCATAGACCCGAAACGCGCGATATTCCTCCCACCCGATCAATGCCCGAAGTTACCAGACGTGGGGAAAACATGCTTACATTAAATTATAAACATGTTGTCCCGGTGGGATTCGAACCCACGATCTATCGATTTGCACGGCAAGTGCACTTCGCTCGTCCGCTCTACGCCCTTGATTTGAGAACTGGCAGTAAATGTAAAATTAGAAGCATTTAATATGTATTTTTTACTGACGTTCATAAGTGAACATTGTGTTACATCTTCTATACATATAATAAAAGAGTAGGATCGAAATTACGCTTCACTAAATATTTTTACCAGAAATTAAGAGGGGTGATAAAAGAAGGGAAGCAGAATGCATAAATGCAATTTTTAAGATTCTTGTCTGTCTGTCTGTCTGTCCGTCTGTCTGTCTGTCTGTCTGTTTGTTCACGCTAATCTCCGAAGATACTGAACGGATTTTCATGCAATTTACACAAATATATTTAGTAAAGCCCGGGGCAACATATAGGCTTTGTTTTATCGAAATCGGTTCTCAGAAAGAAAAGTTATCATCATTTAAAAATAATTTCAAAGGCACCATATCACCAAATGAGGATCAGTAAAGTTATAGCAAATTCAATGAAATTAGTATCCACGTTATTCTTTATGACATAAGAATGATATATCTTTTTGAATTATCCAAATCGGACTATTACTTACGAAGATATTAAGTGATAAACGTGTGCCGTTCCTGCCGCGAAAAGTAAATATACGCGGGAGCGTGTGACGTCACTGTGACGGAACCGAGCGCGGCCTAGTACCGGCGCTCTTACTTCTCGATTTAACGAAGCTGTTAGAATGTAATTTTTTGATATTTTAAGTATAAAACATACATAAATAATATGAGTACTAATAAATTAGACACTGGTTTTGTGCAAATCAATCAGATAACCTTCCAAAAGTGGAATCTTTCATGGTATTTGACTACCTAGAATGATTTCTAAGTTCACTAGCGCTGAAATCCGTGGTTGGAAACCTCAAAGGTAAGGGTGCTGCTTATTATTTACGAACGTAGGTACTTATTAGTAATATTTAGGTCTAAGTGGACGTATGTAGGTGTAAGAAATAATGAATGTAAGTGTATAGGTACAGGGACGTATTCAGAACTTATGAATAAAGTGCTTATAGAATCTTGATAAACGAATGATGTTTTCGTTCATTAATATGTAGGTTATTTCGTGGATGGCTTTTTAACCTACTTGCGCTTCATTTAGTGTATGGTACGTAATTTTCCATATCTTCTTCCAACTGAAATATATATTAAATGCTTATAAAATATTGTTATTCACTCTTTGTTTTTTACCCGAGTACGTCCCTGTGTCATATGTTTTGACTCTGGAATATTACCTACATAGAAATGGGAATAGGTAGGTATGAACGTAGGTTTATCCACAAAACTCAGAAAAATTAAGTGATTTCGTTTTTATTGGTTTTTATTAATACAGCAGGTTTAAAATAAGATAATACTTAGGTACACTACACTTAATAGTAGGTATTAACTTATTTCCAAATCAACTAAATAATAGTTATAGTTATGTAGGTACGTAAATCGAAACTATCTTTACACCAATGTCTTGTAGCCTGGCCAGAGGATAGAGTTTTATCATATCTTACAGCGGAATACCATTTTTACGAAGTTTTGGGTTTTTCGGCACGTTAAAAAGTAGTTTTTCTGGCGTTTTAATAGAAGTGTTTGTACATTTCGGAACTATACAATATTTATACATAGTTTAAAGGAGAATTAAACACAAATCAGACACAAACTTAATGTTTTAGTCACAATTAACCAAAAAAAATACTGCGCGCCATACGGCTTACAGGCGGCGACCGTCACAGTGACGTCATAGCAACCGCGGCGGCCACTCAGTGAACTACGCTAGTAATTTGGTCATAACTTCGTCAATTATTATCGTAGAACAAAATTTTTTGGACTGTATGTTAAGGATTTCTTAGCTCTTTAAATCTGCATTCTCAACTAAAAACGTTACGGATCCTCATTGCAATGCAAACTGACTCGCGTTGAACTTTTTCGAATTGTCAGATGTCAATCACAGTTTGATATGTAAATGAAATACTTTGATTATTTCGCCATTTCCGATATGTAATCGTAGAATAGTGGATATGCAGGCCCATTGCGTACCTTCAGATGCGAGTTCGAATCTGAAGTTGAACGGAAATATTTTTTTTTGTATTTATTTTTTTATTTTTTTAAAGAACTAGGTATATTATAAAAATAGATAATGTATTATTGAAATATTATATGAAAAAGTATTTCTTATGAGATCGTTTATTTCACCTTTTCATCCATCCTTTCTCTACAGAATTACGATTATTCGACATTGCTTTTATTGCTTCTTAAGGACTGTCTTCGTATCTTAGAGGTTTCCGCATTTAGCACCGGAAACCCGAGTAGGAATCCCGGGAAAAGGGAATTTAAAAAAAATGTCTCAAAATGAAAATGATCAATTAAATGAAATAAATATCGAGGTGGATACAGTATCTTCACCACTAATTAAATTTATAAAAAAAATAAGTAAATTTCTTTCAACAATGGTATTTCTATTGAATTTCAAATCATACTTCGAATCCCAATCTCAACTACCATTAAACGTGTCGATAATATGATGCAAAAGCAACCGTCAACGAAGTCGCGGGCATCAGCTAGTAAATGAATAAATGATTTTTGAATTTGAATTTGAAAGTGTTCTACCGAACGCGCCAACGAGCCCGTCAAAATAAAAGCCCATATTTTTCATTTGGGAATTTAAAATTATTTGTGTTAAATATCTTTGAATTCCAGTCTCCATCAACCATTACTACACCTAAAGAAACCACCTATTACCACCAATTAAAACAGCAACAAAGAACGATTTACGATCAATTTAACAAAGGGTTTAACGAAATTAAATGGAAAAAAATTCAACGGACTCCATAATGAAACGTTGTATGAATGACGCGTGGACTGTTTGACAGACAAATTATACGTTTCTGATGCGCCTGCGCAAGTTAGAAAGCTATATAGTGTAAGAGCTAGAGAAGTTTCTAGTGAGATATTTTTAATCAGAGATTGAAACCTGTAATTTTTTTTCCTAAATATGTGTCTGACTGAGATTCCGTGATATTAGTTTTAAAGAGTAATACACACTTAACTTATCACAGTAGATTTTTCGGTAAATATGGCTAAATACGAAAGAATATTAACAAAAAACTAAACATCCATAGTAAATTAACCGATTTTACGTTTCTTTTTTCTAACCTAAACCCTCAACTGTAGATATAAAATTGTAAAAGAGATGATATTTGGCTATTTAATTAATATTATAAAATAGGATTACTTGAAAATAAAGCAGCAAATCTATTTCAGCAGCATTAAGTAATATTCTTTAGATATGTTTTCTCTACGTCTAGACAATTTGAGTGTTGAATGGGGAAATCAAAATTAAATTCACACGAACTATTTCTATTAACTATTTTATGTCCATAATAAAATAATATATACATATAGAGCGTTTTATTGATTGAATCGTATGAATGAGATTAAGATTAGTTTTTTTTAATTATATTTGTTTGTATTATAACTAGACGTCGTTATCGCGCGGGCACGAATCATGTATAGATTATGTAAACAGAGTGGACAAACTACATGAATTCTTTTGAGAAAATCTAACCTATATCAACATTGGGACTTTTTGCATCGTTTCTGCATCAATTCATATCATTTAAGTAACAAGGCCAAGGAGGCTAAATACAAATAGGAGCAAGCCAATGAATTAACATCTCTAAGAGAATAAACCAGATCAATCTAATAAATTGTTAAAATCGACAAGTCAATAGTTTAATATTGTCTTTTATTAACGCGAGTATTGCACATTTAAATTAAATACATTATAACAGATTAAAACGCGATTTATTATATATCCCGACGTTTCGGATGCTTATAAAATAAATTATAAATCGCGTTTTAATCCGTTTTAAAATATTTTGTATAAAAGTTAATAGTTTATTCATTTTAAAGTTATTTTTGAATAGAACACGACTTGAAAACATAAAAACTCTCAGAGGACGTATAAAACGAGGTATTACATATTAATTGTCAATTCTATATAGATATTCTTTGACATGTTCATTCGTGCCCGCCCGATTACGATGTCTAATTATAACATAAGGTAATTAAAGAGTTAAATCTATACTAATATTATATAGAGGAAAGATTTGTATTTTTGTATGTTATGAATAAACTCAAAAACTACCGATTTAAAAAAAAATCACCAATAGAAAGCTACATTATTAGCGAGTAGCATAGGCTATTTTTATGTATAGTACAACTACACTGCACCAGTGTGTAGCCGGGGTGCATTGGTAGTCAATAAATAAATAAATGAGGATTTTTTTATACCACTAATCTGATAATTTCACTTATGAAAGAGGTGATTACCTAGCATCAAATGATTCAGCCTCATCTCTACATACATAACCTAAAATGCAACTATCTTCAAAAAATCAATGACATCCATACTAATATTATAAGAATAATCAGTGTAATAGACACAGAAGGGTCTGCCCCATGCCCCACTAGGAGAGCCGAGAGACTCGTCAGGTCTTAAACTATTTCACATATTAATGGAGATAGAGTGCACGGAACAACTCCGAATGCTGGAAGTAAAAATAGGTTGACAGCGCATCATTGACTAATGTTCTGTGGCTGAGGTATCACCTACTCCTTATTAATAAATCCTCATGTTCGTCTGTCGATATCTAACATAAAAAATAAAACAATATTAATTCTAATTAAACAACAGCTCTCGGACTAAACTAGAATAAAATATTTTTTGTTCTTTTCACTTTCGTTTAGTATTTAAAAGGGTTTGATTCGTAAACAATATTTTATTTAATAACATATTTGATGGTTTCAAAATAATATTAATACTTGTATAGCCCACTGAATTAATACGCTGAATACAGACGACTAGTAATCACTAGGGTGGAGCGAAATTTTTTTTTTCATTTAACTGTAATGTAATAGTCAAAATATTATGTCTTTTGGGCTTAAATTAAGTCATGCAAAATATTAATCAATTCGGTTTAGAGTAACTGCCTCCGCAGCGGCACTGATTTTATAAAAATAATTTGGTTTTAGACCTCACATAGACGACATATATCTGTACGATATTTAAATAATTAGACTATTTTTTTATCACAAATCGTTGCCTGATATACTATATTTTCGTTGTAGAATACACAGAAAAGCCAGACTTTGTATTTATTATTTTAATAAGGTGAGTCTGGGAGCGCGGAAGGAGACTTTTACCGGCAGTTTTCGCGACGTTGTCAGGTTCTTCTCAGTTCGCATTGGTCGTACGCACGTTATTTTTTTAAATACCTACCTATTTTTAACACTATGCAAAGATCTCGAAGTGTGTTTAAAAGTCCTCTTTTTGGGGATATTAGTGAGATAAAAGAGAACGTTTTACCTACTTACGAAAATGTAATAAAGTATTACGAACGGACGGGACATCAACTGAAATTGCAATTAAAAACAGCAAAAGTCGTGACATCTAGGATTGAAAATATATGGCATCTATTTCGATAGTAACATAAACGAGGATTATTTTAAATGTTAAAAGCATATCATTTAAAATACAAAAATCTACTCAAGTTTATCAAGAGGCTCTCTCCGGAAAAGTAAGAAAGTTTTCAGCAAAGCAGTAAGAAACTTTTTGATATTTCAGCATACAAGTTCAATGATAAAAAGGTTCATAAACATAAGGAGGCTTTTTTAATTGATCAAATAACGTCTCGAATGATGATAATCAGCGGGATAGACGTAATTGCTACAAATAAGTTGCAAAATACTCTAAAAAGGAAACATCAACAAGAAAATCCCAAAAAAAAGCCCAAGCACATCCTTAAACACTTTAATGTTAGATGTTTTAGATATTCGTTATATATTCATGATATCCAAAGAAATCAGAAAATATTATACTTGCGATTATAAAAGATTAGAGGAAGCATATTAGAGAGCTGGCTGCTCGTCGCATATTAAAGGCACGCAGTGTGATTCACCCTTCAATACCTAGATTTTTTTCAAGTGCCATTGATAAATTTTAATGCTACTTCGTTGTTGATTTAATAAACTGGCAGGAAAACTTAACCAAACCGCCGCTTTCGAGAAATTTATCTGACCAAGAAATTCAGAACATTGTCGAATATGGTGGTGAGCGCAAACCATTGTTTTAAGGCTTCCTGCCATATTCAAGCTATTTAGGGAGCTGTGAAGATTACGACCATCCATTCAAGCCATTCATACGAGCTTCCATTTCTCAGTGCACAAAAAAAGTCACGATTAGGTGCAATAAAAGCCAAGTTGGAATCGCGGCCTAAATTTGAAACAAAAAAGGATTATCAACCTTAATAATTAAAGCAATTTATCAAATTCTTCTGAGTATTTTCATGTTCTTTGTCACAGTATCACCTTAATAAATGTCTAAACTATGAATTATCTATCATTTAATACCTTCTAACTACTAAATAGGGCACAATATTTCACCTTATATGACTTTAATAAAATTTTAAAATCATGAAGTCTGCGGAGGCAGAAGATATTCATTAAAGGGAATAAAAATTTACACTTATTTTTACTTTATCATAATGCACAAATCCCCCCCTATTAGAACTTCGAAACTAAAAAAAATTTTTTTTCCTTACATCCGTGCTCCACCCTAGTAATCACCCGAATATCACTCAAATTAGATTATATTTATGGAGTTTTTATATGGAAATTTAAATTTTGGTACCAATTTAAATTTTTCGGTGTATTGCTTAATAGCGTCCATATAATCTTAAGTAACTTTAATCAAATATTAACAAAAATGCATACATAACTACACATATATGCGGTACGGTTCCTAGGATACTGGTATCATTGTTGGTACTGGTACAATAAGGGGTAAAAAAAAATTTGCGTGATTTTTATTCGGATATATTTATTCGGAGGAAAAAAATTATAGCTCCTGGCATCTAGTATTTTTCAATTTTATACGTCTGATTCCAGAGTAAACTTAAGAAAAAAACCGAAAAAATAGGCTTGCGCGAAAATGGCCATTTTTATCTTATTTATAGAATGGGGGGTAAACGGGCAGGTGGCTCACGAGATGGTAAGAGCTCTATGACCTACCACGAATAACTTGCGAGGTATAGTATTCGAATCATCGAGTAGGTACGCAATATAATTTCTCATACAACTGACGATACAAATACGGTAAGTTTTTCTATACTAATACTAGTGGACCCGACATACGTTGGTCTGCCACAATGTTGGCTTCAAAATTATACAATTATTCTTAGATTTGAATATGCCCATTTGCCCACTTTTTTATATACTTAATTGTCTAATATGAGTCGTATAGAATCAAAGGCGGCTATCTGACATTTTTGGTCCGGCAATCTACACCAAAATAAAATAAGTTCCTGTCATTTAAACTGTTATGTTTTTTTTTATATTTTGGTTTTATCTTTAATTGTTAATATTAATAGATACCTTAAACATGCAATGAATGATACCTAATACAAAAACAAAGGAGAAAAACGTTTTCTTTTTTAAATTGCTAACAATCAGCCATAAGTCAGATAGCCGCCTTTGATTCTATACGACTCATATGTTACTAATTTGCAGTGGACATCTGTTATTCCAAAAAAGCTAAGAATGCATGACGTGAGCTGTCAAGATGGCGGAGTTTCGAACCTAATTTAAAACGTTTGTATGGGAAATAGAAAAGGGCTGTTTTTAGGGTTTTCCCGGAAATTATTCTATTTTTTCTCGTCTTTTAAACCTTCCCTAGACCTCCACGAACATTTCAAGACTAAGATAAGATAAATCCGATCTGCCGTTCTCGAGTTTTAGTGAGACTAACGAACAGCAATTCATTTTTATATATATAGATTATTATTGATTCTTTGTTGTCTTTTATTAACGCGAGTATCACACATTTAAATAAAATACTGTATACCGGATTAAAACGCGATTTATTGTTTAAATTATTTATCCCGACGTTTCGGATGCTTTTCAGCAACCGTGGTCGCGGGAGACTGACCTCCCTCACCTGACTCAGTCTCCCGCGACCACGGTTGCTGAAAAGCATCCGAAACGTCGGGATAAATAATTTAAACAATAAATCGCGTTTTAATCCGGTATACAGTATTTTATTTAAATGATTCTTTGTTTATTATGATTTAACTCAAAAACAACTAGACCGATTTTAAAAATTATTTCACCAATATAAAACTGCATCTTTACAGAGTAACATAGATTATATTTATTTCCAGCAATAATTACGGATCCCTACTAAAACTTTAATAATGTACTCAAAAAAAGGGTTGTAGGGAGTAATCTCTGGATCTACTGAACCGATTTTAAAAATCTTTCACCAACAAAAAACTACATTATTAGTGAGTAACATAGGCTATATATTTTTGTGTATAGTACATCTACATTGCACCCGTGTGAAGCCGGGTCGTGTTGCTAGTAAATTATATTTAAGTTTTTTAAGTATATTTATACAAAGTCTTTGCGTTAACTTATCAAAGTTACCTCATTATTTTGACAAACTTCCATTGCTACTGCGCGCGACTTCGGTGTATCCGACAAAGCCGATATTTATGTTGGCTTTCAACTTAATTAATTATCGTTTTAAATCCAAGCAAAAAACTTACAGAAAATAATCTCAGCTTTCACATTTTTTACTGGTATCCTTTTACGAATCAAAATGGCCGATTAAAATTTATGTAGAGATAAGGAATCGGGTTAAAAACGCAAATACAAAAACGTATTACCCTTTCAAAGCTGTGTTCATACTAGCTTGTAGTACTCGGTGGTAAGAATCATTTATAGAATCTTACTAATATTATAAAGGTGAAAATTTGTTGCTCTCACGCAAAAACAACAGAATGGATTTTGATGAACCTTACAATATTATTGTTTACCTACTAGCTTCTGCCCGCGACTTCGTCTGCGTAGAATTAGTACTAAGAGTAGCTTATTTTTGAACCTAGCTGTTTTTTCATCAATCTCCGCTTAATAGCGCTCCACTCAAGTTAATGTTATCGTGATATTTTTTAAACTATTCATCCAAATTACTTAGTGTAAAAGACAAAGTTCATCTATATTAAATACCGAAAGCGAAAAATGTATCAATTTTGATATGAATTAGCTAAATACTCTAAAAAGTGCAATTGAAAAAATGAATCAAATTTAAATGTATTTATGGCTCATAGTTTAGGGTATATTGGCATCCATATAAAAGGTAGACATATGCTATACCGGACTTTTATTTAGAACTATTTAAAACAAACAATCCCACCATACATTATATTCTTGTAACTCCAACGGTTTAGGCAGTGCACGCCAAGATAGCTCTCAGAATTATGGCCAATATACAAAAACTGTTTATAAATTGTAGCCTATGTATGTGTTATTCTGATATATAAGCTATATTACTGTAAAGTTTCATCAAAATCCGTTCGGTAGTTTTTGCGTGAAAGAGTAACAAACATCCATCCATCCATCCATCCTCACAGACTTTCGCATTAATATTATATAATATTAATATATATTACATATAATATTAGTAAGAAGTAAGATAGTAAGATAAGATAAGATACATCAGAATAACATATAGGAGAGCTATAATTTATAACGATGTCAAATAAGTCGGAAAAAATCTTGCTATCTGAGAGCTAATTCGCCCAGTCACGGGTCAGCAGCTATTATTATGAATGAAACTATTGTATATTATGTTTATAAAATTGTGAAAAATTATATTTTCTCAACGCCTTGTTACTGCGTGCATTCGTATAAAACCGTGAAGTGGAAATGGCGCATTTCGGTTTCAGTCTATAGATTTCCCGAACGCTTGAAGTAAAAATAGGCAGACAGCGTATCATTGATTAATATATCTGCGGAAGATTTGACAGAAAATCAGAATATATTACTATGCCTGTTTTTCTGATCAATTTTCTGAATTGGTAATGCAACCCTATAATCTTTGGTACCCTATCGAGCCGAAATTGTTTCTCCGAGATTCGAACCTACGTTTTCCTGTACGTACCCAGCTTACTATTGCCACCATTATCAACAGCTAATCAAAGTAACTAGAAAGACATTATCATTAAAGTATAATAAATAACGCAAACGAAACAGTAATGTGGACAAAGCATAAGACACATTTACCGAAAAAACTTGATTGTGCAAGTCAGAATAACTTAGATCTGAGGTTCCCAAAGTATTAATTAATTGTTCGTAATCGAATTACAAATTAATATTTTTTTATACATCCATTTATTAGCATAATAATTGCTATGACATAAAAGGCATAAAGAGATTTTAATCTGAGGCTCTAGAGTAATAATATTGTCTTTTATTAACTCGAGTATCACACATTTAAATAAAATACTTTATACCGGATTAAATCGCGATTTATTATTTTTATTATTTACCCCGACGTTTCGGATGCTTTCCAGCAACACCGGGACTCAGTCACCTGAATTACTATTGTATTATTTATCAAAATTGTCTTTTAAATAAAATACTGTATACCGGATTAAAACGCGATTTATTGTTTAAATTATTTATCCCGACGTTTCGGATGCTTTTCAGCAACCGTGGTCGCGGGAGACTGAAAGATGACAGTTGTCTTATATTTGAAATGTCACAAAGTTCTCTCTTTTTAACTTGGCGATTAAAAAGAGTGGCGGCGAGTTTCTTGCCAGTTCTTCTCGTCCGCTCTACGCCCTTGATTTGTGAACTGGTAGTAAATGTAAAATTAGAAGCATTTAATATTAGTAATATTAGTAATTTAATATGTATTATTTTTTATTGACGTTCATAGATGTACATTGTGTTACCTAAATTAATAGATTATTTTTTAATTTAATTGAATTAAATATGGCAACTTTGTGACATTTCAAATATAAGACAACTGTCATCTTTCAGTCTCCCGCGACCACGGTTGCTGAAAAGCATCCGAAACGTCGGGATAAATAATTTAAACAATAAATCGCGTTTTAATCCGGTATACAGTATTTTATTTAAATGTGTGATACTCGCGTTAATAAAAGACAATATCAAAATTGTCTTGTTAAATTTTAGTTTAATTATGTCAAAGTTACAAGCTTTAGAATCTTGGTCTCGGAAAGTGGTAATTTTGGACTTGTACGTATACGTAAGACCCATCGATATAGTATATATATCTGTTTATATAGCACAATATCTGGAAGATGGTTGGATATTTTATATTAATTAGTCTTGCCATTCAAAGGGGGAACGCTGCCGGTATCTTCGGAACCTTGCCTAAAGGGACCACTTTTATTAATATATTTTAGTTTTTATTGTATATATTTTAAGGTTTTTAGTTTTAGGTTCTTTGTTATTTTAAAATTGTGTATTTTTTTTGTGGAATAAATATAAATTTATATGACAATTACAATAAAGCTTTTTATATATTATAGTCATACGTATCATATGATAGAGGACAAATCTTTGTTTTTTATTTTAGCTAATTACTTCAAGATGTCATGTGGAGCATGGTGTAATGGTTGCAGCTCCTTACATACATTTTATAAAACAACAACTGAGTGACGGAGAGTTTATTGCCAGTTCTTCTCGTCCGTTCTACGCCCTTGATTTGAGAACTGGCTGTAAATGTAAAATAAGAAGCATTTAAACTTTTTATTTTTATTGACGTTCATAAGTGTACATTATACTACCTAAATTAATAAATGATTTGAATTCGAATTAGATTACTTTTTATTATTGAAAAAATATTTTTTGTTTTCACTTCAGCACGAACGACTATCGAGAGAGTATTCGAATCGTCGATCTGTCAGTTATATGAGAAATCATGTGAAATTTCATACAAATGACAGCTCGACGATACGAATACTTTTTCGCAAGTTGTTCGTGCTAGGACCTCAGAACCAGGGACTGAAACCGGATAATTTTTATTTTCCAAAATACGTGTCTGACTGAGATACCATGATACTAGTTTTAAAGAGTAATACACACTTAACTTACCACAGTAATTTTTTTCAGTAAATATGAATAAAAACGAAAGAATATTAACAAAAACCTTTATTATACCGGTATAACTCCCATAGTAAATTAACCGGTATTCAGTCCTTGCTCAGAACAATTATACAACAATTTTAAATTTCTTTTTAAGCGCACAGTAAGTTTGAGAACCACAGTAACACTCGCTAAGGACTCTCAAGTATCCTAATCACGCTACTTTCCACCTACATCTTGTGATAATCGGGAATTTTAGTGCCAAACGGTCCTATAATTATTCCCTAATTGCTAAACTCAAGTTATTTGTAAGTGAGCTTTAATTGGACTTTAATTTAGAGCCAAAATGTTATACAAAGATAATAAATAAATTAATATTGCATTTATTAATGATTGCGTTATAATGGCTTGATTTTTTATATCAACGCGCCCCGGCTTCACACGGGTGCAATGTAGACGTACTATAAACACAAAATATGTTATGTTACTCGCTGATAATGTAGCTTTCTATTGGTGAAAGGATTTTTTAAATCGGTTTAGTAGTTTTTGAGTTTATTCATAACATACAAAAATACAAATCTTTCCTCTTTATAATAATTAATAAATTATAAAAATAATAATAAATATAATTAATAAAAAATTAATAATACTATCTATACTAATATAGATAGTATAGAGTATAGATAAAAAATATAATAGATCATGCCATTTGTGCTGTATAGATGAAAGTGAAAAGGATCGGAGCTTATGGAATCTCGTGAGCTCTGCCTACCCCAATGGAAAAGGGGCGTGATATATATGTATGAATAATTAATGGTCATATTATTTAATATTTACTACAGTAAAATTCATACGAAAACCCATTTATTTCTACGATGGAGTTCGAACTCTGAAAACCATGTTAAATGAAGTTCTGCTACTAGGTAATTTAGGCGATTAACTATATTATTCATTTGCATCATAAAAATGTAATTAAGAAGCTTAACCCTTACGATCTGATATAGTATATGATACTAGACGGTAATCAGTAATATATATTTAATTGTAACGCCCAACCTACGCCCATTGGACGGTTCTGAGAGCACAGAGCTTGGTATAGAGTCGATGTTCAAAATTCAAATATGGAGCTTATCCATTAGATCTGCTGATTTTCTTTCTTTTTAAATTCTCTTTTCGTTCTTTCTAGCACTCCAACAATTACCCAGGCAGGTGCGGCACTTGGTGCAGGCAGGGCTGTAGCCAGTACTGTTTTTTTTAATGTCAGATATTGACAGACGAGCATGAGGTAGGTGATAGCCACATAACATCAGTCAATGATGTGCTGAATTGTGCTGAATTGTAGCAATGAGGCCGCCTTTTGCATTTTGTATTTATAAGTCCGTTTTGTAATTATGATGCATTAATTGTTAAATAAACATATTTACTGTTTTTTTGGCTTTTCAAAGGCTTGAAAACAGATTCGTTGATTTTAATTCATTTTTCGTTACGTTATGCTAAGCCACGAACTGAGATTTAAGACGAGATTATATTTAATACAAAAACTATTTAGAATCTATATCAATGTATCATATTTTCAGGCGTAGTCTTGAAGTTGAGCAGACTCGCCTGCTCCGCTATTGTTTGAATATGAGCTAGAAGAATAGGTGACATTTACAAGTGTTTCCAATAACTTATACTGATTAGCAAATTTTCAGTTAGGCGAGCTGTATGTACGGTACTATCACATAATCTCAAAAATCTGTTGGTCTGTTTTGTAGGTAGATCCAGATCAATCATCAATACTTAACAGTTTAGTCGGAATATAAAAACTGTTTCTATTAATATTCAACAAAGAGTCGTATTACACATTTCAATACCGATTTAAGTTATATACAGTAGCTTTGTTTATTTTAAGTTAACGTATAAAAATAAAGTGGTAAAAATTATATCTTCAAATGCCGGAATACTGGTATTTAATAAATAAATAGTAAAATAATGGTTTTATAGCTATTCCAGTTAAAGCGTCTCCATTGTTTTCCATATTCCGACAATAATTTCGTCCATTCCCACGTTTCTTCATTCACAGAGTATTCAGTGCAAAGGTTCACTAATTACTGACTTAGTTTTTATCTTTCTCTTTCATACAATTCATTTAAAGAATACCTAGTTATTTATATTTAAAAAAATCCGTTTAGAACATACTTCCTAGTGAGAAAATATTTTTAATTTTTTCTCACTATCGCATTTTTTCAGAAAATACTGATTTTAGAAAAAAAAAATATTGAACATAAAATCTCAATATTTTTATGGACTACATACAACTTTTGTTGAAAACATTTATCTTAATTATTTTTAAACAAAAACAAAAACCGACTTCAAAACTGTAACTAGATATAGTTAGTATGTACAAACTTAAACTAAAAAGTAAAAACCAATATTTTTAATTATTTCAAAGCAGCCTTAAAGGACAATCTACAACATTATTGATAATTATATACGCAACGAAGTAATCTTATAAGGGTTCCGTTTTTGGTACGGAGTACGAAACCCTAAAAACCATAGATAAAATCTCTTTATTTGCGACTAGCAACGCGCCCTGGCTTCACACGTGTGCAATGTAGATACAAAAAATGGCCTATCTTACTCGCTAATAATGTAGCTTTCTATTGGTGAAAGAATTTTAAAAACGGTCCAGTAGTTTTTGAGTTTATTCATAACATACAAACATCCAAAAATACAAATCTTTCCTCTTTATAATATTAGTATAGAATAGACAAGAAGTGTTATTTTACTCACTAATTACATTATAAAAATCACCGAAAATTCGGTAGATTGGAGACCATTGTCCGGGACATAGCGTAGTAGCTTATATTATTATGACTGTTTAATTTTAAAACTAAAAACCTGCGAACATTTAATGAATTTTATCTGAAATTAGTTTGGCTCGTAATAATCAATCCACTCGCATGGTATTCGGTATTTCAATGTTATGTGTGTTATTTCTTAAGCACCTCCAAATGCCGGAGAAATAGCCGAAATATCGTGTCGGGTGTGGAGCACAATTTTGCTCAGAATATGGTCTTTTAATTGGTCCGCGGGCCGGCCGGTGTTACTGGAGAAGTAGGGTTAGCAACAAAAATGTGATAAAATATACAAAGTTTTTAAAATACAAAGGTTTTGGCCGTAAGGATGTTGTTAAAGGGAGAGTACAGTCACAAAAATGGGATAAAATATCCGATTTTTTAAATATTCAAAGGTACATTAACAATATTCAAATTCTTGAGGTGAGTACAGTCAGCAGCAGAAGCAGTTTAACAATATTCAAAGCTTTTTGTTGTCGGTACATAGTTACTGAGAGAGTATAGTCAGCAGCATATGTGCGATTAAAATGTTCAAAATTTTTAATATTCAAAGCATTTGTCCATCAGTATAATATTACTGGGAAAGTACAGTCAGCAACAGAATTAGGTTAAAAATATTAAAAGCTTGGTCTGAATTGAAATTTCAAAAGCTAATAATAAATAATAATGCGCTTAGTTTTTTAATTACTGAATCCAAGGATTTGAGACTTAAAACATTCCATTCATATTGTCTAAAGAGCCAACGTTTGATTGGAACTACTATATCGTATAAAAAGTGAATTCTCCAGTCTCCTATTTTATTTTATTTAACAACTTTATTGCATTATAAATATGTAAGGACTTACATAACAGGATAAATAGAGCAAAAGGTGGCCTTATCGCTACAATTCAGCGATCTCTTCCAGGCCACCGGTTCAGAATTATATAAAACTAAAAAGGAGAAGGGTAGGCGCCAAAGTTGAAGGATATTAGTACATGAATAATTAAAGATACAAACAAGAACTAACAAAAATAACAGCTAATTAACTAGAAAGAATAGAATCTAAGAAGAATATAACAATTCGACTTAAAACCTAAACATCATCCATGAATAACAATTTAAAATACAAACAAAGATTTTAATAAATAAAAGCTTATGAAAACTAGAAGGAATAGAATCTTAGAAAATAACAATTAAACTTAAATTCTAAACAAGATAAAGCAGTGTCAATAACATAGCACTTACTCTTTCAATAATGTATGAAAGTGATCGGTGACCATTTTGACAAAAGAAGTCACATTTTGAGCACATTTTACTTGAAGGGGCAGCGCATTCCACAATCTAATCGCCTCTACTATAAAAGAACGGCCATAATACTTCGTAAGGTGGGCGGGCATGAGAAGCGATGACGTAGTAGTGTCACGAACAGTACGTGTTTGTCCCAAAAAATTAAAACTTTTTTTTAAGTACTGAGGTGATCTAGGGTCAAATAGAACATTATATAAAAGGCGAAGGATATGAGTTTTTCTACGAAATCGGATAGGAAGCCAGCGTAACCTACAGCGATATTCCGACACGTGATCATATTTCCTTAGTCCAAATATAAAACGGATACACAAGTTTTGAAGGCGTTCAAGACGATTTAATTGATCTTCAGTAAGATCGAGATAGCAAATATCTGCGTAATCAAGAAGAGAAAGAAGAAGAGAATGAGACAAAGAGATTTTAGTAGGAATAGGAAGGAAGTTAGAGAGGCGTCGTAAAGATCCAGCTGCAGCAAAAAGTTTCTTACTTACTGCACCAATCTGGGCATGCCATGATAGAGTGGAATCAATATAAATGCCTAAACTCTTCACTTTGTCGCTATATGGAATACTAACACCATTGACAGTAACGGATGGTAGGTTAGCCCAATCAACTTTAGAGACCAATGCCTGACTTCCAATAATAATCACCTGTGTTTTAGCTGGATTCAAAACAAGGCCATGAGATGAGCTCCAACTAGATATCAAAGAAAGGTCAGAATTTACCGTGTTCACAGCATTAGCCAAGTTCTCTAAAGTCGATTGGGTATAAATCTGGAGATCGTCGGCATACAAGTGATAGAGAGAAGTAAGAGGGTCAGTTATATTATTTATAAATAACGCGAAAAGAAGTGGAGACAACACGCCACCCTGAGGGACGCCCATAGTGACATCGGTCCAAGAAGATAGCATGTCGTCAATCTTGATACGATGCCTACGCCCTTCTAGGTAATTATGAAACCAATCAATAACCGTTGGAGATATGTTAAAAATACGAAGCGTACTCAACAAGATATCGAAGTCAACAGAATTGAAGGCATTGCTGAAATCTAAGAGTGTTAAGATCGAGAGACGCTTATTGTCCATACCAAATCGGATGTCATCAGTGATTTTAACTAAGGCAGTAGTCGTGCTGTGACCCGGTCGGAATCCAGATTGGAGGGGATTTAATAGGGAGTTTTTATTGAGGAAAATACTTAATTGGTTGTGGACAGCCTTTTCCAGGACTTTAGACAGGAATGGGAGAATAGATATAGGGCGATAGTCGGCAAAGGATGAGGGATTATTATTTTTTGGTAAAGGAATGATATGGGCGTTTTTCCAGGAAAGAGGAAATTGAGAGGAAGTTAACGAAAAATTGAAAATATGGGATATAACGGGAACTATAAGGTCAAGGATGGGGAGGATCATGCAACGACTAATGCAGTCACTACCAACAGCGTTAGATGATACAGACAAAATGTATTTTTTAACATCACAATCGGTTAATTGATTAAACAGGAACGGAGGAATATCATGAGTTGGTTGAGCAGAAAGAGTATTTAAGGTTAAAGATTTAGTGCTACTATCAAACGTAGCTGAACTACAGGAAAAGTACTGGTTAAGAGAATTAATATCAAACGTATTAGTGGGAACAATATTTTCTTGTTTTCCAACTCCGAGAGATTTAAGAAACTTCCATACTTTACTAGGGTCGCCGTTCTCGACCGACGAATGAATGTGGCGTCGTTGTGCGTCCCTACAACATGTATTACAACGATTCCTGATCTTATTATACTTGTGCCTATTCAGTTCACTGCTATCCATTTTAAATCGTGATTTAGCCTTAGTTTTTGCCTCTAAAAGTTTTTTTATATCGTCAGTGAGCCAAGGCGCAGGCAAATGTTTTAACTTTACTGGACGAAGTGGCGCATGTTGATCATAGAGCTCTGTAATGAATGATGTAAACAGGTTAATTTTGTCATCGATTGTTTCAGCAGAAAGAATCAGAGACCAATCAAGTTTACCAGCGTCATCACACAGTCGTTCAACATCGATATTTTTAAAATTACGACGCATAACAACTTTAGGTTTATTTTTTGGGGGACGGATTTTATAAGACAGAAAGATGGAATTGTGATACGAAAACTCATTAGCAGAGTACTGTCCATGTTTTTCAACAAAAGTAGGAGACGAGACAATAATCAAGTCTAAGAGAGATGGACTGCAGTTGGGAAAGTGATGTGTGGTGGTCCTAGTGGGGTATGGGGCAGACACATTTCTGTGTCTGTTTCACTGATCATGAATCTGGCAAGTAGATGATCAGCGTACTGTGCTCCCCCCTCTACTGAAGGTAAGTGTCAAAATATTCGAGATTTTTAAAATTTGAAAACAACATAATTTATGGGAAATGTTAGCCTCCCCCCATATCACTTGTATCAATGAGAGCAACAATTTCCGAAGAAATTTTTTGCATAATTTTTTGAATAAGCCCTCAAAATGTATATATATGTATATACCATAGGTACTTACCACTGAACTATAGAGACGGTCGCCATTGGTTCAATCAGGACTTATTGGTATTTATATATTTGTATTTGAACTCATAATAAACAGACACCCACGTCATTCAAAGTCCAAAATAGAGGCATATAGAGAATTAGATAAATCTATTCGTGTGTACGCGGCCGCTATTGTCAAAGTTACATTGACATGGGTACTGATACGAGATAAGGATGTGACACACTTGGGGCTTTAATAGACTGGCGACTTTGCGACTGAGATGCGACTTTTTTGTCGAGTGTTTTTAATTTGGCAAAAAATTACGCTATTGTTAGAGACTTGTTATGTTGTTAAATTTTGATGATTAATTTTAATAGAAGATATTTTTAAAGGATAAAGTTATAGACCAGTCATTAGGTCAGAAAAAACTGTTTAAAATTGCATGTGAACTGAGAAGGATTAATTTTGGATATTACGTGGGGTTCTTTGATAATTTCAAGTTAAGCTTTTCTAGATCCATATTATTATGAGAATATCATGTTTATTTTATATTTAATTCATACTTAGTATTGAGTACCTACGAACTAAATAGTTTTGTATTTAAAAAATAAAACTTGTTCCTTATTTAGGTATTATAAGATTATTTTATGATCATGATTAATAATAAAATATATGTACTTAAATATCCAAAATATAATTTATATTTAAATGTAACTAATGAAACAAGTTTATCTAGTATACTTTATTTTACTCAATTAAAATATGAAAGTCGCTCGTTTATGTAGCCCTTTGAAAATAGAAATAAAAGTCGCCTAGACGTAGTACCCTTGTAAAGTAATTCGGCGGCAGGCAAGGCCTATTAACGATGTTTTATTTGTTTTATAATATACGTATAACCCTGCATAGTATAACTCACATACAAAATATAAGAATAATATCTATACTAATACTAATAATCTATATCTATCTATACTAATATTTTATTTGTATGTTTGTATTTTTGTATGTATCGAATAAACTTAAAAACTACTGGACCGATTTCAAAAATTCTGTCACCAATGGAGCTACATTATCGCTGAGCAACATAGGCTATATTTATTACTAGAAAAAAATAGAGATTTTTAGAAATTCCTACTAAAACCAACCCAAGGTGTAAATAATTAGCCAAAAAATGTCTTTCGTCGCATGCGCTGCCGAAAGTATTGGTGATAGAACAAAAAATAGTTCTAAAATACTATAGAATATATAAATATTTACAAAAATCCTCGCGAGACTATATATCTAACTATTGTAGGTATGTTACTATAACTATAACTAAATTTTTTACATTTAAGACTGTTTCATTACCTATTTATTACGGACATTCCTTTCAAAAGATATTACGAAATTAAAAATGTCAATATATTCAAAACAATTTAACTCAAAAACTACTCGACCGATTTCAACATTCTTTCATCAAGAGAAAGCTTCATTATCATCGAGTAACATAAGCTAATTTTATTTGTATTTATTTATTTTTTTTATATTTTTTAGTACATCCGTTCCGCTTCCCTTGCGAAGCCGGGGCGGATGGCTAGTATATAATATAATAAGTAGACACCATTAGTAAATATTGCCAAGTCTCTTAATCTAGTTAGCACTAAGCAAATAAAATTTTTTTGTTACTATTAGATATCGACAGACGAGCATGAGGTTCACTCGATGGAAGGTGATACCTCAGCCGCAGAACATCTGTAAATGATGCTTTACTTCGAGCATTCGGAAATCCATAGACTAAAACCGAAACCCGCAACATTCACTTCACGGTTTTTCCATCTATGAACGGTGGTTCGTTACCCGGTCGGAATTTCAATATTCCTCCCACCCGTTCAATGCCCTAAGTTACCAGACGTGGGGAGTGGGGACATGCTTACAGAAAACTATAAACATGTTGTTCCAGTGAGATTCGAACCCACGAAACATCGATGCGCAGTACGCACGGCAGTTGTTCTACCGAACGCGCCAACGAGCCCGTCTTACTTAGATACATACATAAAAAACATACACACGGCTTCATATTATATTATCTAATGTAGATTATATGACTGAGGGGTTTGATATTTTGGTGATTATAATGATGTATGAGGGCGATTACAATGGGTTTGGGTTATTGAATACTTCCTTGGAATCCTTTTTTACTTACTAGGAGAGTAGACACTAGACAGGTACGTGGCTACTAGTTGGTAAGAGGATTCTTAACTAATTCAAAGGTAACGTTAGATAAATATTTGAAACCGACTTCAAAAATGGAGAACGATCTTAATTCCAATGTAAGATTTTTTTGTGTGTTTGTTACGCGATAACTCCGCCAATTATGCATGGATTTTGATGGTTCTTTTTTTATTATTATTATTATACACAAAAATAGCCTATGTTACTCGCTGATAATGTAGCTTTCTAATTTCTATTGGTGAAAGAATTTTTAAAATTGGTCAAGTAGTTTTTAAATTTATTCATAACATACAAACATACAAAAATTCAAAAATACAAATCTTTCCTCTTTATAATATTAGTATAAAAGTATAAATATAGATTACACCGTTTTATTCGGATTCAAGCGAAATTATCCTAAAATCTACTATAACAAGAAACATCTACAATTTACTTGACCATTAACTCGGCTCGAATTCTGCGACAACAGTTCACTTTTTGCCAAAACTACAAACGAATCGAGCGCTTACGTTATTTTTTATGTCCGAGCGAATTTTAACGATACCGAATTTTATTGTTTTGTTTTTGCTTATATTTTTTCGCTGTTGTATTGTTTTTCGAGTTGGCACTCTGAATTGAGGCGTCATTATTTTTAGGGGTCCGAAGGAAATACGGATTCTTGAAGTAATACCATTGTGAGTTTACTTCATTTAATAATTACATACATACATACATATACACGCCTCTTTCCCATTGGGGTAGGCAGAGATCACGGAATTCCATATGCTCCGATCCTTGCATACCACTTTCGCTTCTTCTACTTTCATCATTGCTTTCATACACACTCGACGGTTACGAGTACTTTTGATCTGGCCCTTTTGCAGAACGTCCCCGATCTGATCGAGGTTCGACCACTCCCGATTCTCCCACTCACACCAGTAATAAAATAATAAAAATAATAATAATAATATTATATTTGTAATAATTATTAATTAGTACAAATGATATTACATAGTTACAAATGGCAACTCATACATTACTAGGCAAATATTATAATAATTAAACCAAATTAAATTAACTAGATTAGAAGAAAAAATATTGCTACTACTGTACTATCATATACCTATCGATGGTATAGTGCTAAACCCAATTAATGTGAAATTTTAAGTTATTCACTTTTATAAGTTGAGGGACAATGGTACCTTAGATATACAAATAATATATCACATCACAGATATTAATTATGTTGATATTATTTATATATGTTAGCTAAGTTTGATCCTAAACTTTAAAATTTAATATATATGTACATATATTGAAACTTTACATACTTGGCTTTCTCTTAACTTCGTTTGGGTAAAATAATATTCACTCATACTTTTTACACAGATTTTTTATATATGTACACCAAGTTCTAATAAGTCGAAACTAATTTATTTCTACCTTTGTTACTTTGCTACCTACAAATTACTATACTGTACTATACACAAAATAGCCAATGTACTCGCTGATAATGTAGCTTTCTATTAGTGAAATAATTTTTAAAATCGATCTAGTAGTTTTTGAGTTAATATTACTATACAAACAAACATGCAAATCTTTATAATATTAGTATAGATGAGTCGTTCAAAATTGAACCCAAGGAGTTTAGTATGTATTCAGTGTCAAAAACAAAGCTAAGACAAAAACCTAATGGCCAGTAACAAAATTTTAAACAACACTTCCCGAACGAGGTGTAAAAGAAAATTTAAAGGCCATTTAGTTAATGTGTGAATTGGTAATACTACTGCACAGGCGTAAGAAACTGGAAAATATGTTGCCGACATTTTATTAGGAACTTTTTTGAAATCAATGTTGCCAGTGAAATTTTTCCCTTGACAATTTTATGGTCTTTTACATATAAATTCAAGTGTTTCGTGGTATTTTAAACATTTTTATTTCCGGTAAAGGTTTGAGGCCCGGTTCTATACAAAAGTACGTGGAAATACATATCTATCTTATAATATTTAAAAAAAACCTCTTGTAAGGTGGTAACACGGGAGAGAAATGATAGGCACGACTGCTGAGTGAATACTGCATTTAATATCATAAAGCATTCCTATAAATAAGGTGTACAATATATTATATGTTTATATATGTTTTATATTATCTATCCTTACATCTCATCTCCACCCTATTAAAAAAAATAAAATAAATTACTATAAACATTTATTTTATTTTAGTACATATTTAGGTACGAGTATATTAATACAATAAACAAAAAAACTAACAATAACATTTTTCCCTAAACATTTTTTTTTAAAAGTAGTCTAGTGTCTGGTAATACAAAAACTTAAAACATAATTCCTAATAATAATTAATAAGATTAAGTAATTGGTTCAAAATACATTTTTGTCCTATTTTTATGTACTATATAATTTTTGTTATCTTTCATAATTTCTACATTGGGTGAACATTCTCTAATCACTTTGTATGGACCTGAATATATGCTTTGAAATTTATTTCCAACCTCATTCTTTATTAAAATCAAATCATTCGGCTTATATGTCACAGGATTAATATTACGATCATACTTTGTTTTCCTTTTTAATTTACTAGTTATTAAATTATCCCGTGCTTCTTTTTGAGACGTCTGTAATCTAAATTTTAATTCTAAAGGATAATTATCAGAATTATATAAAGGTTCTACTTGTTCTGATTGTAAATTAGACGGTAAAGTACATTTTTTACCGAACACCAATTCAAAAGGAGTAAATTTAGTCTCTGTATGTACCGTAGTATTATAAGAAAAACACCAAAATGGAAGCCATGTGCTCCATACATCCGAATGATTTTCTGTCTGTATTCGTAAATAGTTACCTAAATGTTTGTGTGAATTCTCCAAAGCACCAATACTTTGATGATGGTATGCAGTAGACTGCATCTGGTTAATATGTAAAAGTTTACAAACCTCTTTCATTGTATTTGATATAAACTCTGTTCCCCTATCTGTTGCTATCTCTTTTGGAATACCATACCTGAGAATCCAATTATTTACAAAGCTTCTAGCTACTTCACTCGAGCTTTTAGACGTCAGTGGATAAGCTTCAATATATTTACTCAACTCACATTGTATAGTTAAAATATACACATAATTATAGCAATCTCTATCTAACGGCCCTACTAAATCTAAATATATTTTTTCAAACGCTGAATTTGCCGTTGAACTAATTGTCATAGGCTCTTTAATGTGATGTGACGAATGTTTTTGTTTTTGACATTTGTCACACCTTTTTACAAACTCAGTAACATCAGCTTCTAATTTTGGCCAGAAATAATATTTCTTTATATTATTGACCATTCGTCTTACACCTGCATGACCACTTGTGGGCAATATATGAAAATCATTTAAGATCACACGCTGATCATCTTTATCAGTAATTCTTTTTGTATCCCTTAAAATACATATACGTGGTCCGGACCAGTTACCTATGTTCTTAACTTCTTTAACTAATTTTTCCACAAATATATTATTTTTCTCAGTCTTAATGAAGTATACTTCTTTTTTATTAATTTTCTCACAAAATATATTCAGCTCTCTCACAAATTCGTCTGGCGATAGTTGCGATCGAGAAGCTAAATTAATAAAAATAGTATTCATTGCGGGTACATAACTCAAACATCCCTTCTCATGCGTAATATCTTTCAAATTACGATATCGATTTAATTCATAAGCGCTTATAAAACGTAATTCCGTGAAATATTTCGGTTTATTATATATTTCTATAACTTTTGGTTGATCAGGCCAATCGTTTCTAAAAATAATAACATCCCGTTTTTGTTTAGTTTCACTGAGCCATAATGATAGAGTATTATGTTTCATATCTATCACCGCTCCATACTTTCCTAAAAAGTCCTGCCCCAGAATACCATGCGACTTACAAGGTAACGTATCAAATACATAAAACTTATGACGAATACTCTGCCCGTGTATTGTCAACTGTAAACATACATATCCGATTGCTTGAACCTTACCACCTATTCCATTTATGGTTATGTTTTCTTTATTAATTGGTATATTAAATTCTAGAACATACTCATATTTTATGGCCGAAATTGAAGCTCCTGTATCTATGAGCCATTTAAACGCGTGTATGGTGTTATAAAATAATTCTATATGATAGCTACTATCGCTGGCTAAAATATTATATGTTGTAGGCAAACAATCATTTTCTGGACTGGAATGATGTGTCGATGAACTCGACTGAGGTTGTGAATCATCCCTCACTGCTGTCCTAATTTGACTCCTAGACTGACAACGACCTGTATAATTATTATTATAAGTTCTACCTCGATATTGAGCTCTACCCCGAGGCGCTCCTCTCCGTGGCTGAGACTGCTGGAACCACTGCCCAGTGCTGCCATGTGGCTGCTGCCAATTATTTCCGAGGCTGCTCCGCCAACGCCCAGCGCTATACATACCTCTCTGAGTATTCTGATGTCGTGTATGCCTGGAATTGTTTTTAAAGTATCGGTTATTACTATGCCTTAGTGTTAACACTTCAACTGCCGAACTTAAACCTGAAACGTCCTCGTCAATTGCAGCTTGAATCGCATCTTTCAAATTCTCAAATTTCTGAGCCGTAATAATCGTGCCAATCCTACGGTTTCTCAATCCGTCGCTGAATTGTCGAATTGCCTGTTTCTCATTTATAGATTTTAAAATATTAAATTTCTCAACATTTCCCTCGGACTGGGAAATTGTAAGACCAACAAATAATTCAGATAAAGTTTTTCCAAAAGCATCAATAGATGTATCATTCTGTTTACAGTTTAAAAATTGTTTTAACAAAGCATTGGTAGATTTTTTCGGTAACAATAATAGCTTCATATCATTTAAAAGCTTTGATACGGTATCATAATTTGTCGCTAATTTTAGCTTAGCAGACTGCGACAACCTACTTTTCAAAACAAAAGAAATTAGATGCGTCCGTGACTCATCGTTGAGAACCGAACTATAGTATTCTATACCATCTATTAGCTGTCGTAAATTGGGAATTTCGTCATTCATTATTGGCAATAAGCTCAAAGCTACTTTCAAATCAAATGTATCCATTGTTAAAAAAAAATAACAATAATATCTGACAACTGACACAACTGAGTAATTTACTTATACAAGTGTTAATATCCTCACAATATTTTTCTAAATGGAAAAGCCCATCTTCATCAAGCTTTCACTATCAATACTTTCTATATAATTATTATATTGCTCTTTAACAAAATATATAGCTTCGTTTAGCTTTCTCTGCAATATCTTACCCTGTCGTCTCGAGGGTTATAACTAACAAATCATCATACAATATCTTTAAATATTTCCATGGGTTCAGTACTCTAAAATAAATCAATTAATTATCTAAAGAGAGAAGAATTTTTTTTTTTTTTTTTTTTATATAATATATTCAAAAGTATGCATCATACCTGTTTGGCTTAGAACCCTGGATCCTCAGCGCATGAAACAATATACTGTAAACATTTTACACATAATATTATGATTATACATTATCCCCTCATCATTTTCTTTTCTTAAATAATAACATTGATTACATTATTTTAAAATAATACTAATAGTCTAATAAATATAGTCCACTAAATAATGTCCGACAATACTCTGATGTACCTCCAACGCATAACCGCACTTCACTTCACTTTCACTTTTTTTTAAACACTTTTTTACTTTACTGTTCTCATCTTCAAATAGGGGTAAATCCGTCGCCGTCGAAGGGAATTCCGACATTCCCTGCTGCATTCATATTCAGTTCAACCTGCCGTATCCATCGTAAATGTAATTTCTTGTCATATTGATTTGAGATAGAAACGGAATTCCTCTATTAACGCACTATTTGTGCCCCCAGCTGCATTTTGCGCAATCACAATTTACTCTTCTTTAGAGTCACTATTAAAACTTTTTAAAATATTCATTTTATTAATGGAATATAACATTGTTCAAAGAACACAATGTTTTTAATTCTTTGCCCATATATGTAAAATCGGTCGGCGACACGGCGACGCCGCGCCGCGCGCCGCCCGCGCCGGTGTCAAAATACTCGCGCGCGTGTAACTACGTTTGGCAGGGTCGCCATGTAAGGTGGTAACACGGGAGAGAAATGATAGGCACGACTGCTGAGTGAATACTGCATTTAATATCATAAAGCATTCCTATAAATAAGGTGTACAATATATTATATGTTTATATATGTTTTATATTATCTATCCTTACATCTCACTCTATTGCGTATTAAATAAATATCTAGTGCCGCGGAATTTTGTTAAAAGTAATAGAGAAATTATACGGTCTATATAGAAATGAATGACTACACATTATGACTACTATAAACCTTACCTGTCAAGAAAAACAATATTTTTATTATTATTTCATTTATTTTGTATTTACTTTTACTAATTTAAAGATTCCAAATAGGTATATAACCTATTTACTAATTACGACTTAAATAATGTGTCAAATGTCAAACGTCAAAACATACGCGGGAAATAAAATTTTTTTTTGAAGATTTTATGGCAGCGGGAAATTAAACTATATTATATGAAGGGCAATAGACTTCATTATCACATTTTTTTAAAATTATTTATTATCAAATAATTATTAGACAAGTGTTCTTGTTGTTGGTTGTGACTTAAATCTATTTTTTCAAACTGATTTGAGATCCACGATATAACTACATTTTAAATTTAATTACTATTTTTATTCTAATGTAAAAACAGTATTCTATAAAAAGTAAACGAATACATTAAACAAAATTAATCAAATTATTTAATAAAAAATATCAGTATCATTTAGCTTAATTTTAACCTTCGCCTTTTTAAAACTCTTATAAAATTCGTCCCCTCCTTAAATAGATTAAAAGCCCAAATGAAAGCTGGAGTTAAATAATTGAAGTGAAGATAAGAGTCTTAAGAGCAAAATAATTATTTCGTTAATTTAGCCTTTGGTTTAGGGTTTTCAAAATGGAATATAAAGTTATCTGTATATGATATAGAAATTGATGTTTGTAAATTCTTTAAGTAAAAATTGTTAAAAATGTTTGCCACAATATGTGGACGCTGTTAAGCAATACAGTGTCAACCCACAAAATTACAAAAATGTAAATTTTGATACCAATTATCTGTGACAGTAAATAAATGTTTTCTCTCTTCTCTATCAAATATACAAACGAATTTAATAAAAAAGTACGTTGACAACCCTAGCGTTTCTTGTAATGAGAATATTTCTGTTGCAATTGGATAAATATTTTTGTAATATCGCGGTCTAGTGTTGCGGAAAATTTGTTTATTGTAAAAGTAATTTCATTTTAATTAATCTTGGAATAGTATTCGATAATTATCAAGTTGTTTAATGAAAAAAAAAAGAAAAATATTTCCAACTAGGTCACTTGAGGTGAGATATATACGTGATACTTGGTAGTTTACCTTATGGCTAAGGTCATCAGTCTATGATGTGATGTCGACCTATTTTTTATTTCAAATATTTGGCAATTCACAAATCTGGGATAGTGGTAGAAATTATAGTAATAAGCTTATATTTAGTCATAGGACATCAGTCTATGATGTGTTGTCTACCTATTTTTTATTTCAAAATTTGGAAACAACCGAGTAGACGTAACCTACAATCACTACCGTCTATGGACATCCACGACTCAAATGTTCCAGATGCGTTGTCGGCCTTTGAAAAATGATAGATCACTTTAATTCTACATACATACCTACTTAGATTATTTATATGTCTAGATAGAGTGTCGCGCTGCAAACGACCTAAAACAAACAAGCCATTTCTGTTATAGTAGTGTGCGTGACAGCTACGTCTTACACTCGCCATAAGTCATTATGCGTTCCTAGTTGGCGTGAATAATGTTACCAGTTGTGGAAAAATTCATCTCAAAATAGGGAGAAATTAATCAAAGTCGAGAATATATTTTTTCAATTCACAAAAATATGTAGTATGAAAAAATAAATTAATTGGAATAAAACAACAATACTAACAATATTTCGAAGGTCGGAACTCAAGTCATTTTCATTCTTTGCATATAAACGTACCAATTATTATTTTTTAAAACTTCTGGGTCAATTTTGAAGAAAATTGGAATATATAAAACTATGATTTATGTGGATAGATAAAAATAAAATCATAACTTATATGCAAATGCGTTTGAAAAATGTTTTTTAACTTGGAATATATAATATTATTATGTATATTTAAACTCATAACATTTGTTTTAACTCTATTAAAAATAATGTTTAATTTAAAAAAATAATCCTCCTTTTGAGGCCACGTCAGAAACAAAGAAATCCGTTTTGTTTTTTTTTTTAAACGAACGAAGGGCAAAAATTATCGTCATTAAACTATAATGAAATACAACATCACACTTATTTTTTTTATTTATTATTATTATATATGTATATTGGCTTTTTCTAAAATTAAATAACAAAATAAACTTGGATTTCATATTTAAAACAATCATACCAATATCCTCAAAATTTAAAACAACTTCAAAAAAAATATTGTAAGAACGACTTCCAGGTACTAAAAAGTAAAAAATAATTGAATGGGGGGTTTTCATTTACTATAGAGAGATATTTTCATTTTAACTATAATAAGAGTTCATACCTTGACATATTTACTTAATAGATATTCATATTAATTTACTTTTATTTAGTATAAATAATTAAAATAAAAAAAAAACAATTAATATTAAACTACTTTTTTATTTAAAGTCGGTTAAAAACGGCACCCATGTCGACGCTAAATCTATTTCTAATATCTTTATGAATTACATACTAGGTCATATTTTTAAGGTATTTTTGGGTTCATAAACTGGCAACACACGCGTCAAACACAAAATGGCAGAAATAAATAATTATTTCATTTCGAAATATTTCAATGGCTTAATTGGCTGGAATTGATAGGAAATAATGTTACTTACCGATGATAGGTAACTTTTTTTGTTGTTTTAGATCGTCCTTTGTAATTTCTGCACACTTTAATCACACAAACCGCCATTGTAAACAAGATAATTTTACAAACAAACTCGAGCGTATCCATTGACAGCACAACTGCTACTGAGCGCGGGGAAGGTATAAAGAGTCTAACAGCTGGACACAATATTTTTTGACGCGTTTTCAGCTTCGACTGTCTATCTAGACATATAAATAATCAAAGCATACATATATATATGGGTTAAGCTGTGAACGGAAATTGCTATCGGGACAATAATTGTTGAGTCAATATCCCACATAATGAAAAAATTGACGGGCTCGTTGTCGCATTTGGTAGAACACCTACCGATGGGTCACGAGTTCGAATCCCGTCGGGTCGATATATTTAGAATTTTCTATAAGCATGGCATGTTAAGTCTGGTCATTAAACGGGTGGAAGGAATATCGAAATTCCGACCGATACTCGAAGTAAAAAAAGTAGGTCGACAGCGAGTTATTGAATGAACCTACCATCAAGTGATCCTTTTTTTTATATATGAGAGGAAGCAAACAGACAGGCGTGTCACGTGATGGTATGTGACTACCGCCGCCCATGGACATCCGCAACACCACCGCTAGCATGACCGCCACGAGATATATCTCGCGCGAGAGAAGACAAACTAAGATGTTAAATATCTCGATATATTATATCTCGACATCGACAATTTTGATAGAAAAGATATCTCGATCGAAAAAAATTTTTGATATTAAAAGTCGAGTTTTAAGTGTAATTGTCATGTTAGACCCGAAAGAAATAAAGCGATAGTCGATTGAAACACGAGAAAACGGTAGACAAAATTTTGTCGCGCTTGTCATGCTAGCCCGGCAGGGGTCTTGAGGATGCGTTGCCAGCCTTTGAGTATATGCTCGTTTCTTGAAGGTTCCCAAGTCGTATCGGTTCGGAGAAACCACCGGTGAGAGCTGGTTCCACAAAGTGGTAGTGCGTGGCAAAAAGTGCCTAAGGAAACGCGCAGTTGTGGATCGCCAGACATCGAGGTGGTGAGGATAGAATTTCGTGTTTTGTCGCGATGTCCGATGTTGAAATTCAGCAGCCCATGATACATGCGATAGAAGATGTAGAGTGATCCAAACTCGTGCTCATCTGGCGATATCTAATATCTAATATATAAAATTCTCGTGTCACAGTTTTCGTTGCCATACTCCTCCGAAACGGCTTGACCGATATTGATGAATTTTTTTGTGCTTATCCGGTATCTATGAGAATCGGCCAACATCTATTTTTCATCCCCCTAAATGTTAGGGGTAGTCCACCCCTAAATTTATTTTTTTATTTTTTAGACAAAATTTTTAATTTCTATTATTTTATGATACAACATACAAAAATATATACAACCCCTGCTTTTTTTCTCAAAAAATATTGACCCGTGCGAAGCCGGGGCGGGTCGCTAGTAAAAAATAAATCTCGTGCACCAAGTATTTTTTTTTTTTGGAGCGAAGTGAGCGAAGCTCCAATGAATCGACTAAATTGATATTTTTTTGTGTCTAAATAAATTTTATCAAACTAAATATTTGTAGACGCTCTAATTTTAATATTTGTCTCACAATTTTTTTTTAAAGATGCTCATTTAGTTATTCAGATTTTGGTTTTGTATTTAAGATTAAGCTATCTTACAATAATTGTTTTCATTTAATATTGTCTTTTATTAACGCGAGTATCACACATTTACAGAGACAGACTGTCTCCCCGCGACCACGGTTGCTGAAAAGCATCCGAAACGTCGGGATAAATAATTTAAACTATATAAATAATAAATAGCGTTTTATTCCGGTATACAGTATTTTATTTAAATGTTTTGTATTGTATGTGTGGTAAAGTTTTCTTCTAAAATAAATTAATTTTCATTTCATTTCCTTAACTAATATTAGAAGGTAACTGCAAAACGTAGGAACGTATGGCTAGTAGGATATTAAAAATTTAATGTTAAATATATGTAATAGGGGTTTAGATCTTTTCAAGTTTAATCGTCTGTGAAACAGTACATCAGCCGGCCTAGCATGACCGCCACGAGATATGTCGCGGACGAGAGAATACAAACTAAGATGTAAGATATCTCGATATATTATATCTCAAAATCGACAATTTTGATAGAAAAGATATCTCGATCGACAAATATATCTATTTTTGATATTAAAAGTCGAGATTTTAGTGTAATTGTCATGTAAGACCCGAAAGAAATAGAGCGATAATCGATTAAAACACGAGAAAACGGTCGACAAAATTTTGTCGCGGTTGTCATGCTAGGCCGGCTGACATCCGTTTCAATGATTTATTGTAATGGTCTTCAGACAGGATGCGTTTGCGACGACTGATATATTTTCTTTTGGAAATAATAGTCGTTACTTAAATAGGTATGTAATTCAAAGTCTGTGTGATTATATTGATTTGGTGACTTTTGACTGTTTTTATAAGTTTTGTGAAAGTCTTCTTCCAAGAAGCGAAAGTGATATGCAATGATGGAGGATGGTAGGTGATATCTCAGCCAGAGAACATCAGTCAATGATGTTTTACTTTAAATACTTTTTACTTCTAGTATTCGGAAATTGAAACCGAAACGCGTAATGTGCACTTCACGGTTTTTCCATCCATGAGATTAGTTTTTGGGTTAAATATATAAAGGGAAGCTGGTATGAATCGACTTGTTAGGACTTCTCGCCACTGATGCGGATAGACTCCGAGTAATTTTATTTCATTTCAAAATGGTTACTGTGAGTCAACCTTAGGAGATATCAATAGAGCATTGAAGTATGTTCTTTAGAAATAATTAATAATATTTATTTTTTGGAAAGTAAGCACCTGCCGGGCTAGCATGACCGCCACGAGATATATCTCGCGCGAGAGAAGACAAACTAAGATGTTAAATATCTCGATATATTATATCTCGACATCGACAATTTTGATAGAAAAGATATCTTGATCGACAAATGTATCTATTTTTGATATTAAAAGTCGAGTTTTAAGTGTAATTGTCATGTTAGATCCGAAAGAAATAAAACGATAGTCGATTAAAACACGAGAAAACGGTAGACAAAATTTTGTCGCGCTTGTCATGCTAGCCCGGCTGTAATTCGGTTTATAACGATTGAATTTTCTATACTATACAAAATATTTTAATTAAAATTATCGTACTTTCGTAAAAAAAAACCTCTAAAACAGTGAAAACCGTATCAAAATCAGTTGCGTGGTTTATAAGAATTAAGCGAAAAAACAGACGCAAATTACGACTTTGGTTCATACCTTGTAGAGATAGAGTTACTGGGAACTTTCCATACGAATGAAGCCATAGAAGAGCTAAAGTTAACGGTTAATTATAAGCGTTCCTATTAGACATGGGTAACTCAGCGAAATTTTCCGCGCCAACTCAGCAACTCAGGCGCAGTATAGTGCGTCGGCTCCTTGAGTCAACTAAAAATTGCGCCACGGCGCAAAAAAATAGGACGCGCAAAGCGAGCAGTGAAATCTCCGAAACGCACGCAACGCCACGCTCATAGTTCACTCAGTGAGTGAGGTACTTCGCCGTGCGCCAACACATTATGAATGTGTGAGCTGACTCACCCTGCGCAGTGAAGCGTGCCGGCGCAATTGCGCGGCGCAGCGCAGTGTTACACATGTCTAGTTCCTATTTTAAATAATATGTCCGAGCTATCCATGCGCAGACGCAAATATCAGACCGGAAGCGGTGTCAGACAGCGCGGCACGTGCGTATTTATTTCGCGATTTACTCGGAAACTGCACTAATATGAGACATTTGGGATAATGTCGGATTTGGCGGGAAATATCTCGGAGGTCGTTGAACTCTTACGTCACTGTCGAACCGAATGCGCCCATTCAAATGTAATTGAAATATTCATTTCAGTGAATTTCTTTATTTATAATAAGTGTACTATTGCAATTATAATCTCAAGTAATTTGTAATCCTTGTCAACAAAAACTTAATATTTTTTAATAAATTATAGGCAATTGACATATTTATATTACTTTGAGCGAATGAAACGAAAAAGCGCCTTTTGCTAGATTTTATAAAACCCGGGATTCGAACACGCAAGATGGGAACACAAAGCAAGTGTACCACTGATTCTACCTAAGTGTCCATATAATAAAATGATATAAAATATAAATAAAAAAGTTTTATAATTGAGTACTTAAATAACCTTTGAATTTTATTTATTAAAAAGAACAGTGTATAGAAATCCTATTCACAATAATGTAAATTCAATATTACTTTCGTATTAGTTAACCAAATATTAAGTATTCGAATTTTCCGGATATAATTAAAAATAAGTTCCATTTTTTAAGATACCATTTTTGTTAGAAAAAAGAGATTTTGGTTTGGTTTGGTTGGACTTAGAAAATATAATTCTAAAAGACCTATAATAAATTTAATTCTTTTAGTTAAACAAACCAAAGTAACTACAATTTACTACAACTACAAATACGTTCATAAATCGTAGGTATATATTAACTGACAACCCTAAAAATCAAATCACACGACCAACTCAACCAAAAATGTCAACACAAACCCGAAATCCCTCATTAAATTTTACTGACGCTATAAAACTGTTCAGACAATACCAAATAATTAGCAACACCAATAAATAAACAGTAAAACGCGCCAATTATACCGTTTAATAAATACCGAAGGAGTTATTACCAAAATCACATTAATTCAAATTCACCTCTATTCAAATCGCAATTTAGTTCAAATTTCTACGTTTAATCCGATAACAAGACCACCTTTTCTGGATCAAAACACGTAAAGAACAATTCCGTGCAATTAATTCGAAAATAAAAACATAATTTTTTGCAAGGTTAACACTGACAGCTGTCAAACATAGATAAATTTTGGCGCGCATGAAAATGCTCCTTATACGTTCAGGAATAAACGTGTGGATTTAAATTCGTTTAAAAACGAGGTTTTATATTACCATGGCACAGCATCCGGTCAGCGATGTAAAAGAAATTTGTCTCGGGTAGGTTTTGTTGAGTTTTATCTCTTAGTTTTTTTTTTACTTATATATTTTTCGCAAAGTGTGCAAAGTAAAAAGGTTTTGACATTGTTACCGAACGCAGTCGAATTTAGCGCCAATTAAACGTTTCAAATGTGTAGAGTATAATAATGTAGAGTCATATTTTAAATACATAAAAATGAATAAACAAATAAATTTTTTGTATGTCTAAATTGGAATATTGTAATAATTAACATTGGCACGCCGTACATTAAAGCGAATATCTGAATCCCCCAGTGGCATTAGAAAAACACATTTCTATGTCAGTTTCATTGATATTTTTACACTGGAAATAAAGTATATAAGTCTTCTTTGTCCTGCCCGATTGAACTGCTTTTTAAACGGTTTTATTTAGCTCATTTTTTACGATTATTCGTACTTAGGGCCTCGTTGCTGACCGCTACGTATAACTTTCTACTAAAACATTGACAATTAAGAAGTAGTAATCCATACATTGTTGCTCGTCGGATGACATTGTAGCTATTGCTGGTTTTCTTTGGACGAGACTTGCATAGGACAGGGCCGAGTAGAACAGAATGGAGGATACGGGATACTACTTTCAAAAATGAACGAGTCAACAAAATAGACAATACATGTACTAAAATATGAACAAAAGAAACTAAATTCAAATTTCTAAATGGCTTTATTATTATTATTAATCCATCCATCAATAGAGGTATATTGCATGCCATGATCCGGGCATTTCAACTTTTAACTTATATATTATACATATCATAAGCCTAGTAAACACGGGCATGCAAAATCCTTTCGGAGCATAGTCTATTCCATTTTATGACTATATTTTTATAACTAAATGTTATTTGTGAGTACTTTACATCCTTATTGAATAATGTAACTGGTCCTCAATAAATAAAAATACTAAGAAAGTTTACATTATCTGGATCAGGAGGACAAGATATTACTACAACATACATACCATACACTAATTAAAGTTAGTATCATAAAAATAAAGCCGTGTAGTTGAAAAGTACGAAATTGGCTCCGCGGAATGACGAGACTCCGAACTAAAGGCTTATTCACTTAAACAATTACGACAAGAACATAAATTCATTTAAAACATCGCTTTATTAAAACATAATAAACTCAACACAAAGCCGCGCCGCGTACATATCACAGATAGAAATCTAAAATAAAACTCTATATGGTAGTTACTCTATGCAGGATTCCTGGGCGGCCATTTTGAAATTGCCCGCCATTTTGTCGTCACATCGTTTAGAAACTTTGATGATAATCGCTACTTGATAAATTATCGAGAAAATGGAATTGATTATTAAAAATTGCGATTAAAATCTTTTCGATTTAATTGGCGTTTATTTCAGTAAAGTTAACAGATTATATCAGTACTTAAGATTAAATGATTATTTTAATTATGTAAATAAAGGGTGGCTGGCATAAATGATTGATGATTCGCAATTAAGAGTATTTGATGTTGCCTGTCACAAAATATGTCAAAATCAGTTGTAAACTGGTTACATGTATTCAGTGTATTCAGTAGACCGTATTAAAATATATAAAGGTTCCCTATTTTTTTTTTAATTTTCAAAACTGATTTACTCTTTGTGAAAATAATAATAGAAAAATAAGTTTAATAATAACTAGCGATCCGCCCCGGCTTCGCACGGGTGCAATGTAGATGTACATGATAGCTTACACAGATGTAGCTTTCTATTGGTGAAAGAATTTATTAAATCGGTCGAGTAGTTTTTGAGTTAAATTGTAACAAACAAACAAATCATTCCTCTTTAATTTTTATTAAATATTAACAAGTAACACGCGCCGCCACGCCCGCGCCACGCACAAAATAGATATATATGTTACTCCCTGATAATGTAGCTTTCTATTGGTAAAATTATTTTTAAAATTGGTCGTGTAGTTTTTGAGTTAAATCGTAACAAACCAACAAAAAAAATCTCTTTATAATTTATATACTTGGTACCAGTAATTGGCCTTTATACATATATAACAACTAGCTGACCCGGTAAACGTTGATTTGCCATGTAAATAATTTCTAAAAAGCAGGGGTTGGTAATAGAAGAGTGAAAATTTAGGGTTGTATGTATTTTTTAATGCCACATTATAAAAAAATAAAAACAAAAAATTTCGTCCAAAAATTAAAAAAAAAATTAAGGGTGAACAACCCTTATCACTTAGGGGTATGAAAAATAGATAGTAGACCTACTGAATACGCATATAAAATTTGGTAAAAATCGGTAAAGCCGTTTCGGAGGAGTACGGTAACTAACATTGTGACATGGAAATTTTATATAACAATTTTGAACTGACAACTGTCGAGGCAAGTCCGGCTATATATTCAACAGCCTTTGAAATTTGTAAATCTGCTAGTAATTTATCCATATTAGCTTATTATTCAAGAGTATAGCCACGAACATCGACTTGTATTAAATACATGATAAATTTTGTGTGTATGTCTGTCATCGCGTAGTAATTGTGTGTAGAAAGTATACTCTCATTGAGCGTAATGAGACGACCTGTTTACGGAAAAACAAGGATAATTAGCACTGGATATGCCATTAGTGTGTGCTAATTAAAATACTTCACTACACTTCGTCGAGAAATATCGCTATTCATAAAGTTCATTGATTGATGCAATAATCTAAATAAGTAATAATAATAATAATCATGTCTCTTTATACACTACAATACACTAGTAACTGTGTTAAATTTTTTGGGCGTTTATAAATTCACGCGGGAAATTATAAACGAGCGGTACGTTCAATAGGTAATATGCATGCATTTTTTTTATATTTTTTATCGACTTGTTACATCATTTTACCCTTATAAAAAATATAAATACTCTTGGCAATATCCAAATTATTTTTTAAAATTACTTTGAAAACATCGATAAAATTTGATCTGTTTAAACGCGGCCATATTTCGCGGGCTTTGGGTGACATCACATTACACGCTCAGTGACGCATAGAGTGAGGTAACTATGGTAACCAGTGTTTGACGCCATCTTCGATGTCGATCGACGCTATAGATAAATCGATGCCGATAAATGACAGAATGTGTAAGGTGACGTCACGTTTTGTTTCGACCAATGGTGATGCGTTTTGCAAACTTGAATTTCTCTCCCTTATTTTACACATTTTAATTAATATTTTTTGCAATTAAACACGAACTAAATAAGAAAATAATTGTTTAGGCATAATATCTGGGCCATAAGGATTCAAGGGAAAAAATATCAAGTAAATTTAAACAACATGCATATTCCCTATTATCCGATGACATATTATACACACTCAAAAATATTGTCATTCAGCATGTTTCCCAGGATACTGGCACCATTGCCTCGCTGTATTGTGACGTTGATTCACTTGGCGAAATAGGTTCCAACTATTTCATATGACTTATTATGAAAAAAACTAAATTAATTAATTCTTAATAATAATTATTTTTTAATTATTAATTGCCAATAAGGAAAGATACAATGAAATCTTTATTTACTTGTATCTGTTATGTAATATGGTATAATATCGCAAAACCACTCATTCGCAAATCTTACAGTTCGACAATTATTCATAATGAGCACTGTACTATAACAACATGCAGCTCTTCCTTACAGCACTGATTTTAATAATGTTATTAGTCACTTTTTTATATTAATAAACTAGTGGACCCCGCAGACGTTGTTCTGCCACAATTTTGGCTTCGAAATTATATAATTATACTTAAATTTGAATATGCCCATTTACCCACTATAATTGTCTAATTGTCACTGATTTGCAGTGGACATCTGTTATTCCAAAAAAGCTAAGAATGCATGACGTGAGCTGTCAAGATGGCGGAGTTCCGAATCTAATTTATTTTATAATGAAGTAAGGGATTTCGTATGATTTTTCAAAAATTTTTTTACATACAAACCTTCTCCTAAAAATTCTGAAGACAACAAAAAAAAATTTAGCTCAATCGGTCCAGCCGTTCTCAAGTGATGCGAGTACATACATGCGGCATTTTATTTTTATTTATATAGATTTGATTTGAAATTAAAAAGTCCCATCCAGTGCTCTATATCCGTGTCAAAACGTCTGCTTTTAGCGACGTTATACACGTTTTCACTTAGCGACGAAACGGAGCGGGCTTTTTAAAATTTCATCAAGCTTCCTTTATCGCGCTTACTCAAATATTGCGCCGATATTAGACGAACTACGGTGTAAAAGGTTGATGTTACGTCGTTTTTAAACAGAGCAAAGACCGAAGGTGTTTTTTTTTATTTTTTTATGTCAAATATCGACAGACGAGCATGAGGTTCAATTGATGGTAGGTGATACCTCAGCCACATAACATCAGTCAATGATGCGCTGTCGACCTAATTTTTATTTCGAGCATTCGTAAATCCATAGACTGAAACCGAAACTCGCAATGTGCACTTTACGGTTTTTCCATCTATGAACGGTGGTTCGTTACCCGGTCGGAATTTAGATATTCCTCCCACCCGATCAATGCCCGAAGTTACCAGACGTGGGGAAAACATGCTCACAGAAAATTATAAGCATGTGCTCCCGCTGGGATTCGAACCCACGACCCATCGATGCGCACGGCAGGTGTTCTACCGAACGCGCCTACGAGCCCGTCAAAAGCCCGCCCTTCTTATTCATAAACGTATTGTAACATCTTATTGATACTTATATATAAATACTAGCGACCCGCCCCGGCTTCGCACGGGTCAAGATTTTTTGACAAAAAAAGCAGGGGTTGTATGTATTTTTAATGCCACATTATAAAAAAATAAAAACAAAAAATTTCGTCAAAAAATTAAAAAAAAAAAAAATTTGGGGTGGATTACCCTTAACATTTAGGGGGATGAAAAATAGATGTTGTCCTATTCTCATACCTACCCAATATGCACACAAAATTTCATGAGAATCGGTCGAGCCGTTTCGGAGGAGTATGGCAACGAAAACTGTGACACGAGAATTTTATATATTAGATATAAATTTTTAATATTTATTAACGATTATTTTTGGAGCCGGTGCCAGCCAAGAAGGACAGTTTAATCCTGCTTTTGCAACAAATTTCCGAACGGTACGGAGCGGCAGCGGTTGGGTGGTACCGACTTCAAAAATAACTGTTAATAATTATTAAATATAAAGTATATATAATGTTGTCGATTGGCCTTTAAGGCTCTTGCTTTGAAGGCATTAAAATACTATTTTTTACTTTTCATATAAAGTTTGTACATACTATAGTGTAGTTTTGAAGTCGGTTTTTTTTTTGACATCATACTCGTAACTTGGTTCTTACCTTATAACTTTTTATTTTTTTTATCCATTAGGCGTTATATAGGCGGTAGTTTGAAAGCGAACAAACGAGAGGCGATGGAGCGCTCTCAAGTAACGTCAACACGCTACTGTGCTGACCAGAGACCTACTAGATATAGAAATACACTAGATACAGACGCGCCCTTCTCTAGATCGCATCACCGCTTACTGTCAGGTGGGATTGTGGTCAAACGTCTGTCTATTATGCATTAAAAAAGTCTTATACATACTCTGGATAATTGGCTGTGGGGTTTAAGACACTTGCTAGATATAGACTTATCAAATCATTTATTCATTTAGGTAATAATGTACACTTATGAACGTCAATAAAAATAAAATTTTAAATGCTTCTAATTTTTCATTTACAGCCAGTTCTCAAATCAAGGGCGTAGAACGGACGAGAAGAACTGGCGATAAAGTATACGCTACTCTTTTTAATCGCCAAGTATTTTGGTTTAACAAAATTTTTGTAAAGAGCTGCAACCTTTACACCATGTTCCACATGACATCTTGAATTAATTAGCTATATTAATAAAATAAACGAAAAAATTAAAAAACAAAAGTTTGTCCTATATCAGCAGTAGGCATGGTGAAATAGGAGCACGCACTTACATTATAGTGGGAACAACACGCAAACACGCATACACCATATAATGTGGCGTTGAGACACTTGCTACGAGTAGATATACGTATAGTTTTACATACACTAGATACTATGGCGTGTCGATTAATAAGCCCACTAGATATAGACATACACTAGACAGTCTTACGTTGAGTTTACTACACGTACTATGTTTTTAGGGACCAGATTTTTAATATTTTTTTCAAGTTCATGTCTATACATTCCTAAGTCTATGCCCATTTTGACCGACTGAAGTGTACAAATAGGTAAATGTGTTTATGCATTACTCAACTACGGTGGTCCACAAAAGGACAATGTTGACATTTTTGGACCTCAAATTTGACGTCACGGGTTTATGCGTCTGGGGGTTTTTAAAAGGAATATAATTTCATTTAACACGTTCCCATAAGAAAGTAGAGGCTCTAACACGATTGACTTGCGAGAAAGTATTGATACAGTAATTTTTTTTAATGTTAGATATCGACAGAGGAGCACGAGGTTTACCGATGGGTCGTGGGTTCGAATACCACCGGGACGACATGTTTATAATTTTCTGTAAGCATGTTTTCCCCACGTCTGACAATTACGGGAATTGATCGGGTGTGAGGTAAATCGAAATTCCGACCGGGTTACGAATCACCGTTCATAGATGGCAAAACCGTGAAGTGAATATTGTGCGTTTCGGTTTCAGTCTATGGATTTCTGAATGCTCGAAGTAAAAAAAAAGGTCGACAGCGCATCATTGACTGATGTTCTGTGGCTGAGATATCACCCACCATCAAGCTCGTCTGTCGATATCTAATATAAAAAATACTTAGTTAATATGATATTTAAACTAAATTAAAAAAGTTTAGGGACAAAATTACGTAATATACAAAGAATATATCACATCACTAATATTAATTACGGCAATAGGGACAATTTTGTGCCAAAACTTTTAAAATTGAATTTCAAATTTCAACTTTTAATCTATACATATAATAAAACTGTAGAGGTAAAATTTCTGTACATAGAAAAAAAATGCTAAAAATCGAGTCAGGGGGGTGTAAGAAGGGAAATAGAACAAACCCAGATTTTTTTAAATTTTTTTGTTTCTCTGTCTGTTTGTCTGTTTGTACGGGCTAATCTCCGAAGATACTGAACCGATTTTTATGCAGTTTTCAAAAATATATTAAGCAAAGCCCGGGGCAACATATAGGCTTTGTTTCATCAAAATCGGTTGTCGGAAAGAAAAGTTATCATCATTTAAATATTATTTTAAAGGCACCATATCAACAAATTGTAATGCAAACTGACTCGCGTCTAACATTTTCGAATTATCAGATGTCAATAACAGTTTGATATGGAAATGAAATAGTTTGATTATTTCGCCACTTTACTATTTACGTTAAGCCTATGCGAATGAAGTCGCTGGCATCAGCTAGTTTAGAATATAATACAAGTACTTACACTGAATATGTAAATGATACATAATATATAATAGAGAAAATGAGATCGAATTTCTGAAAAAATAAAGAATTTAAGCTTGATAATGAATAAAAAACGTGTTAAATACGTTAAAAAAAGTGTGAATTTTATATTGCTAATACATAAAATAAATTAATAGAGACTATATTGTTTAATAAAAAATTAACAAATAAATTAATCGCCGAAAAAACTAAAAGGCAAAAATAACAAACCTTTTTTTAAGTTCTCAAACAAATATAAGTATACCTAAGTAATTCTATGCTCCGATCTATGCTCTGTAAAAATATTCTATGCTCTGTAAAAAAATATGCGTGATCATAGATAAAACAAAATACCGGTTGATTTGAGAACCTTTTAAATTTTTTCGTCTGTTAAAAATCGTAAATATGATTTTGTTGGCTATCACATAGATCGGATCGGAGCATAATATGGAATTCCGTATTCTACCTACCAATGAGAAAGAGGTGTGATGTATATGTATGTATGTTTACCACTATTTACGAGGGAGGCTTCGATTGTATGGCTTATATCAAAATTGATTATACTAGCCATCCGCTCCGGCGCCGCACGCAATATAGATGTACTAAAAAAAAATTAAAAAACCCACTTTACTCGCTGATCTAATCTAATGTTCTATCGGTAAAAGGATATTTAAAATAGGTCGAGTAGTGTTTGAGTTAAACCGTAACAAATATTTCCTCTTTATAATCTTTCTTCTAATATATAAAATTCTCGTGTCACAGTTTACGTTGCCATACTCCTCCGAAACGGCTTGACCGATTTTGATGAAATTTTTTGTGCTTATCCGGTATCTATGAGAATCGGCCAACATCTATTTTTCATCCCCTTAAATGTTAGGGGTAGTCCACCCCAAAAATTTTTTTTTTAATTTTTGGACGAAATTTTTTGTTTTTATTTTTTTATAATGTGACATTAAAAAATACATACAACCCCTGCATTTTTTGTCAAAAAATCTAGACCCGTGCGAAGCCGGTGCGGGTTAGTTTTAGTATAGAAAAGTATTGTTTTTTTAGTATAGAAAAGTGTTTGTCGATCATTTGTCATATTAATTTAAGTTCCCCCCCCCCATTTTAGTATTTTACATACGTCTTGATTGCGTGATTTCTTACTGGAGCCCTAATGAGACACTAGGGCTTCGCCTTCGATCAGTAAAATGCCTGTCAAAACACCTGTAATATGATAATCGATGATATAGGATGTTACTTTTTGTACAACTTTTTTTTTGTAAAACTTAAATAAGAAACTTGCAATAGTGTTTTATGGGAAAACATGGGAAGAAGTTCATAGTACTGCTGAAGTAGGCTTAAGAAAAATATCTAATTGGCTTAAATCTAACGTTCTTACACTAAACACCAATAAAACAAATTATATATGTTTCTCAATAAACCAAAAATCTCAACCTAAAACATCAAATCTAAAAATACACCACTGTAAAGACCAGAGTATAAATTGCACGTGTCCTACCATTAATAAAATAGGTTCAACTAAATATTTGGGCATCATTATTGATCAAAGATTATCCTGGCACTCCCACCTAGAACTACTATCTATCAGAATTCGGAAACTTATTTGGATTTTTAAAACCCTAAGATATGTTGCAACGAATAAAGTTCTAAATCAAGTTTATACAGCTCTTGCTGAATCAATTTTATCTTACTGTATTCCAGTGTGGGGAGGTGCATCAAAAATGAAATTCCTTGAGTTAGAACGTAGTCAACGCGCCTTGCTAAAAGTTATGCACTGTAAACCTTTTCGATTTCCTACAGAAGAGCTATACTCTATAAACAGCCTGTTGAGTGTGAGAAAGCTATATATATTACAACTAATATTAAAAAGACATAAAACAGTAACTATAGATATAAACGCTAAGACGAAAAGAAGAGTAAAAATTAGGGTAGAAACAAATGTTGAAAGAACTAAATTTGCTAGTCATCAGTTTAATAGGCAATCAGCTTACATATACAATAAGGTGAATAATTTAATAAAAATATATACACTAAATACACACGAACTAAAAACTCTCCTAACTGATTGGCTTTTTACATTACCTTACAACGAGACAGAGGCTTTATTCGACCGTATCACATAAATACCATTCCAATATTGCACACAACCACACACACATATACACATACACAAATACACACATGCACACACGCGCACAAATACACATACATATACACTAACACACACACACACATATTACATAAACCAACACACTTTGTTATTTGTTTAATTTTTAAGTTTTTCTTTAAACTTCTATAATTTCTTTTTAAGTTATAATAAATATAAATTTTGTATGGAAGAGCGGGACATCCTGGCACAGGTATAAATTTACTTAAAAGGATGTCCCAACAACGGTCAACCTTTTTGTAAAAACTTATTGGTTAATAATAAATAATTTTTCATTTTTTTTTTTTTTTTTTTTTTTGCAATAAGCTGAGCATGCTTTATTAATGATTCGATGTACTGTTACTCACCAAAGTTTCATTATAATCAGATGAATAGTTTAAGAGAGAATTGAAAACAAACATACATACATTTTTTTTATATAATAGGTAGAAGATAGCATCCTCCCGCGGTTTCACTTGCGTTACAAAATTAAATGTTTCGTAATATAGATAAGTTTTATCTATAATAGATTTCATCACATTTGAATCTAGTGGTTTAGCTGTGAACCCGACAGACAGACAACGACAAGTTTTGAGACTTTCGCTTTATTAATATATAAATGATATATTATTTTGACAGATTATCAGCGCTGCATTGAATTCTCGACAGCACAGTATATGCTGAGCGCACTAATGCTGCTTGAGAACTTTAATATAGTAAATATGTATTGTGTGTGGAGTTTAAATCAAGTTATTTTTCTTAAATAACTCTTGTATTTAAAGGCCTGCAACGCATCTGCAAGTTTAATGGTGTTGATTGTTCATGGACGGCGGTGTTCACTTTCCATCACTTATTCATTTTACAAACAATGGTTCTCGAAATTTCGATTTAAACTGGAAATGAAATGCGTAAGGAATTAAAGGAAATTACTTGTAAAAGTGTAATATGACTTAAATGTTGCAAAATCCTGTACAATGTACATGCAAGCTGTTTACTGATCTTCCGATGGAATCTATAGAAATTGATTAATCGGATACTGCAATAGATAAAAGGCCGGCAACGCACCTGCAAATCCTCTGGTGTTTATAAATACATATAGAAGAAATAGGTTTAAATATCATTACCATTATATCTGTATTTCCTGGCTCTTTTGATAGCGATGTGTTGGTGTCCTTACGCGTCCTCGTAAAATTTACTGAAGACTTTAAAGAACAACCTGTATATGAAGACGGTACTTCGTATCCTGTGGGCTGCGCCAAACACGTTCGGGCTTCATATAGAAGAGATGGCTTTTTATTACATTTACATGATTACACTTACAAGATTAGGAACTAGATACAGCCAAGCCTGCGTTTGCGCGTTGCCTTTACCAGTTGAGGATTCGGGTTCGAAAAACAAAAAATAAATCGTTGAGCAGATCACAGAATATTGGTCACCTTGCTTGTAAGAACAAATATCAGTGAAACACACATAGAAACGCATCCCCCCATGCCCCACTCGTGCTCGGGAATTCACTATAGACCCTAAAGAAAGAAAAAAGCTTTTTTCTGAGAGGCATGCTTTTTCGCTTTGGGTACCCTCCCATGATAATGTAGCTTTCTATAGCTTTTTAGTTAAATCGTTACAACTAAACAAATCTTTCCTCTTTATATTATGAATGAAATGAAATGAAATACATTTATTCGGGACGGCACAAAAGTAAGTACAAGTATGTACATCATAAATAATACAACTTAAAATATAAATTAACAATTAATAAATAACAATTATTAGAAGTGCCGCCACGAAAAGGGGAGGTACTCAGCATATGTCAGAGCATAAGCTCTGGCGCTGATTTTCAGTAGTCCCCAGTGTGGCAGAAGACAGTAGTGGATAGATAAATAGTAAAAAAAATACAATATAGTAATAATAAAACCTAAATAAACTAATTCGATTTGAAAGACCTGGAAATAAATATTTTTATATAGAATAAAACACAATATAAAAAATCTAAATATATAATAAATAACTAATGTAAAACACATAAAACACAAGAAGATCAGAGTAGGCAACAGTGTGAGGACTAGAGTTTATAATATTAGTATAGTAAAGGAGCCTACTCCACACAATACTATCTTTAACATCGCGTGCACACTAAGTTATGGCTTCTTAAAACATGGAAGAGATCTAAAGTATCGTGCGGGTTTTTATCAGAAAAAAAATACCGGTAATTTTCTATTTAAACATTGGTGTACCTACTTTCAGGTTACACTTTTTAATAAGGAGGTCATTAACCTATTTTTTGTTGTAAGACCTCATTAGACTATGGATTGCACATAGATAAGGATCTTAGGTGTCTTATTATCATTATATAAACTTCTCAGCCGATTATTACTATTGTAACCGAGTCTTTGTAAGCTAAACCATTGTTGAAAAGAGTGTCCATGGAGTTTCTTGCCGGTTCTTCTCCATGAGACCCACTTTTTGGAACCGTGCAACTAGACGTTTCATAAGAGCCTGCAAAGGCCTATTTGAAATTAAAAACTTTTGGTTTTGGTTTTATGATTATTATGATCAAATTGCTACTTGTTTGTATTTTAAAATTATTATTAACATAACTAATTACAATTAGACTATAAAAATGAAATAAAGTGATAGAGAGTTTTATTGTAATTTCAATATATATATAATGCCCTAATAATATGTTTGTCGTAGAACTAAGAAGGGACTTCCCATCTCGGATTTACTTCAATATAATATTCTTTAGTTCATCACCAAACGGGCTAACACGGGAATCACCCGATTACCTCATATCATAATATTGTATATAAACTACGAAGCAGGCTTGGAATTCAAACATTGGATGATTTGATATTTCTGCGAATTTATTTTAGGTATTTTAAAATTCTACATAGTTTTTTGTGTTCTTTTTGATTTCTTGCAAAAGTTCTCTTCTTGTTTTTATTGTTTGGTCAATCTTATTTTCTTACTACTACTTTTTTTTAAGAAATTACTAATCTCTCATCCCGGGATCCGGGGATTACGCATAAAAAATGCCGTAATCCCGGGATTGAAAAACATGCTCGGGATTGTGTTGTCTAAGTATAATACACAAACAATAGCCTATGTTACTCGTTGTAGCTTTCTATTGGTGGATTTTTTATAAATCGTTCGAGTAGTTTTCGAGTTAAGTCGTAACAAACAAACAAACTTCCTCTTAATAATATTAGTATAGATTGACACTGATTTTCCGTGATAGGCTAGAATCAAGACTTCCAGTTGATTTCTGAATAATTCTCGTTTTAAACACTTTTATATGAAAAGCTTAAAGGTTTCTTACACACAGTACCTCAAAATTTAATATTGACTTAAATATAAGTTGAGATAACTTATCTGTCTTCCCGACACAGATAAAATATGAAAGGAGTGTTGTATTATCTGTGTTACTATAATGTGACGTCATAACGTGGGCGCCTTGTGTTAGCTAGCTGCATTATCTATACTAATAATATTATTAAGAGGTTTTTTTATGTTAGATATCGACAGACATGAATTTCACATGATGGAAGGTGATAGTACATTAGCCACAGAACATCAGTTAATGATGCGCTGTCGACCTATTATTTTTTTTTATCTTGGATATCGACAGACGAGCGTGAGGTTCACTTGATGGTAGGTGATTTATACAGCACAGTAAGCGTGAATGCTTATCGTATTCCTAGCACGAGGTTCGATTCCCAGATGCAATCGTGGGCAATCTGAGACGCGTGGAGCTCAGTGTAGTTTGTAAATTAGAATAGGAGAGAGTAGTAATATAATGGATTCCTGACGTGATTTGTAATAAAATCGTTTTATAAAATCAATTTTTTCCCGAATATAACCGCGATTTTCGATGTTTTTCAGTAAATGTGGTCGCGGCAGACTGAAAAATGACAGTTGTCTGATTTGAAATGTCACAAAGTTGCCATATTAACGCCATCTATTCCCACGGAGTTGATATTTACTGTAATCTATATATATTAAAGAAAGTTGTGTTAGTTACACCGTTTATAACTCAAGAACAGCTGTACCGATTTTAACGATATCTTATTTGTTGGATTCCTCTATGTCCCGAATAGAAGAATAGCTATTAAAATATCGGAAAAATTGAAGAAAAAAATATATGTAAAAATTAATTTTAAAATAAATTAGGTTCGGAACTCCGCCATCTTGACAGCTCACGTCATGCATTCTTAGCTTTTTTGGAATAACAGATGTCCACTGCAAATCAGCGACATATTAGACAATTATAGTGGGTAAATGGGCATATTCAAATTTAAGAATAATTATATAATTTCGAAGCCAAAATTGTGGCAGAACAACGTCTGCGGGGTCGACTAGTTTTCCATATTTTCGCAATATCGGGTAACAGTTTCCTTTTATTTTTTAGTATATTTGTTTCAGGGTTAATAATTGTTTCTACCAAAAGCTTCTGTAATTTTTTTCTCTCTATGTATTTTTGCCAGAATAAAATATAATGTCTTCTCTGGATGAAATATGGAAGAAGCGAAAGTGGTATGCAAGGATCGGAGCAGATGGAATTCCGTGATCTCTGCCTACCGCAATGGGAAAGAGGCGTGATGTTTATGTATGTATGTATGTCTTCTTTTCGATCATAGATGTGTAATGTTACGTCAATATGAAGGGTGTTCTAATGCGGGGGAGTGTATTGTTATACACTTATTGGGTTTTATGAAGGTAAGTCATATTTATTGGTCATCTAGCCGCCGGCTGTCATAGTATTGATTTCGGTTATACTGCGATCGACTATTATGATCCTTTTATATATATATCTATACTAATATTATAAAGAGGAAAGATTTGTATTTTTGCATGTTATAACCACTTTTCTAGTCATCTGTACGTGGTGCGAAACGCCTAAAGACCCTCAAAATACACTCAAAACAGGACCAATTTTAAAAATTATTTCACCAATAGAAAGCTACATTATCAGCGAGTAACATAGGCATCTACTATACTAATATTACATCTACATTGCACCCGTGTGAAGCCGGGGCGTGTTGCTAGTTTAATTATATTTAAGAAAGTTTTGACCTGTGTGGTCTCAGGTTTGAATCCCGTGGAATAGTGGTGATGGATAGTCGGATAGAGGTCGAACGCCTGCCTAAATCAAAAAATAAATAATTTGTGATTTAATGTTAGTGTGTTATTACCTCGGTTGGGTAGAACATAAAAGATTGGTTAACTGTCTGAAAAGAATGATCATTTATTATGATCATAATATAGTAATGCCTGTGAAACAGCAGCAAAATTGTGCATCGTGGGACTCGAGAATTAAATTTTGTTTTTGTGTCTTTCACTTTCTAATAAATATTAACTATTTAAAAAAAAAAAATTAGTAGGTTCTTACGAAATCTTAAGAGTAAATATTTGAGTCAAGAGTTATTTGAATAACTAAAAAATAGAAAATACATTGGCTTTATTAATATTTTATATATATTTATTTGTATTCATTAATCGAATAAGGAATAAATATTTTTTATATTTTATACATTAATAATTAAAATGTAATTCCTTGAATAAGTTTTTCCCAACTCTGCCTATAACTGTTATACAAAACTATCAATGCGTATAACATTATATTTATCTTCAAGTATCAAGACGACTATGTCGTTCATTATAAATCCCACACATATATGCTAATCTTTTTAATATAATTATAATGTATGCGGCACGGTAAGCACAGCACGTGATAATGGGATGATGGATGGGTTACCGGTGACGTGTGGGAGACGTCGACTGATGTGGCTGTTTTTAAGGGAAAGCAGAGCAAACACCTACCTTGAGATCCGATGGATCACGGGATCGAATCTCACTGGGACGACATTTTTATAATTTTCTGTAAGCTTGTCTTTTGCACATCTCGTCACTTTATTTCGACTATGTATTTGCGTGTTGTTCCCACGAGAATGGAAGTGCGTGCTCCTATTTCACCATGCCTACTGCTGATAGAGGAGAAATCTTTGTTTTTTTCCTGGTTTATATTTTTTTATTATTATAGTTAATTACATAAAGATGTCATGTGGAACATGGTGTAATGGTTGCAGCGCCTTACAAATATTTTGTAAAACAAAAATTTGGCGATTAAAAAGAGTGGCGGAGAGTTTATTGCCAGTTCTTCTCTTCCGTTCTACGCCCTTGATTTGAGAACTGGCAGTAAATGTAAAATTAGAAGCATTTAATATGTATTTTTTACTGACGTTATAAGTGTACATTGTGTTACCTAAATGAATAAATGATTTTGAATTTGAATTTAAAGTTTTATCAAAATCTGTTGAGTAGTTTTTGCATGAAAGAGTGGCAAATATCTTCACAATTTTTCACTTTTATAATATTAGTCGGATTTATTTTCATATTTATAATATTACTATGGTTCGCTTGCGTTAAAGAATTAGACATGTTGTCCCGGGAAAATGTGAATAAATTAATAATGAAATACTTTTGTATTCTATTCTAATTAAAAGGCCGGTAACACATCAGCAAGTTCAATATTGCAAGTTTTCGTGGGGTCTGTGACAGCTTTCTTACATCGGGATATAACTATTATATAACGAAATTCTCTCTATTTTCCTTAAATGTGAATAATTTATCCTTATATCTGGGTCAATCCGGTATTACTTCAACCAATGAGCCAGAGAAAGCATTCGACCAAGAAGCGAACACATCGAAACTGTGTATTTTGTGTAACAAACAAAATTAACATAATATTACAAGAATCGATTCACGGAATTATATCTACTAGATGTGGTAAACGCGCTAAAACTTGTATGAAAATGTTTATACTTACTAGCGACCCGCCCCGGCTTCGCACGGGTCTAGATTTTTTGACAAAACAGCAGGGGTTGGTGATAGAAGAGTGAAAATATAGGGTTGTATGTATTTTTTAATGCCACATAAAAAATTTTTTTTTTGGGTTGGATACCCCTTATCACTTAGGGGTTTGAAAGATAGATAGTAGCCGATTCTCAGACCTACTGAATACGCATAAAAAATTTCATAAGAATCGGTCGAGCCGTTTCGGAGGAGTATGGGAACGAACATAGTGACACGAGAATTTTATATATTAGATTTAAAATCTCTTCACGCAGGCAAAATCACGCATCGGAATTTGGCCATATACTAAATATTATATTATAAAGAGGAAAGATTTGTTTGTTTGGTAATACTACTCGACTGATTTTAAAAAAATGTATTCACCAATAGAAAGCTACATTAGTGAGTAACATAGGCTATTTTTTACACTAGTAGGTACATATTACAAATATATTGCACCAGTGCGAAGCCTGGGGGGGGGGGGGTATCGCTTGTCTAACATAAAAAACAAACTTTTAGATTATACATGATGTGATTTGCTATTTTTGGAACAAAATTGATATCAATAATGATCACGAAATTACAATAACTCTTCCAGTAAATTCTTATATCAATAAGGAAGTTAAGTAGCGACATTCAAAGAACAGAATTGAAAATTAGAATATCATTTTGTATCTGTGCTGACTGAAATATTGTAATCTGTGGAATTTACTGCTGATAGAGGACAAATCTTTGTTTTTTATTTTATTTTTTCGTTTATAATTTTTAATTATTATAGTTAATTACTTAAAGATGTCATGTGGAACATGGTGTAATGGTTAGCTCCTTACAAAAAAATTGTAAAACGAAAAACTTGGCGATTAAAAAGAGTGACGAAGAGTTTCTTGCCAGTTCTTCTTTTCCGTTCTACGCCCTTGATTTGAGAACTGGCGGTAAATGTAAAATTAGAAGCATTTAATATGTATTTTTTATTGACGTTCAGAAGTGTACATTATGTTACCTAAATGAATAAATGATTTTGAATTTGAATTTGAATCTGTGGAATTTATGTTGTCATACCTACAAAAACCTTCTACCATAATCGCAAAAAAAAAATAATGTGACATGACTTTGTCGACAGTTTTCGTGTTTTAATCGATTATCCCTTTCTATCTTCTTGGATCTAACACACACTTATACTTAAAACTCGACTTCTAATGTCAAAAGTAGAGATATTTGTCGATCAAATATTTTCGATACATCATCAAATATACAATACATTTATATCGAAAACTACTTAGCGGATGCCAAGTATCGATACTAAACGACACTAAAATAAGGTTAAGTGATGTGCAGTATCGATAAAAATACGATTTGGAATCTAAAATCGTGTCAATAGTTGGTGCAATCTGAGTGCGGGAAGAAATTCGCATTAATATTCAAAATGGGTTTGGCTTTAGGGAAGTACATGTAACATGGGTTATTCTCGGGAGCCATTATTACCGGATTAACACTTATTTACATGATTTGGCAACACTTACCGAGACAACTCTAATCACTACATAGTATAAAACAAAGTCGCTTTCTCTGTCCCTATGTATGCTTAAATCTTTAAAACTACGCAACGGATTTTGATGCGGTTTTTTTAATAGTTAGAGTGATTGAAGAGGAAGGTTTATATGTATAATAATAACAGTTTTTCTGTAGTGTATTTAGTATCAGCATTGCACCCGTGCGAAGCCGGGGCGGGTCGCTAGTAAATAATAAACTACAACTTAAGTAGTCAAGTTTCGCGAGCTTTTATTGTCGTGATGATATTTTTTGACGAAACTATTGTCGGGAGAATTTATTGCCGTGATTGTAATTTTTTTAACTAATTCCTTGATGGGTTGAAGTGTTTTTTTTTTAATTTTTTCTAGATATGGATTACCGCAATTATAATTAGTGATGTGTTGTCGTCCTAATTTTTACTATTAGCATTCGGAAGTCCATAGAATGAAACCCAAACAATCTGCACTAACTTCCTTTCCATCTATGATTGGTGGTTCGTTACCTGGTCGGAATTTCAATTTTCCACCTACCCATTTATGACCAAAGTGACCAGACGTGGGGGAGCTAAGCTTATGATGACATAGAAAATTATATACATGTCGTCCTGGCGGAGTTCGAACCCACGATCAATCGGAGGACTAGGTGCTACCAAAGCGCCAACGAGCCCGTCATTTTACTGGTTCAGAATTTTTGATGGCTTGAAATTGCTTCAATTAATATTTTAATGATTTATCTGGTTTTGACGTTTATTGGAAAACGCAATAAACCTCAATGAAAATAATAAACGAGGCATTTTTTTGTTGTATGGAGAATAGTCCAAGCACAAATTAAAGCGTATTTTTTTGTGGTGTGAAGAGTCGGAAGTGTAGTGTAGTCTTGATTTGAGAACTGGCAGTAAATGTAAAATTAGAAGCATTTAATATGTATTATTTTATTGACGTTCAAAAGTATTCATTATGTTACTATATTAATAAATGATATTGAATTTGAATTTGTAAGTAGCGAATGTAGCGAATGTACCTCTCTACCCGCCCTAGCATGACAAGACGACAAAATTTTGTCGACCGTTTTGTCGTGTTTTAATCGATTATCTCTTTATGTCCTCCGGGTCTAACATGTAACATGCGCACCACGATCGACAATTATCCAGTAGAAGACATCAATTTTGCTATTTTTAACGAATATTGTTCCCACATTGCTTTTTTATGTCAGATATCGACAGACGAGCATGAGGTTCACTTGATGGTAGGTGACTCAGCCACAGAACATCAGACAATGATGCGCTGTCGAACTACTTTTTACTTCGAGCATTCGGAAATACATAGACTGAAACCGAAACACGCAATATACACGGTATTTCCATCTTTGAACGGTGGTTACCCGGTCGGAATTTTGATATTCTTCCCACCCGTTCAATTCTCGAATATACCAGACGTGGGGAAGACGTGCTTACAGAAAATTATAAAATGTTGTCCCGGTGGGATTCCTACCCACGACCCGACGATGCGCACGGCAGGTGTTCTATCGAACGCGCCATGGGTCGTAGCTTCGAGTCCCACCGGGACAACATTTTATAATTTTCTGTAAGCACGTCTTCCCCACGTCTGGTAACTTTATTGTGTGGATCTTGAAATAAAAAAAATCATTGATTTCAGAGAGCTCTGAGAGCTGTCAAAATATTCAACTTTATATTTTGACATTTTGCTAATAATAATAATTAATTCTTGTAATATGTTTTTGTTCTCTGTCACTTTATGTTACAAAGGATGCGACAAGGACAAGAATTTGCAAGAACTCAGTATTAAAAATTCATTCATTTTTGTAGAGCCATTTTGAATGAATCAAAGACCAATATGACTTCTTACTGCATTCGTCTCAAAACCCGCAAGTCATAATAAAACTTTAATGTAAATAATGAAGTTCCATCAATTTTAGTCTCTATTATAGAGTAATAAAGTCGATATTGAGATGATTTCCCTAAAATAATTATGAGTAATTCTAACACTTGGGCATTTTATGAGCCATTTTACAAGTTTTTGTGGAAAATTATCGGGATACTTAAAAAAATGGTTAAGCGTGTGTCGGCTAAATTAATATATGTGGTTCTGTACTAATTATTAGATTATAAGAGCATCTTGCAGTAGAAAAAAAAAATTGTACGTAGGCAAAGGTCTATATAGAAAAATGATTAGTGATACACACATAGCCCCCGTAACCCACATTTTTTAAATGTTAGATATCGACAGACGAGCATGAGGTTCACTTGATGGTAGGTGATACTTCAGCCACAGAACATCAGTCAATGATTCGCTGTCGACCTACTTTTTACTTCGAGCATTCGGAAGTTCATAGACTGAAACCGAAACGCGCAATGTGCACTTCACGGGTTTTCCATCCATGAACGGTGATTCGTTACCCGGTCAGAATTTCGATATTCCTCCCACACGTTCAATGCCCGAAATTACCAGACGTGGGGAAAATATGCATACATAAAATTATAAACATGTCGTCCCAGTGGGAATCGAACCCACGGCAGGTGTTCTACCGAACGCGCCAACGACCCCGTCCTTTTTTCTCTCTGTCAGCCTGAAGACCAGCCGGCCTAGCATGACCGCCACGAGATATGTCGCGGACGAGAGAAGACAAACTAAGATGTAAGATATCGAGATATATTATGTCTCGACATCGACAATTTTGATAGAAAAGATATCTCGATCGACAAATATATCTATTTTTGATATTAAAAGTCGAGTTTTAAGTGTAATTTTCATGTTAGATCCGGAAGAAATAAAGAGATAATCGATTAAAACACGTGAAAACGGTCGACAAAATTTTGTCGCGGTTGTCATGCTAGGCCAGCGGTCAAGCAAAACTTGTCCCGGTGATTCGAATTACAATAGGGAACCCTAAATAAGTGAGTGATAAGGCTTTTAATAACCCGGTTTATTATTAATAAATTCTTTTCATTGCTCGTTAACATGGTGACAATTTCGTCAGTCGCACTCTGTACAACCATTTTTATTGGTAGCGTGATTAAAAAATTTGTTACGTCTATGAAAATTTTGTGATCTTCCGGTTAGCACTTCCGGTTTTGAACTCCGGGAAAATATTTAAAATCGAATCTATGAATGATGCACGAAAGTATTCGTATCGTAAACTTCTAGAGCAGTGATTTTCAAAGTGGGGGGGTACAGAGTAGAGATGAAACGGATAGCTGGTGCCGGATACCGGATATCCGGCCAAACTCGAAACCGGATAGCCGGATATCCATCCGAACATAGCCGTTTGGTGCATCACAATAAATTACCAAAATCTATAGCACCCTGCAGCTACACTGCTGCAACGAAATACCTTTTTATAAAGCTGGACTTGTTTATAAAGACAAGCGAAACCTGTTTTTACTTCTAATAAAATTAGTAGTTACCATAATTTCATTTTATTTATAATATGTAAATTATTCTCATGAAGTAAAATGTAATTTCTTTTGAGATTAATAACACATCCTCTGTTACTCGCTGATGATGTAGCTTTCTATTGGTGAAAGAATTTTTAAAATCGGCCGAGTAATTTTTGAGTTTATTCGTTACAAACATACAAAAATACAAATCTTTCCTCTTTATAATATTAGTATAGATTTGTATGTACTCGTATAGACAGAAGATTGACATGAGTCTCATATGATGAAGATATGGCTGAGGTATTACCATTAAATTCCCCATGATCAGGATATATCAATTATGCGCTGTTGGCCTATATTTTACTACGAATGTTAGAAAATTTATAGACCAAACGCACAATAAGCACTTTATGTTTATATGTATACTCTATAGTCTATAATAATATAATAAAGAGGAAAGATTTGTATTTTTGAATTTTTGTATTTTATGAATAAACTCAAAAAGTACTGGGCCGATTTTAAAAATTCTTTCACCAATAGAGAGCTATATTATCAGCAAGTAACAAAGGCTATATATATTTTTGTGTATAGTACATCTACATTGCACCCGTGTGAAACCGGGCGCGTTGCTAGTTATCTATGAAATGTTTTTTCCACACCTTACTTTATGAGATAACATTCATACTAGTGGCAATTGAACCGGTGACCCACTGGAACACAAGCTAGGTGTACTACCTAATTTACTAAGTATATGATTACATACAACTCATAGATATGAAATGAGCGGTTAATGTTTATAATTAAGATCTGCATAAGGCTAAGTGAGTACTAATTACGTGATTGTCTCTCTGGCTTAAAATTAGGAAGTAAAATAAGTAAATTTAAACACAATAATATCAATCTGATTCACCAAAATATACAAGGAATAAAAAGTAAACTACTAGAAATTGAATTATTTTTGAGCGGTGAAAATGTTGACATATTGTGTATTACAGAACACTGGTTAAAAACATGTGAACTTGTGTTCAATTTGAGTAATCATCAGATTGGTAGTTCGTTCTGCAGAGGAAATGCCATACGTGGTGGCTCATTAATTTTACTTAATAAAAAATTAAAATTTAAGGAAAGGAAGGACATAGTGAGCCTCTCTGTGGAACGCCTTATTGAATTATCTTGTGTGGAGCTGGAGCAATTCATCATTGTTAGTTTGTATAGCCCTCCTTCAGCTCAATATGATAGCTTAGAAAAAATATTAGAACAGGTTCTATACAAACTACAAAAGTCCAAGAAAAGATTGATCGTTTGTGGAGACTTTAATGTAAATTTGCTTGACAACTGTAGTTCAAGTAAGCGTATACTTAATCTTTTTAAATCATATAATTTAATTAATAATTTTATTGTACCTACTAGGGTAACAGCCACCACGGCAACATGTATTGACAATATCTATAGTGATATAGTTCCTATCAACACATGTATTATCAACAAACTGACATCTGACCATTCTGGTCAATTGTTTGAATTCCAAATAGTTAGAAGTAAAAATCCAAAAAAGAAAATATGCACGGTTCCTGTAACAGATGATCGGTTAGACAGATTTAGGGAAAATTTGATATTTAAAATGCCATTTTTGTGTAGTAACCAATGCCCTAATAATTTATATAATATATTTTTTGATTCATTTATTGATGAATTCAAAAATGTATTCACTCCAAAGACTTTTTTGGTCTCAGAGAAACCTACCTTTTGTGACTGGGCAACTCCGGAGCTACACAAGAAAAGGCTAAAATTGTATGAATTGTATAATGAAAAACAGCATAATGACAGTGAAGAATTTAAAACACATGTTAGGAGATTTTCAAAAAGTTTTAGGCAAGAGTGTAGAACCGCTAAGGCGCAACACTTAAGTTTTAAAATAAAAAACAGCTCTGATAAGATAAAGGCTACTTGGAAAATTATAAACGAGGAGACTGGAAGGACCTCTAGAAAGGATATTGAATATAAGGTGAACCTAAACGGTAAAGTAATTAGTTCCGACCTCGAAGTAGCCTCTGCATTTGAAGAGTTTTTTACAAACATTCCAATGAATACGACCAACGTTCTAAATTCTTCACCATCAGCTGCCATTTTACTATTGCAAAAGCATATTCCTGTGTGCAATCATAAGTTTATATTTAGCCACATTAGCGGTAGTGATATCATAAAAACATTTAAACAACTTAAATTAAAGAAAACTAAAGATCTTTGGGGTGTATCTGTATTAATTTTACAATCAGTAATTAATGTTATCAGCTCAGAGTTAGCTATAATATTTAATGAATGTATAGATTATGGAGTCTTTCCAGACCAGATGAAATTAAGTAAAATCACACCAATATTCAAAACGGGCAGCACTTCTGACCTCACAAATTTTAGACCCATTTCTGTGCTGCCAGCACTGAGTAAAATTTTTGAAAAAATTATTCTTGATCAATTAATGATACACTTCACTAATAATAAACTTATGCATGACCAGCAGTATGGTTTTACAAGAGGTCGCTCCACAACCGATGCTGGTATTAAATTAATTTCTGAGATTTTAAATGCTTGGGAAAACTGTCATGATGCCATTGGAGTTTTTTGCGATTTATCAAAGGCTTTTGACTGTGTCCATCACGAAATCCTAACCAAAAAACTTCAACACTACGGCATTGGAGAAAAAGCGCTTAAACTAATGGATTCATACCTGAGCGGTAGAATTCAAAAGGTAAATGTAAATGGAACGATATCACAGGGATCGCCTGTTACTATGGGTGTACCTCAAGGCTCCATACTTGGGCCTTTCTTATTCCTCGTCTATATAAATGACCTACCATATCTTGTAAAGGAGCATCACGAGATAGTACTGTTTGCTGACGACACTTCGCTTTTATTTAAAGTGAAACGACAAAATCCATCACTTGAGATTGTAAACAGTGCTATCTCCAGTGTGGTTCACTGGTTTAATACAAATAACCTTAAGTTAAACGAAAAGAAGACAAAATGTATTAGATTTGTAACTGCAAATGTAAAAAGTAGTAATGCTCAAATAATAATTAAGGATGAGGAAATAGACTTTGTTGATAATACCGTGTTCTTGGGAATTACTTTAGATAGTAAACTCCAGTGGGGGCCACACATAGAAGGTCTTTCGAATAGGCTAAGTTCTGCAGCGTTCGCAGTGAAAAAGATACGCGAACTTACTGACGAGAATACAGCAAAGCTCGTTTATTTCAGCTATTTTCATAGTATTATGTCATATGGTGTTATTTTATGGGGTAATGGAGCTGATATTAAATCAATATTTGTGATGCAAAAGCGGGCTATAAGAGCAATCTGCGGATTATCCCCACGGGAGTCAGTCCGAAGAAAGTTTAAAGAATTACATATTTTGACTTTGGCAAGTCAATACATTTATGAGAATATCTTATATGTGCGTAAAAATATAGATATCTTTAAAAAGAATAGTAGCTTCCATAATTATAGTACTCGTAATAAAGACAAAATTAGTGCACCAACCACAAGGCTGCATAAAACGAGTAATTCTTTCCAAGGCAATTGTATACGTTTTTTCAACAAAATCCCTAGTGAGATACAAGTGTTGTCATTAAATAAATTCAAATCGTACGTTAAAGTAAAGCTACTTGCTAAGGCTTATTATAATATAAATGAATATTTAAACGATCCTAGTGCTTGGATATGATTTGCTCCAGTAAGTATAAAGAAGTAACGCGACTGAATCTCTCGGCTACATTTCCAGACTCGGGGGCGATCGTCAACATCCACGACTTTTTTAATGTAAAGTGGGAGCAAACCGTGATCCATGTGGTACGAAATTATGTCAGAATAATAACTATTATTATTATTTTCTTATGTAGCCAAGTTCACGTTTCAAGGATCGTCATGCTCGCTTAAATGTCATTGCTTGTGGCGGCGTCCATGCGTCGGGTTGTCTCTCTCCCTAAAATATGGCGAGGGGGCCGATGGCTGGCCATGCGTCATGCTCGTGAACGGGTGCTACTTGTGATGACAGGTCGAACTTGAATTCGTGCATGCGGTGATATTAGTTATTTCGTCTATGTATTTGCGTGTTGTTCCCACTAGAATGTGAGTGCTCCTATTTCACCATACATACTGCTGATAGAGGACAAATCTTTGTTTTATTTTTTTTTTATTTTTTCATTTATATAATATTTTTTTTTGATAATTATAGTTAATTGTGTGATGTCATGTGGAACATGGTGTAATGGTTGCAGCCCCTTATAAAACATTTGTAAAACAAAAACTTGGCGATTAAAAAGAGTGGCGGCGAGTTTCTTGCCAGTTCTTCTCGTCCGCTCTACGCCCTTGATTTGTGAACTGGCAGTAAATGTAATATTAGAAGCATTTAATATGTATTTTTTATTGACGTTCATAAGTGTACATTGTGTTACCTAAATGAATAAATGATTTTTGAATTTTGAATTTTGAATTTTGAATTGTATAGCTATAGCCTTAATTGCCTATTGTTTTATCATAAAATGTCGTCGCAGGTGAAAAGGTGACAAATTCCTTATAAAATGAAATAATGTTAAATCTTTGTATGTTTGTATGAAAAAAGTTCATCGCTGAAAAGATTTTGTATTGGTGAAAGAATTTTTAAAATCGGTCTAGTAGTTTTTGAGTTACATACAAACAAACAAATCTTTCCTCTTTATTACATTAGTATAGATTTATATAATTATTTTTGTAATCATATAAGTTTTATATTTTTATGACTTATATAATTACGTTCAGGTCATTATTATTTCTTTTATAATTTTTTTAATGTTAGATATCGACAGACGAGCATGAGGTTCACTTGATGGTAGGTGATACCTCAGCCACAGTCAGTCAATGATGCGCTGTCTGATGCGATGATCCATAGACTGAAACCGAGTAAGTAACGGTAGTTCGTTACCCGGTCGGAATTTCGATATAATGCTCGAAGTTACCAGACGTGGGGAAGTCATTACAGAAAATTATAAGCATGTCATTCCGGTGGAATTCGAACCCATGACCCATCTACGCACGGCAGGTGTTCTACCGATCGCGCCAACGAGACCGTCGAATTATGCTTGCATTAATAAGGCAAGCCGGGCTTTTGGGCTTGTATGGTAGTCCCACCACTACAGGCAGCCCTACTCGTAACTACTGTAATTAGATTTGTTCTAATTATGAAAGTCATTAAAACCATAATTCCTTCTGACTTTTATGTATATTCTCATTTGTACCGCAAATGAAATGTCAAGAAAATCTCAC